>OZ034972.1:54280037-54627537 GCA_964030785.1 Siderastrea siderea
AATAAACAACTCGCTAGATTTATTTTGTGGCACAATTGCCGCCGCGTCACGGCCTGTGGTCACAAAATAAATCGACCGAATTGTTTATACAAATGCTTATATCGGCGGCAAGTGTGCCACAAAAAAAAATCGATACCGAGTTGTCTGCTGAGGACAATGGCTGATCAGGAAGCGCTTTCTAACCGATTAACCGAAACAGCATTACAAACCACAATTTCCCGTTTGATGTAATCACCAGACATCGCACACACATCCCTAAGACTTGGATAAACCATTTTCAACAACCTTACGACTAAATTGAAAGGACAGTTAGTTAAATTTAGGGTTAACCGTACAAATCGAAGCGCCAGTGACGGTCGATGTCGTGCGTGGTAAGTTCACGTGTGTATGCGCATTAAATCGAGGTCGATAACATAAAAGCGAGGCATTTTTGCTAACCCCAAAATCTCCCCTGGTATACGCAGGACACCCAGTATGTGTATAGGACACCACGCAAAATAAGGAATGCGTTCTCATTCGTCGAACGCAATAAAACAGGTTTTCTAGACAATCTTTGAGTTAAATAGATTAATCGTGACTGTGCGTTTGATTTCAGTTTTATAACGATGAGACTAAAGGCTGCTTTTCATTGACTGTGCCTAAGCACAAGCATAAGCACAAGAATTGGAAAAAGGGTATAAGAGGAACGCATACACTCTTTCTTCTTATGCCATTCTTATGCGGCACAAGCATAAGCATAAGGCATGAGCACAAGAAAAACAAAATTTGTTCTTCTTGAACTTATCCTTATGCGCTATTCTTGTGCTTGAGCTTATGCTTATGTTTATGAAAACCAGCCTTAATTCTTACGAAGACTAAAATCTTATCCGCCGATGTTGATATATCCTCCCTTGTAGGTGAAGAAGGCATTCCTTGCCAAAAAAGAAAAGATTGATTCATTGACTCATTAATTTATCAACTGAATCACGCATAGCATGTAGTTCTGCGCTTGATTAGGGCGGCAAAACGGATAGACGTTGTAAAGCGTTCAAAGCACGGGAAAGATGGGATAAATGGCCGCCAAAAGCGACAAAAATAGAAAATGATGATGTTCGATCGCTGATAGGCGCGGAAAAGCACGCAGCTGGTGTCAATCGCGGGATTTGTTTTGCTCTAAACAGGATTCAAAAAAGAGCGCTCAGCAAACCTATTACAGGAATTAATCAGTAATAAGAACTAAGGCACTTAGTTCTGAACCTGGTTTTTAACGCTCAGACATCCTTTTGATCAGCAGGGATTTGCTGAAGCAAAGGCATATAAAAATCCAGGAAATATTTATTGCTGCTCGATGTTTCGGGGTCATCGTGACTCCATTATCAAGAGACTTGTTAAATAGCATGCAAATCAGGAAAAGCTACAAAATAAGCATAAATTACAATAAACGGCCTGAACAAACACCTTGGCGCGAATGGAACCAGTTTGCATGCCAGTGTTTGTAAGCCTTAGGCTCGAGCCCTAAGCCCCCTAGTGTCAACCAACAATGTATCGTCTATGAATTTAAATATAACCTGTGTGATGCAAGATATGTGGGCTACCCACGTGGCCACTTACACGAGCGCGTAGAAGGCCCACTATTCCCTCTATAGTGTGTAGAGGGCACACTATTCAAACACTATTCAAAGTCCGTGAAAATGGGTTCATTATCCCCTTGGCTCTCTTCTATTGGTTTGGCAGTAATATATTAGCCGCTCCCTGGCGTCGATAGCACATTTTGAGGTCTTTCGACGGTAAAACAGCACGACGACAGTTCAAATGTCGCGACCCGCCCTCCCTCCCCTCGCGATCTGTGTTCGGTGCAGCAGCCCAACGGCGAAGCGGGGGATTTTCCCTTCGAACGTGTTTTCTAATGCATTATGGTTTCTGTATCCTCGTACCTCCAAGACGCCCGAAGGGAAAATCCCTCGCTCCACCATGCAGCGACACTCTGTGTCGTTCCTGACTACGCCGGAGTGTTGCTTCCCATCTCTTAACCCAATAACAATGACCGAAGAAAGAATATAGTGCTATAAAGTCATCTTCGATTTACAAACATTACAACCTCCAACACAATAGCGAAATGCCTGAACGTTTCATCGAGCAATTTCACATCAGCACGAAATGTAGCGGCAAATTTGATTGCCTCGTAAAAGAAATGCTATACATTCGCGTGCGTAAGCCAACACTGAACGTGCAAACTGATTCCATCCGCGCCAAGGTGTTTGTTCAGGCCGTTTATTGTAATTCATGCGTATTTTGTAGCTTTTCCTGATTTGCATACTATTTATCAGGTCTCTTGATAATGGAGCCACGATGACCCCGAAACGTCGAGCAGCAATAAATATTTCCAGGATTTTTATAGACATCCTTTTTGTACGTAAATTGAATTACTGTTATGCATATTTCAATGATATTTTAGTTTTAAATTCATTTGTATTTCTACGATAAACGATTAAGTTCCGAAACACATTTCTTTAAAGAAGTGTACTACATGTAGCTTTTTCAAGATTTGAAAACATTCGAGCCCTTTTATTTCAGTAAAAATTTATCACCTTGCTGACTTCGTGTTTCTTTTTCACTCAATGTTTGTTAAGTTTTCACTTTTTTTGTTTACACTTTCTTCCAACATTGCAATTTCACCACTGCTAGTTTACAAGTTACTTACTTCAGAAAGGTAAAAAAAATTGGGGTTCACCGAATTGGTTTTCGCGATACCATATCTGAAAGAAGGCGCTTATTTGGATAAATTTGACTTCGTCACTCGATATGACCTCTGCGGCTTCTGGCAACAAAATATTTTAAATAAATTGATGCAGGCCAACTTCCTTTGCCCGAATTTATTTGAGTGGGTCTATTGAACAAATATATTTCCCTTAGTGTTAACCTTGTCTTATACAATTGGATTTGCAAACGTTCAAAAGAGCAAAATGCTGCAAAATGCGACTGATTCGATCGCGCGCGGGAAGAGAAAATGAAAAAATAATAAACTTCTAACATTTAAATTTGGCTCATTTTTTGTCAGTCGGTGGAGATCTATCACAAAAGGTTATATATCCCGAAAAAAATGGGGGTCACCGACCGTTTAAGAGAGGAAACTGGAAGCGAAGTTAACGCAACGGCTACCCACGCTATATGTGTTTGGAAACTTTTCCCAGCGCGCGCGCTCATGCATGATGTGGGGTGACGTTGCGACATGAATTACGTGCACAGTAACCCCTGCAGTAAGGATGCGCATAAACAATTAGCGCGAACGTCCTTAAGGGGGGTCCTTCTTAACTACCAATTTGTTGCTAAGAAACATTTCTGACTGTCAACTTTTGGAAACCAAACCTCCTACAGATAAGAGTTTTGCACAACTTTGTTCTATTGAAGAGTCCTTCAAGAGTTTCAAATCACGGCCATATTTGACAAGTCACGTGACCGGAATAGAAAAAACCCTAAAACTGAAAGGGCATATCAATCTAAAAATTAAAATCAGTGCCAACAGATAAAGAACGTCCACGTGCTTAATGCTTCGTATGGTTTTTATGAAATTCGCATTATTATTAAAGTTATGGCGTAATAAAGACCCGTATTTTCAGCCTGTCTTCAGTAGCGTCCCATTCTTACATGTAAACAGAAAATCCATATGAAGAATTATGAAGAAGGGTATGTTGTCTCTAATTCTTTGAAAAAATTCGGAACTCTACCTTTCTCTCAAAAGTTTTAGGGGTTTTAACTTCAAGCACGTGGTTTGGGACTGGCACTGGCACTAGTTACGCGCGCGCAATATCATTTTTTCAATGCAGTTGTCCTCCCCACCAAAACTTCACCGTTAAGCATTGCTGAACACTCCAAAATAGCTTGCCACCAAAAACCATCTTTAGCAATTCCTTAGCAACTGCTCTAGATCTGTAGTGAAGACGGATCCCCCTTAAATGGTCTTTCTCCCTTGTCCTGTAAAATTTGGAATTAAGGCTTTATTTCAAACAATTCACCATCAACTTGTCCTAAGAGTGGAGGTTCCCTTTAAACATTTATTTCCAATTTTTTCTACTTGAAAACTATGACCAGATCTTCTGTTTTGAACATCTAATAGACCAAAATAAGACAACCTAAAGTTGAGCAATTCTTTATCGGAAAGCGGGGAAGAAGCGGCGGTTAACCGGCACAAAAGTATATAAGTTTTGACCAATCAGTGCGCGCATAGTATCTCAATTATTATAAAATACGGATTTCTGTTTAAAAGTAGAGTTTTGTCCATCATATTACAAAATTACAATCACATGAGGCAAAATGGCCAATACAATAATTCATACAAGAAATTCTTACTTGTAGACTCCGTCGGTCGCATTTTCTCAGATGGCCGTGGACTGACAGTAGACACATGTGGGTTGTAGTCGAGTGGGTTCAAAGTTGTCCCATGTAAAATCAGCGTCCAGTTGAAAAGTATTCCTTGCAAAGAAAAATACATTAAAATTTCACACAACACAGTAAAGCCAAAACAGTAAAAAAGAAATACAATATTTAGTGTCCACACCTTAACTGGGCCAAACTTTTATTTGATGTTCTAAATCAAAGCGGCTATATATGGGACTTTGCCCTTAGCTATATTACTCCAATCAATTGATGTGTTTTATAGTAGCCCAGTAAACATGAGCTCAGACAAGGCAGCACTGAGGGGCGCTCTGTTAGGGTAAAGGAAAAGGGCATAAAAAGAAATAACCTTCCCATGATAGTAACGTGTGGCGTTAATTTTAAGCACTATTCTAAATCGTAATATTGTGCAATATGCCGACTGAGAACAAGCTGTTTACACAGGTATCCCAAGCTCAAAAGGAGAGTGTTTTTTGAGCTACGTCATACGAGAGTCACGCCATCCCTGTTGCGAAAGAGCCAAAATAAATAAATAAATAAAATGTCTTTATTTCGCTTATTAAAATACATAACAAACGTTACAGTAAAATCGTAAAAATCGCTTAAATTATTAAATGGCTAAATTATATTTGAACCTTATTCTGTTAAAAAAAAACTATTCTTAAAACGTTCTGTATTAATCCGTGGTAATTGGCTTGCTTGTGATCTTAACCTCTTGGATGACTCTTTGACTTCCGGCAAAATGGCATATAATGGATAGTCAACATTGCTCTTGATCTTGGTGATCAACCTGCGGTCACACTTTTCTAAAAGATCGTAAATATTAATTAACTCAGAAGTGTAACGTCGCTTATAGCACCTTTTTAAAAAGCATTGTATAGTGTTTAAATCAGCCTGGCTGGCTCCGTAGACTGGAAGTGCGTACGTAATCTAGCTTTGTCAGAACAATAGCCTTAAAGAGATGATCTATCTCTACCTGCGTGTATCCATCTTTTCTAAGTGATCTTAAAATGTACAGACACTTGTTAGCTTCTCGAAGTATTCTCTTAACATGAGGGAAAAAATAGGGACGGACCATTATTTATTTTAGTAAAGGGGGTCGGCAATTTTTCTGGGCAGGATTTTTTTTCACCTTCAGGTTGTGCAAGAAATTTTTTAAATGATTTTTCTTATCTTTTTTTTCTCATGGCTCCCCTTGCACGATTTCTTTTTAGCCATTTTTTCTGTGCAGGATTTTTTTTTTTGGTAATTGCCCAACACCCTCCCCCCTCAATAAGGATAAATAGACAAGTCTCCCCCCTTATAACGACTGTTTGGGCCAAAATTGGTTTCTCTTTGGATCTTTGAACTTTATTGCTGGTCTAAAGTTCCCATGATTGTTCCCTTGGTTTAAGGGGGGTCCTTCTTAACTACCAATTTGTTGCTAAGAAACATTTCTGACTATCATTTTTTGGAAACCAAACCTCCTATGGATACGATTTTTGCACAACTTTGCTCTATTGAAGAGTCCTTCAAGAGTTTCAGATCACGGCCATATTTGACAAGTCACGTGACCGGAATAGAAGAAACCCTAAAACTGGAAGGGCATATAAATCTGAAAATTAAAATCAGTGCCAACAGATAAAGAACGTCCACGTGCTTAATGCTTCGTATAGTTTTTATGACATTTGCATTATTATTAAAGTTATGGCGTGATAAACACCCGTATTTTCAGACTTTCTTCAGTGGCGTTCCATTCTTACATGTAAACGGTAATTCCATACGAAGGATTATAAAGAAGGCCAAGTTATCTCTAATTCTTTTTAAAAAATCTGAACTTTACCTTTCCCCCGCAAGTTTTAGGGATTTTTAATTCTAATACGCGGTTTGAGACTGGCACTAGTTAAGCGCGCGAAATATCAATTTTTTCAACGACAGTGTCCTCCCCACCAATAATTCACCGTTAAGAATTACCAAACGCTCCAAAATGGCTTGCTCCGAAAAATCATCTTTAGCAATTCCTTAGCAACTGCTATAAATCTGTAGTTAAGAAGGACCCCCTTAACGGTCGCTTAGCGACGCCATGTAAGAATTTTAATATCTCAAACTTTCGATCGCCGAACTAACCTGTATTAAAATGATACAGTTGTGTGTTCTGTAATGTTAATTTCCATACACCCATAGCATTCTCTCCCCAGTAATGTAACGACATCAGAACCCAGTTTAAGTCTTTTGCACCAAGAGAACTATCGTACATCCTGTATTTTGTAAGACTGGACACGGTGCCCTGGGGTGAAGTGAGCTTTATCAACAGATCTCCACGACGGGTATAGTTCAAATTCACAGCTACTTCAACGTGTTCCAAGAAGTTTATTTCATCGCCACAGTATTCACTCCAGTTACTCAGGTCGATCGTTTCTTTTAACGCCTCTTTTGAAGGGATTCGACTGAAAGACAGGAACAATTGTTATATAGCTGGAATTTTTCCCCAACAGCACGCTCTCTCATTCGTTACTTCAAGGTCACATGACATCTAACGATAACACTGTTTCCCGCCAAAAGTCTCTGAGCGGACAACATTGCAAAATCTCTGACGTCAGCGGGTAACGGTGCGCTGTTACCCGCGAATGTTGACTGACAAATTTATTTCCACATTGCCTCTTCAAATGTGTTCGTTGTGCTATAATATAACAAATCACTCGGGAAATAGGTAATTTTGTTTCCCTCAAATCTCGGGAAACACTTATCACACCTCACCTACCGACTGGGAAATATTGAAGCGAAGCTGGATAACTCAATGTTCACATGGTCAGACGTTGTAATGAAGATGTCAAAATTATCATCGAAATGATTAATTACTCATGAGTGCAAAGCCAGTAAAAATGGCTGAAGGTCGTCACGTGCATGAGTTTTCAAAACCGCGCATGTTTTGAATCAAATATCAAAGCCACTCATGGTTTTCATCTTATATCTCAATGTATATCTAGATTTAAGTTAGAAGCAATGACCCAACCTGTTACCATGGTGCTGAATTAAAAAGTAAAATAAAGGGCAGGAGAAACCACAAATTTATTGGTTCCTACCTGTTTAGTTCATAAAAAATCGGTATCTTGCAAGTAACTTTTGGAGGAACAGTAGTCCAGTTGATTGCCAGATCAACCATCTTTTTTGCATCCATGAGGCCAAATCCAACTGCATTATTTACTGTATCGAAGAAAAGACACGTGGTTACGAAAGGAATAACTAATCAATTTAAAATTGTTAAATGAATAATTTCGTGGCTAGACTCTGACACGCATGTTTCGTCTCCGCCAAGAGACTCATCAGAAACCTTTCGGGTTTAGACGTCGGAGGACAAACCATTTCTGTTTAAATTAAGCCGGACATCCTTTCTTACAATTGATGCTGACAGTGCCTGTCTTGTTAATGCTCTCCAGCTGACTTTATAACATAAACTGAACTACAGCAACAGCAGCAACACATTTTATTGCAAGAATTCAAAATTCCTAATCACATCACACATCACACCACCCTTATTTCACCTCGGATTTACAAGGGTAGCTGTATAGCTAATTTCTCCGAGAAAAAAAAGACGAAGAAAACAATAAATAAATAAATAAAATACATGTAGTATTAAAAATAAAAGTAAAAATAAAATTATATTTTAAATATATATCTATATTATGTACATTACATTAAACTACTATTGATATTCGAAAGAAACTTGGCGTATTTTAGTTTTGAACTCATTCAAGGACGTAAGTGACCTCAGGTCCTCTGTTAGTTTGTTCCACAAGTTTGCAGTAGTGTATCTAAAGGAATGAAGACCATAAGTAGTTGTGTTAACGTATGGGATAACAAGTTTCCCTGATCCTCGTAAGTTGCATTCAGTATTTCTCCTTTGAAAGAGACCACGCATGAACATTTTGTACTTTGGCATCGTTTCGAACTAAAGTGTGTTAAAAACTGTTTTCATCATGTCTTGGCACCTAATACTACATAGATCACTAGAATTAAACTTGTTCAGTAGCTCCTTGTAGTGCAGAGACTTATCGTCTAGAACAATCCTGAGTGCTAATTTTTCTCTATTTCTAGCCCCACATAAATGTCAAACTGCTGAACAATATCTAAAAATTAATATGGAACAATAAAGGCCTTATAAAGTTTACAGACAACATTTTTTTTTACTTTATCACCGATTACTTATAACCTGACTACACACATACCTTTTAAACCAGCTTTATTCATGACCCAGTTGCTGATTTTAACAGGATCTGGCCTGGCAGTCCGTACAATGATGTGTTGGACATCTCGCCAAGAAAGGTCTGGACTACAATTAAATGAAGCGAATATGAGAGATCTCAAGGAAAATTTTAATCCCACAACTGTCTTTGTAGAATCCACTGTCGCCTGCAGAAGACACGCAGATTGATCCAAGTAGCAAGTAGTAGCAACATTCTAAATTAACCTTGCAAATAGTCTATTAACATTACATTTTTGTCGACATTGAGGAAAACAAGTTTATTAACTTCTTCTCCTGGAGACAATAATATTTGTCACTTAATAGGCATGCCAGACAAAGCAAAGGTTTTACCAACCAAAGCACCAAGTCCAAATTAAACAGCATTGCAAAAGCAGGGTCGTAGCTAGTAACAGTCAAGGCTTTTAGTACATCCGCTTTTTGTAACAATGATAGGAAAGGCTTTTAGGGACCGGTCATAAATTAGAGGGGGGGAGGGCTGGTGCAAACATGTGGAGGACCACTGTTTTTCATGCAAGCACAAAAGGGAGGGTCAAACAATTTGGTGCATGTCATTGAAGGGGGGGTCATTATGTTTTATGCAAAGTTGCTGGGGTCAAGGAGTCAATCAAGAATTCTTCTGAAGTCACAGTCATTCTTGTGCAAATATGATATAGAACACATTCTTTATTTGATGACTGTAGAATATTAACATGGGTTTTTAATAACACTTCTTGGTTCTATGTCTAGATTCTTTCCTGACTTGGACAAACAGTAAATTGTCAAAATAGAATGTAAATATATATTTTTAACGATTAATAACTGGTTTCTTGAAGTGATGTAAACTAGTTACTGGGGGGGGGGGGAGGTCATGATAAATTATGCAAACTATTTTGGAGGGCCAACAGCTTTTCTGCACCTGGAATGGGGAGAGTCTCCCCAAAACCGGTAGGCCAAAATAAAAATGCACCAGCCCTCCCCCCATCTAATTTATGACCAGTCCCTTAGATCCAAAAGTAATGACAACGAGGAACGTTACTTTCATACAGCAATATATATACAAACATGTATTTAACAGGTAACTTACTTTGCACTCAGTGTCAAGGCTATGAGTCCCGAAGCCATTGCTGCAGCAGCAGAACTAGCACCAAAGCTTTCTGAACAATCCTTGTTTTTATCAGCAGTAATCTTATATTCAATCAATCAATCAATAAAAAAAAAATTATCAGAACCATAATGCAGAATGTGGTTGCCCTCCCTATCTGAGTCAGACGACTAGATGATGTCACTGCTCAGTGTTGAACTTGGCAACGTCTGATCCGTCATCGGTAAATTTTAACCCTTTCCTTCCCTCACAATTTTTGGTCAGACCAACTTGTAATTATGTTGCCATAGCAAATACCATAGACACATGGTTGACATATCAAAATAATGAACAGCTTCTAAAAGTTTCAGCATTGTAGAGTAAGTCCTCTTTTCAAATTTCAAAAAAACCTCATGGGAGTGGCATCCCCCCCTTGCACCACCCCTTGTACCTCCGAGGGTGAAATGCCTGTAACCTAGTGCACAAAATGTGATCAGGTTATAATTCAATTTGGAATGACGCTGACAACTGGCTGAAAAACAGGTATAGTGTATCAGTTCCTTTGTTGACATACCACTTTGCTTTGATCACCAGTGGAGTCCCTGCTGTATGCTACCGCCATGAGCCCAGCACACGGCTCGCTGTATCCTGGAATTGAACCATCACTATTCAGTCCTGTTATAGCTATTGTGTATATACTGTTAACATAGCCACTGAAAGCACAACTGTCTTTGTAAAATCCACCGTTGCCTGCAGAAAACACGTAGATAGATCCAAGACCTTTACGACCCTGCAAGTTTAAATTAAAGTATTTTTATAATTTACAACTAATATCTTATTTTAGACATTAAGGCAAGGGTTATTGATGCAGGTGTACATGTATATGTTGTGATTCAATTTTACTCATGGTTTAAATTTTATTTTCATTTGTTTGAAACTCATTATTTTATATTATAATTATTATATTCAATTTTAACCAAGGACAAGAAGCTGTTAGAGCTTAAAACTGCGCTGGTCACGTGACCAGCGTAGAGGAGCATTGTCGGGGGATAAAAAAAATGCACCCCACCCCCATCCCAATTACCCGCATCAAAAAATGTAGCGACTGACAAACAAAACGGTAAGAAAACACCTTGTGTGACATTTCATGGTTGACTAGTTCCATCTGCAATTAATTATTTTTCTTATTGAGCTATTTTGTCTACAAAATAGCCTCATAGTCGGCATGCAGCCTCAAGTTTGTGGGAAGGTTGGTTCTTTGGTTGGTTGGTTTTTGGGTGGACCATGGTCGGCATTCCCGATGAATGTCGAATTTTACCGAAAGGCTAGGTGTCGGGGCCGGAACAAAAATGCAGATGAGAACGCACGGAAAATTCCGCTACTAAAGCGACACGACGAAAGTGTCTGGATTTCATTTGTTTGACGTTGGATATTTATATATCAAAGAGAAATGGCTGGCTTCCTTGTGGTAGACTTCCTTAGAAAACGAATCGTCAGCACAAACCTGGTTTAAACTTGAGTGGAAGCGAGTTCTAGTAAATAATTCGTGGGTTATCTGATATTTATGATGTTTGGTCTAGGAAATATTTGTCAGCTTCGTTTGTTTTGGTAGATAAGAATTGGAACAAATCCTTTGTACGCATGCGCATAACTTACGTTTGGAGTTATATGGTTCAACTTTAGAGTGTGAGAAATAACGTGACTTCTGTGCAGGGATGTCTCATCTTAAATGATGGTAAATAGATGGCAAGTAGTTTGAAGGTATAAAAAGGGCAGAATCGTGAATTTCGAACTAAAACGAATTATTGTTCGCACCATTTGGTAGGTTTTAAAATTAATGCCCATGCCACTCGATCACTAGGTCCGTCAAATGCACAAGGTCGGCAAGGAAAAAGATTGTATGGGTGGCATAAACGTTGCTCTTACGTGCGACTAGCTAAGCGCAAAGCCAGAGGCGACTTCCCAGAGAAATGGGTCTCTGGTTAGGCTGCGTGGCGGTAGCGGGATTGGTTTGTACAAAGTTTGAGCGGAAAGATCAGCACGACAATCAAATCAAATCAAAACAATTATCACCGCCAATACGAAGACAAAAACGCAATAGCTCCACGCAAGATTCGTTTCACAGTTTTACAGACAAAAAAAATCGGTTATCATTTTCCAGATTAAAAAAAAACGCATAAATTTACTCATTACCCGCTTCCTTTTAAGTTTCTCCCTTTGTTACACAACTCTAGCTGCCACGAAAGCCAATAAAAAGCGCCGAAAACGAACTTTTGACAGTCTCGTGAAAGTCTCGTGACTCGCCATTGAACTTCGTCTCATCACTTGTTTGTACGTGAGAAAACACCACTTGTTTACACTAAACAGTAACCTGATCTCACGCTCAATCAACATAACACGTTCTTTACACATGAAACGACCCACACCAAACATTATCACATGACTGCCCGGCCGTGCGATAAAATCCCCCCCACCCCCACCCCCGGAGCTATTAAAGCAAAATTTGGCCTTGACTTGATCACGTGTACTCCATGTGATAAAATTCACGTTGTTTACCACACAGGCGAACCACTCCATTATTCTCGAATTCGCTCATTTAAAATTCCAACGATTACCACCTCTCTACATAAAAAAAACATCCCTTAATTTTATTTTCACCCAATTTTGCATCTTACTTTCACATCAAAACGCTCATGAAAACAAAATTTATTCGCTGAACACAACCACTGATTTTTGCGTGGCTTCAGCGAAGCTGAGACCACTACCGTGTGGCACCAATATTTTTGCGGGAGTTTAATTTTGCGAATGGCGATTTTTTTGTGTGTTTTGCGGGACTAATTTTTGCGATTGGGGAAAATGTTTATTCTTCCTTGGAATTAATTTTTGCGATTTTCTGGAAGCCGCCTTCTATTAGGAATTATAACATTCTCGTTTTTTGAGTATAAACAATCGAATGCAGGTGAACAACATGCAGATGTATAACACGTTAAATCAGTTAATCAATGGAGTACCTTCCGACGATCTTTTTCTTTAAAGCTTTTAACAGCTTAATACTTGTAATGTACCGACTGCAATTTCATCATTTTATTTCTGAATGTTTTGCTTCTAATTTCGTTTTATTTTTGAACGAAAGAGACGGCTTAAATAAATGGGCACCAACATAATATTACATCACATGTAAAAGGCGATGTTTGTATACAAATTTCGACAGTGGGAACTTTTGCAGCGGGAACTTTTGCAGCGGATCGTGAAAAAACCACGAAAATCCCAAAAATTTGAATCCGGAAAAAAATAGTGCCACATGGTATGTCAGCACGTGCGACGTTTCTGGCTTTTTTGACAGTTTGCTGCGTGACTAGTCATGCAAGAGTTGCACAAGTCACACAATGGCATGATCTTTTCTAACAAGGCACGCTTATTACTCGTGTGTTCCAAAATGTAAGTCCGTGTGAAATAATGTGGAAAATAAAACAGAGCTTATATATATATTTGTCTGGATACGGGAGTTGCCACGTTCGTCAAGCATGATGTCACGCAAGAAGAAGACGTACGTGACTTTCAAGATCGGCTATTCTCTTCTGGTTCAAACATTACTAAATTAATTTTTGTGACAAGTTACGCTTCCTACTAGATCTAAAATATTTGTCCATGGAAAAATAATCTTTATAATTGAAAGCCACAAAATTAAATTTCAATCCATTGAGCTTCCGAGAAACATCTGAGAATGAGCTTCAGAAAGGACTGTTTTGAATTATTTTGTTTGTCCCATATTCACACTGTTGTAAGATATTTTACAGATTTTATCTCACTTTCTTCTTGTTTTGTCGTAAGTTGAAGCCACACTTGTACGCATTAGCGTACCACCTATTGATCAATGACGTATACGAATTCGAAACCACTAACACAAACTCATACATTGATCTTTGATCACCCTCATTCTGTAAAAAGTCCTGGGAACGAGGTTGCACAATGTCGGACACAGCTCCACTTATAAGGTAAACTCTGTCTAAAAACCAATACTTTTCCAATGCTCAACGCTACTCAAATAAACAACATCCCAATAGTGTACCTTGGTACACGCACGTTCATTCAACAACCGTTTCTGTACCTCTTCTTGACAGCTACAAAATAGCTCACGCACGCTATGCGTGCCTATGTTATGCTAATGCTGGCCAAATTCCTACGATCCTGATCGATCCGTGAAGCCAGATGATCTATTAAATCAGCATCCAGTGTTGTATCAAATGCCTGTTTAAACATTGAATTACTTGTTCCAAGAATGGAATATTGAAGCAAATAATTAATCAAAGTTGAGAAGAACACGAATTTGTTCCTTAGGATTAATTTACCAATGACGTACATGTAAACCTAGTCAGGGCATGTTTGTCTCGGTGGTTTTCCTTCAGATTTCTGAAATCCTCTTGATGACACAACTTAAAAAATAGATAATGAGCACTAAAAAATTGAACATTTCACACTTAACATGCTAGGTTATGTTCAAAGGATTGTTAAGCTTCCTTTTGTAGCCGATTTATAGCCTTTAAAACATTGCGTGATTCTGGCCGATTGTTATCAATGCCTTGTGAAAGTGAAAGTTGCAACGCCAGCACATTCCACGACACAAACATAATGGTGTTTAAATAAATGTAAATTCTGGCCCGCTAAAGCATATTATTCTTTCGTAGCATGAAATTTTAGTATTTTCTTTGACTCAAACGCTTCAAAATCGAATATTTCACACTAAACATTCTTTGTAAAGACCAAAGTATAAGAAAATTTCCCATTTGTAATTGATTTGTAGCTTCTAAACATTGCGTGACTTGAAGCCTGACCGAGTGGAGGTTTGGGACAGGTCACAGACAAAACTAAAAAAAAAATAACAGTATTAAAACAATGTGCAGAGCAAGAACTGTGCAGAGCAAGAACTGCGCAGCGCAGTTAATAAAATTGAACCACAACATAAACATGAATTCCCCTCATATCGAGCACCAGGGCTCGACACAAGGGGGGTGTGACACATATGGTACGTGTACAAGGCAGCCCCCCCCCCCAGTGCCAAAATTGTTCCAGCAAAATGCTTAGAATTCAGGCAACAAGCCTAAAGAGAAAATAGGAAATAAGCCGACAAATCTCAACATCACATTCAAAACAAATTTCATCAACAGAAAAATATACCATTTGAACTTTTTGGTTCAAAAGTCTAAATTTCTCATTCATCTGCTTTCGTTTCTCTCGCAAATTGCTATAATCATGTTAAATTTTTCTCACAAATTCTGCGCGATCCCTCCGTTTGATTCAGTTACAATCAGCTTTTCCATAGCTTGAGCGTTTGCGCGCGGTGGATCCAGTGGAAGACCTAGAAACAAAGCTGTTACAAATGTGACGAAGCTATATGCTTTGACTCAAATGTTAAGTTCTCAGGGCTAGCTCAAAACATTCAATGAAATGTTTTAACCCATTCATCCCTGATTGTTTCACACGCTTTTGTATAATTTTCAAGTTGGGGAAAAACAATTATGTAAATTCACTCCCCAAAGATACTTTACAGTTGATCCACGTCACGCGTGAACGGAAACTCTAAAATTCAAAACAACGTGATGAGTCACGTTCTCCATATTTGGGCATTCGCCTTGTGTTTCTTGAGATTCAGAGAGGGATTTCGAAAATCGAAAGGAGATTTCGAATCTGTCACAGATTTTTCGAAATGTTCAGACCTGGTTATGTTAATGCCTTAGGTCGGAAGAACAGGCCATGTAGGCCTCTCCACAAGGAAACGAGAAGACGAATAGTTGATCGTTATTTGACTGGACAGGGACCGAAAGCGATCTCCACAGCAGCTCGTGCAACTCCTGGCGCTGTTTATTCACTGTTTATTGTATCATTCGACATCATGAAACGTTCAGTACACGTGAGGCGTTCAGTCAAGGGGGACGAAGTTATCCTTCTAAACTTTCAGACGACGTTGCATGTAGAATCTATTGAATTGTTCAAACTAGCGAAACCTAGGATACATGGATGGGAAAATCGCGAAAGATTGTTGAGCAGTAGGTTATGCAATAGACGAAGCACAGGTCACCAAAGCGTAATATGAGAGTTTGTATGGAGCTGAAATTCGATTGAAAATAATCGGCAGTTTTCCGTGGAAAATACCTAAAAATCAAAATAGAGTTTGAAAAACCTTATCTTTGTGTGTTTGCTGTGTCTTTACCGCTTTTCTGAACTGCTGGATGCCGTTTGGGCGATATTCTGTTTAACGGTCGAAGCGACGTCTTGTCACGTACTGGCTTTACTCTGACAGATGTCGCATCGACCGTTAAACAGAAAATCGCCCCAAACGGCCTCCAGAAGCTCGGAAAAGTGGCAAAAACACAGCAAACACACAACAGGTAATGGTCTTCAAACCTATTTCGCTTTTTAGGTATTTTGCACGGAATACTGACCATTTACATTTTGGATCGAATATCAGCTCCATACAAACAACTCACATTACGCTTTGGTTAACTGTGGACGAAGCGTCGGCTTTGTCTTTAATCAACCTCGCAACTAGGAAAAACTGTCATCAGTAATTGCTTGACATGGCAGATGTATCTTGGTTTTCGTCCACTTCCTTCGGAGCTACCGTTCTTACACAAGCGTTCAGCTCCAAGGTTTGTTCTCGTTCGGTTGAAACAGGAATCACGCGTCAGCAAAATAATTGACATAATTTCACCTCCTTCTAGTCGTCTAAAACGTTTTTGAACCACTGATGAGAAGCGAACCCAGAAAATAACGCGGTCTCTCGATAAAACAAAGATTTGTCCCGTCACAAACCCTTGCTTCTACAAAGATAGAAGCCATTTTTCGGAAATTTCAATGAGATCTTCAATATTTCCCTTGTGATCTCCGTTATGTCACTGAAAGTAGCTTGTTTATTTGAATACTCTGATCACGTGCTGAGGTTTCCGTTCACGCGTGACGTGGATCAACTGTAATTTTTGCTGAACTAGAGTGAATAAATAATAAAAATATTTCCAAAGAAAAAGGAATTAGTGCATTGAAATCTCTGGGCAACGTCATGAAATTAATTAAAGAACTTGCAAGCAGGCAAGTTTCATACACATCTATGTCAATGCACGTTTTGTTGCCAATTTCAAATGAGTGCGTCTTTATTTGGCTTTCAACCCATACCACTTTTTTTTTTCGGGCAATATGGTCTCTGCCCCCCCCCCTCCCCCCCATCCACCCCCCCCCACCCAAGTCCGAAGGTGCCCATAAGCCAAATATGGTGGCTGTATCCCAAGTTGCAGGCCAGCAACATGTTTATTTTCATGAGGCCTTCTAATGCAAAAAAATTATTGTAATGTAAATAGAAAGACTATTTCGGTTTACCCAAACAGTAACAAAACCAGGAATAAAGGGGTATTTTTAAATACTCAAAGGGAATTTTCAAACAATTAAGTGTCTTCAGGATAAGGTGAGGTGTTGATTTGGGGTGAAACTCACTTTTCCAAATTTCAAAAAGTTAGTTTTGCTTCGGGAAACACTACTCAGCAGTGTACATGTAATAAGTTAAGAAGGGGCTGTGTACTCGAACACGCATTCACATATTTCGCGTATATTTAGGGGTACTTTTTTCTGAGCGGCACTGTTAGTGTAAGTGTTTCCTGGGACAGAAACAACTTGAAATTTTACCATGCATGTATAGAGAGTAAAAATGATTTCACAAAATACCAAGTTACCTTCTCTACACCAATTTGCAATGCACGTTTTGTAAGGTAACCAGGACCAACCACTGACATACCATAGTCATCTGGCCCCCAGCTATTGGAATAAATGTCAATGTAATCTGTTGCATAACTAAGAGCTCTGGCTTCATCAGCATCTGAGGCTTTCTTTGTGATATACAGGCGAATTCCTAAATGGAAAGACAGACACTTTAAGAATGGTGTTTGAAAAGTTGCTTACATGATACAATGTATATTCAACTCTTTCAAACTGGACAGCACTAGAAGACGGAAATCAGACAGTTTTAAAGAACAATTCTTATTAGAAATATTAGTACACACTCAGTACACAGTCATAAATTAAGAGATCGTCGTACATGTAGCTATTTTCGCAACTTATGCAGTTGCGAAAAGAAAGCCTGAAAAAATTCTGGTTTGCCGAGATTTGAACCCTGACCTCTGCGATACTTGAGTGCAGTGCTCTAACCAATTGAGCTAACAAGCCAACTTGGAAAGATCTCTTGTATATTTATTTCTTTATTCAACAGTTCAAATAATTATATGAGTTTCATATTATTCATTATTTCATCTTCATTTTTCCTGGGTATTCTACGAACCAATTTAATGACCAGCTCCCAGTTGGCTTGTTAGCTCAATTGGCTAGAGTGCTGCACTGGTATTGCAGAGGTCAGGGTTCGAATCCCAGCAAGCATGAATTTTAGGCTTTCTTTTTGCAACTGCATAAGTTGCATAAATAACTGCCATGATCTTCTCAACATTTATTCCTTATTTTGCAGTTCATATAATATGACTTTCATATAGTCATTATTTCATGTACACAGTCAATAGATAATATGATATACCCCTTTGAGCCATACTGTACGCAGGTGCCTCAGTTAATGTGGTTGTTGCACACGTCAAAAAAGGGCTTGTCTCATCCAATTGGATGCTTGTAAAGGATTATACATAATAAAAGTGTAGTTTACAGTGATTCGACATACAGCTGTACCTCCAAGCCGTGCGTTGTATGCCAATCCGACTCCACATTTGGAGTTATTCATAACACCAGCAATCACACCTGCACATCTTAACCCGTGTCTGAAGAAATATCAATCACATTCGGTACAGTATAAAAAAAATGTTTTGACAATATCTTTGATAAAATTCTTGGCTCATTTACATGTACACCTAACACATGCAGAAAAAAAAGGAGTGAACAATAGTAGTGACTCACAAGCTCGCTATTGACTACATTGTAATTTATACTAGTATCAACAGATTTTGGCTGCATGGCCAACTGCACCTACAAAAAAAGAGGAAGGGTCTATTTTACTGTTCCCTAGCCAGTGAAACAAACCCTTGATCAACAGAAAGAAACTGCCTTAAGAAACAGGTTTTGCTTTGAGAAGTCCTTTGGTTTTTCGACGCAAATTTCATGTATTGGCTACAAAGCTCAAGAAAACATATCAGGCAAACAGTTTCAAGTTTTTAGTGTCACCACTGTTGTTAGTAAACCGCATAATGCATTACAGTCTAATGTACATGTACATGTATCAGTCAAATCTAAGAGAAGAAATACCCCCACCCCTGCATCCTACCTGGGCTAGGCAAGTGGATGGGTACTCTTGGATTTGACTATAATTGGGTGATTCCAGAAAATAACCATACCATACCACGGACGGCTTCCATATTTTATAATAATAAATAATACCTGTTTAATAATCTCCATTGCAGTTAAAAACTAAAACTGAATTATAGGGATACAATACATTTTTAAAATTAACACTACTATTCTATTCTATTCACATAAAGTTCCTGTTAGTGCATGCTTAGCCCCCCTAGCCTTCGGAAATTCCAAAATGCAATATCCCCCCATGGCCTCAGAATTCCATAGCCGTTAACCCCCCCCCCTCCTGTTCAGATTTTTCATGTTTTCGTCAAGCCCTTTAGAATTCCCGGCAGGGTTCCCAAATACGCCCAATTTGGCGTACTTTACATCAAATTATTTCAAATGACTCGATTTGTACATAAAGGGAGTCATTATGACTCAGGAAATTCTGGGATGAAAATGTAAAAAAATAAGACTTTTCTCCTTACCCTTGTTCAACAGATACAACCTACATTAACTTTACATTGCCCCAAACTGGTACAGAACATTAAAATAAGAATATCGTGTGATGTACGTGTGTACACTTGAAAGATAAATACGATTGAGTGCACTGACATATCCGCCATCGAGCCTTCAGGGTCAGCAGTCGCTCCCAATCCCACGTGCTTCAAAATGGCTCAAAGCGTGGCAAAAGAGTTTCCCACTCCACTAAATGGACTAAATATTTTCTGGATCTGCTTTGACAAGAAAAAAGAGCGAATGAAGAAGTTCATCAACGTTGAGGCCTCTGAAGCTTGATGTACAACCCACATTTTATCGGTTTTCTTTTATAAATGAATGCAAACACATGCCTGATCGATCGATACTTGTCTTGTATCCTGCTTCCGCGACGCGGTCGTCAGTTCGTGTTTTATTTACGAATTGGTAGTCCACAAAATAAGCATTTCAAGGAAGACACTCTTGTCTGTCTTCTCTGGAAATCCGAGATCTGGAACTCCCCCATGCCTTCGGAATTCCAATCGTAAGTATCCCCCCATGCCTTCGGAATTCCAGTTCAAAGAACCCCCTTGACCTTGGATTTCCAAAAAGCCGTCCGTGGTATGGTATGGATAATATATATTCCTGGAATTGCCCAAGTCGGTCATCGGACATTGGCCGACCAAACTTTGTTCATGTCCGACGAAATCCCAAGTGTGGTCGGACATAATGTCCGGACAATTTTTTGATCATAAATCATTTTACGGCAATGATGAATAAATATCTGCCAACCACATTTTTGTTTTTTCCGACCAAGATGCTGTCTTAGTAGAGCATATGTCCTTTCAAGTGAAAAAGTTATTTGCAGCCCTGTAATTAGGTAACGAGAATCAGTGTAACAAGATTTTCTTTTAAATTCGTTTTCTTTTAACATTTTAGAAGCAGTTTTTCCCTTTCGAGTACTGAGCAACTTTTACATTTCCGTAGAAGTGGCTCATATACATGTAGGCCAGAGCTTATCCCCTTGGACGGGATGCTAGTCCATTGCAGGGTTAATCCCCCAGCATTAAGTTCACTGGTAGCCGTTTATACACCTGGGTGGAGAATGGCACTGTGATAGTAAATTGTCTTGCCCAAGAACACAACACAGTGACCCCCGCCAGGCTTAAACTTGGACTGCTCGATCCAGAGTCCAACACCCTAACCATTAGGCCACCATGCCTCCCTGATTGGAAAGTCTGCCAGCCAAAAAAAAAATTTCAACTACAAAATTGATGAACTTGACAGTGACTTACCCAGATATTGGAACTGATGAATTTGACGGTGCAGGATAGTTATCATTTTCAACAACATCAAAGCTTGCTTTTTCGTCCTGCAAGGAATCAGGTAGTCGAGTAGCTTTTTTTGTCTTATGTGCATGCAATGTACATAACAATTCCCTACGTTTTGACCTTATGACTAAAAATTTCAAGGTTGCTGGGGACAGAATACTCATCAGATTGCATTTATATGTTAAGAACACAAGCGATATTATTATGAAATATTGCATGCATGTGTGATCATCTGGAACTCATTGCATGTAACAAATATAAATTATTTTGTATAAAAAAAAAATTTGTCATTGAAGAATGGTTTTAATAATTTAAAACTGCATAACTTTCATACATGTAATAAACAGTGTAGCTTACATAGTTGGCTTGAATCTCTGGATGTTCTGGATCAAGACCCTCATCTACCACAGCAACGACCACTCCTGCACCAGTGATGTTTCTCTTCCAAACGTCAATCACATTGTATGTTGGCTGACCATTTTCTCTGTTCTGGAAGGAAATCGAGATAAAAATAGACATGTAATTCCCAGTACAGTGTGGACTCGACTGCAGTACTGTTCAGTCCTTATCAAAAGTAGCCTCCCATGCAGTTGTTCTTAGGGGCGATCGTGTTACACTCCTCCCCACGAACGCCTGCTTATCCGAGGCCAACATTCCTTTCAGCCGCTTAGCCAATCAGATTTTACCTACTAAAGTCCGGAAGGTTGACCTTGACCGCAAGATGCCCTCCGCAGGACGAGACCAAAACAATTGATCAGAGCTGTTAGTACTGTGTGCTCCAAGTTTAGGATGTTTCGCTTAAATTCATTCAGATGAAAGTAATTTCTGAATTTGCTGGCTACGGTAAATCGCTTGTTTATCAAGCTTGTCCTTTGATATTCGACAATCTCACCAATGCTTTGGCTCCATTGTGATTTCGCCGTTCGAGAAAATATTATTTGGTGCGCGATTCATTTATTGTTCATTTATGCATTTGCTCGAACGAAAAACATTTTTCGCAACCCTAAAATCGAAGGACCGTCAAACTATCGACTGGAAAAATACAATGCTAGCTTTGTAACACAACATTGAACGTTTAAATGAATTTGAGAATCGTTCAGGGGCAAGTTTGACGGAACGAAAAAATAATTCACCGCGCGGTGAATTTGTTATTGTGGTCACTATTTCCAAGTTCTACGCGTTCGTCAACTTGATCGGTTCATTGCTGTTTTCCCTTCGATTCATTGACTCGAAAATACCATAGATCTCTTCTTTGATGCTAAATTCTTCTTTGCTTTTTTCAAGATGCCAGAGTCTCTCATAGCATTTAGCGTTGCAAATAAGCAATTCGGATCCACAGTTGTGATATTTTGTTGATGTTCTCACAGATTGCCAATTCGATCAGGCGAGGAAGATCATCTGCACTTTTCCCAAAACTTCTAACCCTTCCAGCAGATGATTGAATCAAAGCGTCACACAAAAAGCACTTGAATTCAAATCGATGGCATTTTCCGGTGTCTCAGCCATCATAACATGCCGTACTAAAGTGAAATATTCAAGCCTGCATGTCAAAGACGGAATTCACGGGAAATTTTATAACGATCATTTTGATTGTTCACTCTGACAGACAATGCCTCAATGGTGATTGATAGGTTGCCTGGCGAATAAAACAATGGGAAAGGAATGTTGGCCTCCGTTAAGCAGGCGTTCGTGGGGAGGAGTGTAACACAATCGCCCCTAAGAACGACTGTGTGGGAGGCTATATCAAAAGATAATTGTGAATTGTTGTATATTACAATTACTAAACCCATGAAAAAGTTATTAAATAAATTAAGCCTAAAAGCAGAGCTCCTGGGTTATTTAATTTGCCCTTTTTTTAAATCTGAATTTACTAACCATTAACAAAAAAAATACAGTCAAGCCCGCAATCAAATTTAAACCATTACCTGGTCAGCAGTCAACTTAACAAAAATGCGACCTCAATACACTTGAGCCCGCGATATGTTCATTGATACTGGTCAGTATTTACCTACTAGAAGATGGTTTTCAATGTTCTATAAGAAAATAATGCATGCTTGAGGTCTAGAAAAGCTGCTAATGGCTGCCTGAGCCGATACAATGTAGGCGAGGGCATTCAGCGCCTTTTTTACACTTCAAAAGTGCATTATTTTCTTATAGGGCATAGGAAAACTATCTTCTAGTTGGTTTAGAATATAGCATAACAACACTTACAAGACTCGCCGCTGCTTACGGCAGTTACAAATGCACGCAGCATTGGTAAAGTGAAAGTTTAGTTTATTGTTTTCTTTGACAACTTCTTTGTAAATGAACAAAGATACCAGTTCATTTGTATTTCCAATTCATATTCCTTTCTCGAACTACTAAAAGATTCTGATAGGCTGACAAAGCCAAAAAAACCTACTGAATTTTTTAGGCATTCAAGTTTGGTCACCTTATTTCAACTTCATTCAAAATTTTTATGCCTTTGTTTCGCAGCAAGTTTTTCAAATTCGCCACTGTAGTTAAGTGTTTCTAGAATCCTGCTTGTTTGGTTAAATAATTTCCAATCAATTTCAGACAGTTAACGATGAAACGGTGGCGTAAAAAACTCCAAAGAAGAACAACAAATTTCAATGATTCTTTCTTCACCTGCTGCCTTCCTTGGCACTGTCTAACTTCTTAAATTAAGCACGTAGAACGTTTCTGATGAAAGCTTGCTGTATCAAAGATCATTTAAACCACAAAACAAGATAATAGCGGCAAAGTCGTTCAGTGAAATTTGTTAAACAATTTACACATCTGGAGTTCCGGGCTTCTATAGCTTTTAGCTATGTTCTATCAAAAAATATGCCCGCAAGAATTCCATAGCATGTGTACAGTGGCTATATTCTAAATTACATTGTTTTTTGTCTTGTTTTGCCTATTAAAAACTATAACTAATAGATGTTGTGTCACGGTTTATACATGTATGAAATCAGTCTTGCATGACTTGTTTAATTTGGTCACAAAAAAAATGTAAAAGAATGAGTTGGTCAGGTGACCTGACTGAGTATGGCCTGGTGTAAGAATTCTGTACAGCAAGTTAAAAAACATGATACTGTATAAGCGCACTCACAATATACCACATTTGTTCTAATCCTGGGTCATTAGCATGAAAGCCCATGACTGAATAAGATGAGAGCAAATTGTAAGACTTCAATTCTTGCTGTTCCACCATTTTGACCTGATAAGTAACAATCATTTAAAATAAATAATTTATTAAATATTGGTGCCAGTACATAATTAATATTAATTATTGTTTTTTAATTAATTATTTTCCCAATTGCAGTAGTTAATGCCTGTTTGGTGTTAACTGTCACAGTCCTGGTATTATAGAGAAAGTTGACAAAGCTTCCAGTAATTATACATGGATGGTTTACAGGAGTACAGTCAACTCTATCTAAGATGGACACCATCGGGACCAACTCCAACTGTCCATCTTAGAGAAGTGTCCGTCTTATAGGGAGTTTAGTTACAGTAAAATGACTGAAAAACGGCAAGGGCGGGACCAACACCAGATGTCTGTCTTATAAAGGTGACCGTCTTATGGAGGTGTCCTCTAAGAGAGAGTTGACTGTATTCAATAAAACAACCACAGTAAAGTAGGCCATGCACAGATAGTTAAGGTGGCTGAACACAGTTTTCCAATCTTTAAAGTACCTATCCTTTATTTTGCACTCAAAACCAAACAGTGGCAGCTGATGAGCTCAAAATTGGCAAGTTACAAGATAAGCTACTGCATTCGTAATATTTGTGTGCCACTTTACACCATGATGCATTACCATGGCAACACAGCTAATTATAAATCAACCAAAAAGATTGAAATCTTTACCATTTTAGAAAATTCAGTCGGTAGAATTTTTTCATCACTTGTGTACAACAAACATGGAGAAATTGTGACATTTTAACATTGAAGTTTTAAAGATTTAACAGAGGGAATTCTAATTTTTCGCTGTTTTATGTTTTCATGTATTGTCCTGGAATGTTTAAAAATTCTTTTTTTAAATCCCAGATTTTTTGTACAGTAATCAGTAGTTTTCCTGTCTTCTAGAGTACAGCCTTGCAAAATTTCTTAAAAATCTAACGACTGGCTCGCTAGAAATCACACCTTTCTGGTAGGACAATAAAACGCCTGATCGCAGCTTTTTGAGCAACTTTTCTCAAAGCCTTCAGCGGGCACATCGGGACTCGTATTAGCAATGAATCTAAAGAGTGCGCGGAAACTGTATTCAGCCACCTTAATGGTACTGATACATTTTACCTCTTTTAAGCTATAAAAACCTAAATTAAAGTTAACTTACATTTGGCTCAAACACTAGTCCTTTATGTAGATGGGTAGTTGGTATATTGGATATTCTTTCAACCAGTTGATGTTCAAAACTGTAGTAATTGTCAACAACCTAAACAAAGAAATAAACTACAGGTAAGTGCTGAATTAATAATACCACGCAAGAAGCACACTCATATCCAATCATACAATCATACAATCACAGTGCCGTCCTCAAGCAATAATTGATGCAAAGACTTACATGTACTTGTGGAGAATTAGCAGTGGCGGATCTAGGGGAGGAGTTCGGGGGTCCAGACCCCACCATATTTTTAGGCCAAATAGAGACCCATTGTGCCAAGGTAAATTATTTTTGAGAGTGCCTTCCCCCCTTATTCCATGGTCTGGATGATCGCCCCCCTCCCCCTTATCTGAAGGTCTGGATCAGCCACTGAAAGGTACAGGAGGCAGGAGGTTTGGACACCCTGTCCCCCCAGGAGTAGTCAATCGATAAAATTTGATATCGGAAAATCATTCGATGATTCGATATCTATCGATAAATTGATTTTAAACAATATCGACTTTATTGGTCAATCAATAGAAATTGAAAATCACACGCTGAAGAATTGTTAAATTTATTGATTTTATCAGATTTATAAATCGTTATAAAATCGATAAAAATTATCCTGTGTCCATTGAGACAGCGTTTGATTGTGACTATTAAAATGTAGATTTCAAAGGCGGCACTGAAATGATTTGTTGACAAGCACTGTACAAGAGACCAAAGAAACTGCATTATGAACCAGGTATCTAAAGCGGATTTCAAATACAACACATGCCGGGGATATTACTAAAATTCTGCAGAAAAAATGTAGCAATTTTTAATCGATAAATGGTCATGGAATTTGTTATAAGTGTTTCTGTGAGCTCTATAATATCTTTTGGTGTTTCCATTTCGAAAAATGGTACGATAATTTAGTTTCGATAAATTCGGTATTTATCGATAAAATCGATAGCCCTAATTCAAAAATCAACAATTATCAATTACTCACCACAAAATCTTTTATTGATTTTTATCGAATTTCGAAAAAAATTAATCGATTTTTATCGATTGTTATCAAATGTTATCGATTGTCGATATTATCAATTGACCTCTCCGGGTGTCCCCCTCCACCGACTCCTAACTCTTGAAGCTAGCGTAATCGAGGTTTCTTTAGAAACAAGTCACTTTTGAAATTTAGACTTTTCTGGTATCTCTCGCAAGAGTCTCATGATCCTCAAAATAAACAGCTTTGAAAAACGCAGGCAAACGAGCCACTAAGTCTACACAGTATTTATTTTTCATCGTGGTGTAAGATAGGAAAGATAAACGTTTAAAAACAAATCTCTCGTTCTTTACATCCACAGCCGAGGCAAACGAGCCACCGGATACACCGTCTTCAAAAGTCGCCCTGCACTGTGTAGTTAGCAATAGGCCTATAATTTCGAGCAGTAATAACAGAAGCTCACCTTCCCTTGGTTTACAAAGCCATGTTTTCGCGCCAATCTATTTGCCTCGTCATTATCGCCATCGATTTGCACCGTCCACCGATTCGAGTATTCCAAAGCTTTCGAAAAGAAAATCACAGAGCAAGAGACAGCCCAAAATAAAAGGGTTTTAGACTGTATGAATATGGCCATTTTCTCAGGATCTGGTGAAAGCTTACTTCCTTGTTTAGTAGAGAGGTAAAAAAACTGTCGCTCTCGCTGAGAAGAGTTCAAGTATCCATTTCATCTGTCACGTCCTGACATCACGCTGCAGACAAGTGAAAATAAAAGAGTTATCGACTGCATTATCATGGCATTTTCTCGGGATCTTCTTAGAAAAATTTGACCTTTTTGGGCTTCAACTTCCCGTGTACGTGCCGGTTCAATGGAGAGGTTACAAAGCCAGTCCTGGTATTTAGATAAATACGTGGTATAATATATCATTACGTGTCTCAGTATTGTCTTTCCACTGAGTGCCTCCCCGCAGCCGCAGTGATGTTTTGCGCGAACCGTTTGAGGCTAATAACTTAAAAACTGTCGAAGCTTCTGTTTTTGATCCATATTTTACTAACAGACAAAGCAAACGTTAAATAGATTATGTCGCATGCAATTTTGAACTGACCGGGGAAAGTGAGTGTTCGCGCAAAAACATCTCTGCGGGGGGGAAGCGTAGGCCCTTATCGATTTTGCTAGTAAAACAAGCATATTATGCTACTAGTTGTGCCCAATTTTTTTCCAAGTTATGCTCGTTGTTGAAAATTATGCTAAATTTTCTTAAAGTATGCTTCCTTATACGATC
Source organism: Siderastrea siderea (assembly GCA_964030785.1). NCBI lineage: Eukaryota > Metazoa > Cnidaria > Anthozoa > Scleractinia > Rhizangiidae > Siderastrea > Siderastrea siderea. The sequence goes on from OZ034972.1 coordinate 54,307,443, forward strand.
AGGAAATGGGACTTTTTCACGTCAGATAGTTCATTGTCCTTCCTGCATACTTATTAGCATTTAATAATGGGAAAGTCAATCCAGACGAGCAAGCTCGCTGAGGAAGACACGAAGGTGCTAATAAAGTAAGCAGAAGGGGTGGGTGGGTGGGGCGATTACAACCAAAGTTAGTCAAACTGACAACTATGAATAATTAACACATGCTTATATACTATGCACAAAGTCTAATGAATATTAATAGGGTATAAATAGTTCATTGTCCTTCCTGCATACTTATTAGCATTTAGTTATGGGAAGGTCAACCCAGACTGCGCTGCACCTATCGCTAAAGAATCCCCTAGATTATCCAGGCAGATATACCAAAATATAGCTCCTACCTCCCCCATCCTCAATCCCAATCCCCATTTTCCCAACCCTTACCAATCGTCGAAACTCCCTTGAAATAATATTGTGGCCAACAGCACACATTTCTAGCCACGTGAGGTAACGTTCCGATTAGAAAGGCTGTTGATTTGGCTAGCGTACTTTAGGAGTCGCTCTTGGTCCGCGGCCAACTCAAAGGGGGGGGGGGGTTGAAAACCTCTCCCAAGGGTTGACGTGTGCCTCAACAATTAGGGGAACAATAGTCGTTGGTGTAGAACCACCAAAAGCTCAATAGAAACAAATGGTAAATTTAATCTGCTTGTCCGTTACACAGCCATTTCAGACACACTACTTTGAATGCATTATCGTGAGCCTTATGTCTAAGGAAAACAATAGCTAACACGCGATTGGCTCTAAACACACTCTCTTGAGAATTTACGCACGCTCGACACTACAGTTGTTAGACAGCGGTCTTCAGTAAGCAACATAAGCTAATGTTGACCTCCATTGCAGAAACCTGGCATACTGATAAGTCTGCATGTGTGATGCTAAAGAGCAAAAAAGGTTTGAAGGTCCGTCTCGCAGAGACTTAATGAGGGCATGGTTGGAAGGCAGACCCTGTTTTCAGGAAAGCAAAGCATCATTGTTTGACTTATTCCTTTAGGCCCCTTGTGGAGAAAAGGGCGTTTTACCCGACCAAAATCGTCGAATCTGTCATCACCAACAAAGAGTTGAGCTTTGAAAAGGCTTGATCTTTTGCCAGACTGAAATAACGGGGAACGAACCCGTACGTTCATGCGATTAAGTTTTCTAAAGACAAAATCACCAAATCCTTAAAAGAAAGTTTCAGCTTGTTTTTGAAATAACTCTCCTCAGTGATGATTGATAAATAAGACTTGACTAAGGGTATAGCCATGGGGTTAGCAGGCCTGGGGAGGGGAAAAACAATCGCCGATCTCCCTTACTTGTTGAATATATGGCTCTCATTTTCCCAATAATCGAGCCAACTGATCCAAGCGCTCAACACTTACGACAGCAATAGTGCAAAACAAACAATTCACCAAACAATGGGCACGTATCAAAATGCACCACCTCCCCAGGTTCAGGCCATCTGGTGCTGCCGAGCACATGTCTCTGTTAGGTGGATTCTATTTCTAGTGCACTTCTTTGTTTCTGATACGGGGTGGTATGTTGCCTAGCAACCAAATATTGCTGACGCCCCGCTCAGTGAAGGCAGGTCGATAGGTCCCTTGAGATTCTTTAAAGTTTAACATTTTCTCTTCTGACGCTGATAGCCACACCTCTGATAAGAGCAAAAATTATAATCATCGTATTTCGAGCAAACAGGGCACGAAAAAGATGGTAAGAAAAGTCTGAGCATCCTCAGCAAAGACTTCCCACGCTTGTCACGTTGAGCTTTCGAGTCTAATAACTTCATATCAAAATCATAGCGATCAAAGCCACCCAAGTGTCGCTGTACCAGCGATTTTCCAAGTCTTGGCCAGAGAAAAGCATAGGATCAGTACGAGGCAATTTTGGAAAACCAATCCACTTGCCTAAAGAGACTAAAGAGTGAAAGATTAAAAGACATTCTAGGAAAATATCTCTTTCCATCAACAATAGGACAATGAGGTCTGAAATCTGCGTTCATTTGTAGAGCGTGCCCACGGCCCGACCAAGGACGGAAAAACGACCATGCTGTCTACTGGCGCATCGATCCCGCGACCAGAAAAACTTTCGTGAAGGGACTATAATCCCTTAAGAACCGCCCACATTTCTTAAATGTTAATATGGCCGTCTCGCATGTTATAATTTAGTGTAGAGGCAAGTTCTGAACTGCTCCCCATTGGAAGAAAAACGCGCCTGGGGTAACGGAGATGACTATTTACTTAAGAACCTGGGGATGGACAGGGAAAAGGGAACGCAAATTCCCATTAACTTCCCGAGGAACTACAAGGTGACAGCGGTTCCACGCAAAAAGTATTTGCTCACGTAGTCGAGCTAATCTTCTTATCCTCAGGTATGCGAAAAGCCCATACGATAGAAACCACAACAATTTCCAAATAATGGAACTGGTATACAGGGACCAGAACGCATTTGGACTGTACAGGCTAGTATATATATATATAGATGCATACAATGGCATCTCCGCAGATTGACAACTGTATTTAGGCATTCTCTGTGACGTCGGAAGTGACCAAAAGGCCTCAAAGAACAGCTCCCCACTGAAGCGATCATCAATGTAAAGAGAACATGCGATCCTTAAACTCCTGAACGTTTTGTGGGACCTAGCTAGTCTAACCATTTGGTATACAAAGGCAAAGGGCCCTAATGCTTTCGGGCTATAACCATTGGTTTAATTTCAGCAGGAAAAATTATCAGAACCCCCTTTCTGAACTCCGCGGAATGAGATTTTAGCCTTTAAAGAAAAAGATAGGGGATGGCCGCTCAACAGGAGTTCGACTGTATATTTAGTAAATCATGAAATAAATTTATAGGTGTGAAATTTTAAGACAAACAACTTATTTAGAAAGAATAAATATATGAAATGCATACTTTTGAACTGCGGAATAAAGTAATGAATGTAGAGACAATAGTCGCAGTTATTTACGCAACTACATTCATAACTTAATTAGAATAGTTTACCATGCCAGAATTAGAACTTACTAAAGGTTCCATCTTCACCCTTGACTGGGTTATCGAAAACGTCCGTTTCGTAAATCGGCAAAGCACCACAGAACTCCAGAATCTCCTTTGTAAGCGAAGATCTATCGGCATATCATTCTCGTTGATAGTGAAGCACAGTGAGCGCCAAAAAAAAGCATTCTACTTTTCATTTACGTCAAGGGGAGGTGGGGGGCAAGAAGTTATTTCAGCTTTTGGAGAGGGTGGTTTAGTTTAACTTTACGGGATATTTCACCCCCCCTTCCTCCTGCTAATTATTGCACAGTCCCAAAGAACGATTGGTTTGTTTTATTGAGAACTACAGTGCATACTAGTGGAAATAGTAACACGGCTTGGGCTAAAAGGATTGAGAACAAACTCAACAAACTATTCAGGGCCGTACCTAGGATTTTTTGTCTGCGGGGGCAAGTTTTCCTGGCGGGGTCAACTTGGGTTTTTCTAGTTTAGTTTTTCTTTTTTTCGTTAGTTTTCTTAGTTTTTTAGTTTTCCTAGCGGAGGCAACTGCCCCCCCCCCCCCCTGCTAGGTACGGCCCTGCTATTACAAAAATAGCGTCACCTATAGCGGCGCAGTCTTCTTTCCAACGTAAGACAAGCAGAGTCCCTTGGGCAATATAAAGGTTTACTTAAACAAGTACTTTACGACACAACATTTGTGGAAAGCAGCTTCTTTTTTATATAGCTTATAATTAAAATTTTTAGTATTTATGTAGGATCCATCCTCGGATACCCAGGGGCAGTTAGTGGGGGCGGGGGAAAGTCTATACGGGCGAAAAATCTGCGAAGAAAAGTCAAGAACGAAAATAGTCCGGGAGCTAGGAGCACAGAAATGATGTTTTGCACTTCCAGAGTACTGAAAAGGTTTGAACACGGATTTCAATAGATTTACACCTCCAATTTCACAAGAACTGTACAGACTAGTACATATATACATACATGCATACAATGGCATCTCCGCAGATTGACAACTGTATTTAGGCATTCTCTGTGACGTCGGAAGTGACCAAAAGCCTCCAAAGAACAGCTCCCCACTGAAGCGATCATCAATGTAAAGAGAAGATGCGATCCTTAAACTCCTGAACGTTTTGTGGGACCTAGCTAGTCTAACCATTTGGTATACAAAAAAGGAGTTCTTCCAGCTGAAAGGAAGCGTTACTCCTAGGCCACTATCCCTAGGCCCCAGCACTAACACCAGGATACTTTTGTGAATCATGGAAAAGCGAGATGCGGTTTCAAACCACACTTTCATAAATTTACACGTGTAAAGTCGGAATACACGAAATTAGGAACTCCCAAAGCGTTTTCAGTGCGAACATGGTATCGATCATCCCCAGAAAGAACCTGGCAACAAGGCTTAACCTTGCGTTCTGTGGTTCGATCATTATCAAAAGTACGAGATGGGGCGTTCAGTAACCAACTCACCCACTCTTCCCCAGACACAAATTTCTCCCGTCTTGAAATTGTTTTTGGTGACGAACTGCGAAAATTGTTTGCATGAGTTGTGGTTCCTGAAAAACCTTGCTCGGGTATTCCGCGCTCTCAAGCTCAAAGCCCTATAGGATCCCTTAAGGGTTTAAGGTCTTTTTTAGGCCCGACAAGTATCATTGTGGTCATTTTCTCCGAACTCAGTTATCCATCCAGGGATATCCAGCATATTTTCCTCTAACTGCCCTTTTCACAGCCTCTAAGGGCAAACAACATCGTCGTATCTCCCGTGAGACGTTTTTTTTTAAACGAAACAATCAAAGTGATGCACTTTAAAAGAGGCTATAAACCCGAGTTCGGAGAAAATGACCACCGTAGCCCGAGTAATCGGGCTCAAGGGCATGCCTATGGGCAAAACGCTTGTGGGGTCACTTCTCCAACCTCGAGACCACAGACTTCCAAAATTAAAAAGAATATACAACCACGCGAATTTGCTGTAATGCCTTAAGGCTTTACTGTCGTCAAACCCAACAACCGCCTTTAGTTAATAACATTTAATCACTGCAACTGGCTCCTTTAAATAACGACTAGCGTCTCTCTGGACAGGAACGCAATGTGTGGCCCACTACACCACGCACCCAAAAGTCTCCGAAGCTTGTTTAAAGCTCAGATTCTCCTAGTTGGGTTATAAGCGATTTTATAAAGTTATATTGCATAGTTCAAGACGCTACGCAGTTGTTACAAATTTTGTCAAATTAGGGCTCAGATTGCCACATCTGGAGTGCAGAGCTCTCCGTGTCCGTCCCACGACCGACCCCTTCCTAACGTTAACCACCCCTTCATGCAAGCGAAATCACAGCTAGCCGCAACATAAGTATCAAGCAAGCTCATTGACCGCTGGCCTTAGAAGCCAGGATCTTACAAAGGAAAAGTGCCACACGATGCCTCTAAATCTCCAAATTTCCTTCATTGGAATCACCCACTTTCACATTGTGTTACTGAGACTGTCTTCACAGAAACCCAACATTCAAACTGAACAAAAGATTTAATTCGTACCAGCTTGAATCATCCCGAATACCTTTCTTTTCTAGTTCACCTCGTACCACTCTGAATTATCCCGAATACTTTTTTCCACGTCACTCCGTAGCACGGGGCAAGCAGATCCTTTACCTACGAAAATTCGCCAATTCCTCATACACATTCTATCCGCGCGTTCTTTTCCCAGCCAACGCGTGGCACGGTGCAAAAGTTACGCGACCCGCTTCTCGGTCAGTCAGCAATCCTTATTTGTTCGATCTGCCACCACGTGGTGGAAGCAAGTCCTCAACTCCTCATCCGGTCCTCAACCACATGTTTCCTTTTTTCCTTTCCATTCTTTCGCCAAACTGTGGCACTGAACCAAGAATCCATGACTCATCGCTCAATCGGCCCACGACATTTTTTTTGATGGCCACTACGTGACACAGAGCAGGAGACCACGACACACTGCACCGATATCGGTACTCATTGGAATTAAAGCGTTTTATCTTTTAACGCCATCTCGTGGCTCCGACCAAGAGTCCTCGAAACACTGCTCTAACGGTCCTCGACCGAAAACTATTTCTTTTACGCCACCTCGTGGCTCAGAGCAAGAGTCCTCGACCCACACTGCTCTAACGGTCCTCGACCGAAAACTTTTTTTTTTACGCCACCTCGTGGCAAGAGCAACAATCCTGAATACACTGTCAGGCTAAACGGTCTTCGACCGAAACTATTTTATCGGTCCTCGACCGAGACAAACAACTCCTCAAACATAAACTAATTATCAAAATATCTAGGGAAAAAAAAGCGAAAGCACAACAACAACGTATAATAAAAGCAACTAATTAACACCCAAAGAAGAAGAAGCGTCTTCTGAAAAGCCAAGACGAATAAATTACCGAGCACGTGCGCCAAGCGCGAAATTCAAAACCGATTCCTTCGGTCCAAGAAAGACATGAGCAAGAAAATGTTAATGTTTACACACCTTACCTACAGAGCTATACGAATCCATAAGACAAACATGCGTGCTTGTTTCAGTACCGCAATGGGATGTTTTACGTAACAAACCTACCGTCTGCTAACTCGTTAACACTTGAAACCTAAGCTCCTTAATTATAACACTCTAACACCAGCAAGCTCTAAAACAAAAGTCCATCACACGGCAACTACTGGATTTTTTTAACATGCAAGCTTTTTGGCTTACAGTTAAAAAGGCCGACACATGACTGTTGCCAAATACGACCAGATACCCTCGGTACACTGCCTCGTTCCCAGGCGCCGATCGGCCGGACGGTTAGGGCGGAAAGGTGGGAAAACTAGGAACGCGGGGATTGATGGTTAGGAAACTTCCGCGTCAGGCCCACAACGCAAAGCGAATCGTGAACGTCAGTCCCAAGCGAACCGTGCACGACAAAGCAGGAGGACACCTGGGGACGAGGCAGCTCGATACACAATTCAATCTTTAAACAAACCCGACGCATGGTTCTTGTGAACTTAGCTCGGCACACAAACCAAACTTAAGACAAAAACCGACACAAGGCGTGGAACAAATTGTGCTCAACACGAATATTTGAGCAACGTAAAGCCGACTCGCGGTGTCTGTCAAATTGTGCACGACACGCGAGCGAACTTAGCTACAGCCAACACACGGCATCTCCCAATTTCTGCTCGGCACACGAGCGAACGTTTTAGCTACAGCCGACACACGAAGTCTGCAAATTTCCACATTTGTTACACTCTTCGCGTAGCAATCACTTTTCTCCACCAGCCACCAAATCTCATTTGCTGCCATGTTTTGAATTCAGCTGCAGTGGAGCGCTCTTTATCCAGACCGACTCCGTATCAGACATCGCCACTTTGAATTCTTACTATATTAGAGGCGCGGTCTGCTGGTAAGAGGTCTGGAAATAAATTACACGCGGTCACCGAGTGCGATCTCTGGAACCGAGAAATCTTCGGAGACCGCTTGGTCGCTCGTAAAACTCCCAGTAACACTCTGTGACAAATTTGTGGCTGTTGTATGCGTTAATTTTACGCTTGATGTTTGAGAAAATTTGACAGGGACCCCTGAGAAATGTATTTCGTAAAGGTCTACGGGACACATATAAAAATTATTCGATATTATCACGGGGCTCTAGATGTTATCCAAAAAGACACAACTAAACCATCAGCAAAGCATATTTTATTAACACAGAGCGGTAACCAAAGTACATTCTTCTTTATAACTACTGCACCAAACCTTTTACAATCAAATCATGATGATAAACATAGAAAGTATCTCCCTGAACCAATACTTCACACTTCAAATTTTGAAATATTTCAGTTACTTTTTGTCTGTTTTTATAATTATTTATTCCTTTTGTGACTTACAATATTTTAAAGAATACAGATCAAAGAAGCTCTGCAAGCTGAACCGCTGCAGGTTTAATTAATATTCAGGTTGTTTTGGAATCAACGCATTCACGCAAAGCAAATTACACAAAAATCTGAAAAGAATTACTTCTTTTGCTAAAATAAAGTTGCAATAAATTGGTTTTACTTTTTTATTTTTTAACTTTATTATGTTCTTAAAAATTCATTTATTATTTTAAGGCCCACGTTGAAAGCAGTTGTGAAACCTAAGTGGCTACCCCGAAAAAATATTTTTTAATTATATATATTTTAAGCGCTTTAATCTTTATGAGCTATTCGAAGTTAAAAATCAAATGAAAAGCTTTTAATTTTTCCATGACGAGATATTTTCTATTTCTTAGAACTTATCTCATCAGTTTCCGAGGTTGGGGATAGTGCGTGTGGAGGCCTAAGGGCATACGAAGTCACAGCAATAACCAAAATCAGCGTTACCGACACCATGCACGTCAACGCATTTATAAGTGAAAACGTGTCCAAAAGGCGAAGTTTCATCAGTCCTGTGACAGTACATATAGTAGAAGCATCTACGATCTAGTCGCTTCATTTGACATTGAAGAACCCATGTGAATGGATTCTGTACACATTTCTTTTCCTTTACATATTTTAAGGTATCACCCTGGATCCAGCGACTTGATACAGGATGTGTAATTACGGATATACCGGGTGATCTGGCGCCTTTGACGTCTAGTTGGTTTTGCAGCTGCAAAGCAAATTACGGACAGAAAGGTCATCCAACAGATCCATGACAGATTTTATGTATTTATGTATTGTTAACCGAGAAGGCCTCCCCTATAAGCCTGGTGATGATGATGATGATGATGATGATGATGATGGTGATGATGATGATGATGACAAAGGGAAAGAGCCCTAATGCTTTCGGGCTAAAACCATTGGTTCAATTTCAGCAGGAAAAATTATCAGAACCCCCTTTCTGAACTCCGCGGAATGAGATTTTAGCTTTTAAAGAAAAAGATAGGGGATGGCCGCTCAACAGGAGTTCGACTGTATATTTAGTAAGTCATGAAATAAATTTAAAGGTGTGAAATTTTAAAACAAACAACTTATTTAGAAAGAATAAATATATGAAATTCATACATTTGAACTGCGGAATAAAGTAATGAATGTAGAGACAATAGTCGCAGTTATTTACGCAACTACATTCATAACTTAATTAGAATAGTTTACCATGCCAGAACTTACTAAAGGTTCCATCTTCACCCTTGACTGGGTTATCGAAAACGTCCGTTTCGTAAATCGGCAAAGCACCACAGAACTCCAGAATCTCCTTTGTAAGTGAAGATCTATCGGCAGGACCAGTCACCAGCACAAGATGCTCCTTTGTCGTGACAGGAAGTTCACCAGGCTGAGAAGCTGCCTGCGAAATGCAAAATAAAATTTTTAACGTTGCTGATATCTGCAGTGAGCAATACCTGGGCAATAATTGCTGGCCCCAGAGAGGCCCACAACGCTAATCTTGACAGTGACCAGCGGATTGCGTACCATGCGTGCGCGCCACGTTTATAACAGGGCCATTCAAACCGCAAGTTGAAAATTTCTTCTTCCACCAAGAACGATCAGAATGTGAAAAATGTGTCAATCGCAGCAGTATCATAGCCTGCAAACGCAGACGTATTCCCGGCTGTCGCTAAGCAGTCACGATGAAGCTTGCGCGAAGATTGCCTCAAAGCGTTGAAATGGAGGAATTTAGCTTCGAATTGAAGCCAAATTTGCCTCTCGGATTTTGAATAACGATCGTAACTTGTTGTTCTGTTTATGTAACACAATTGAGGATCATTCGCTTGTGTTCGGGGCTCGAACAAAATTAAAATTTTTGTCTGCTCTAGGCAAAAAAATCGTTGTTGCAGATTGATGTAAAGTCACACTTGATTCTGCGTGCACAGTTTCAAGTCTGGAGAACTTTTCGCTTCTCGGAGAGAATGAAAACAACTAACCAAGAAATGTTCATTTTGAGGGAAGTAGATCATGTAACAAAGTGTTCTCATGCTATCTCAGACTCTGAAGCTGCCAAAGCTATCGAGTTGAAAAACTTGCACGTAAACAGCGTTCGGTGTTTTTATAAGAAGGAAAGGACGTTTAGAACTTTCATAAGATTTTAGCGTATAAATGACCATTAATGAGTGAGTGTTTGTAACTGTAAAAATAAACTGCCCTGATACATTTTCTTGCCTGGTCAATTACGTTTGGCAATATTAAACGCTGCCAACAGGCTACAGTGAAATAGTTAAGCAAAGTTTGGAACCGGCGACGTATTTATGTTACGTGTTTATACCGGTTGAACATATATTGAAATTGCATGTTTTTGATACCACATCTGATACTTCAGAAAAAAATCCGCTGTAAATGATCTTTTTTCGCCTGGGAATGTTCTTGAAAATTCAGCCATTTGTAACTCCGCCTTTATGAGTTATCGACAATTTAGTATTTTTTATAAAAATGTAAGCTTGGATCCTGCTTCTGGTTCAATCTCAAAAGCGTGTAAACTCGCTCGAGTACCGCCTCTCCTTCCCTGACCCCTCACAAGACAACTAGTCTATCAATGCCCGCACTTCCTAACCCGTGGTTACCCCTAGTATTAACAATTATTCTTTGAAATCTCTCTGATTAGCGCAGAATATCACAGGAAGTAATCTCGACAACAAGCGATATCAACATTTTTAAAAAAATTGTAGTCATTAGTCATAGTCTTTATTTCAATTGATAAAATACATAACAACAGTTACAATAGTAAAAATATTAAAAAGAACCAAACAAAGGAATAAGAATAAAAATTGAAAATTAGTTACAATATGATGACAATTATATTAAAAAACTATATAACTATATAAGAATTAATTGCTAAATTATATCTAAAAGCTAACCGATTACTAAAACTATTCTTGAAACGCTCAGTGTTTAGTAGAGGCAATACAATATTTGATGACCGTAATTGATGAGCAGAACAGTGCCGCTTTGGTAGTAAATTGTACAGTGGGTGGTTTCCGTCTGTACTGATTTTTTCAAATAGTGTGCGGTCCGCATTCTCAAGTAGGTCATTTATATTGATTAATTAATAGTGCTGGGGGAGCTAAGAGTTCTTGGAGTACATAGTGTAAGACCTCACATAAGGTAACAAAGTGACAAGGTAGCCAAATTTATTGTAAATTGTCGTGGTCTTATTCCAAGTACAATTTTTAGACATTCATTCCAAATGCTCGGGACATTATATGTGATTTTACTCCAAGTGCAATTGCAACACATTTATTTTAAATGCTCGGGATATGATGTAATGTATTACATCACCACCATCTTTAGTAAGTGCCGAAAAATGCGATTATCAGATTTATCGAAATGAGTTAAAAAACAGATGCTGTTTGCACTTCGTTGACAGTTGTTTATAAGATTTTTGTTTGTTTTTCTTAGTGATAAAAGCGATCACTCGAGATTACCACCGACTATAAGTGGAGGTCAAGACCCTCTCTGCTGGAAAAAGAGATAACGCTATACACGTATTTTATGAATTATTCGATGAATTTGAAGCACTTTGAAACCTACAGGGCAATTAGGAAACAGAAAGAGGCCATTGCTAAAAGATTTGTCGATGAGGATGTCACTTCAGAAGACGAAAGAACAGCAGAAAATCAGAAATCTGGAGATGAAGTCAAAATAAGATATGCGAAACTTTGCTTAGTAGTGTGCTAAGTGAAGTTAAGTTTATTGAGCGTGAGTCTGGAAACATTCTTATCAGTCACAACTACAAAACAACAATGGAGAGTCTTTGTGGCTTTGTTGACTTTTTTTTTTCGACAGATACCGGATATTCTCAAGTAAGTCGTTTGTATGTTATAAGTATAGAATGAAGTGAATCAAAGTGCAATACAGCGTTTTTCCCCAACTAGTAAGCTTCAGTTTAGATACCCTTCCTAAACGATTATCTTCATATCATAATTCTTTTCCAAACTGCGTAATGTATGATTTATAACCCTTTACCCTAGCCTGTGTGACACACAATTGTTCAATGAACTGGACGGCCGTGCACAGCATCATAACAAGGTTTTTATAATATTTCATAATACTGTCGAAAAGGTGAAAGAATCGACACTCTACCTTAATGCTTGGATGTTACATATTGAAAACAACAAATCCTTTTTAGCACAAACATTGATATTCCTGTGATCCAAAATATTCAACTGTTCCACGGCTTCATGCTGGAGTGTACTCTGAATTTTTGTACAGCCTACTTTCTGCTGCTTGGGAAATCGCTTATACTGATAACTAGGTTTCTGAATTGACCTGAATCAAAAGTTTCGTATATCGTGTTGTGAATGTCACGCTACAATAAAACGCAGAGCGACAAAAGGAGTTGTAGTTTTATGTTTTATTGGATGAATGAAGTTCAAAAGAGGCATGATGATTTTGGGGTGATGAGTCTAAATTTTTTTTTATGCCATAAAAAAATTAAAGATGTACGCTTTTCAATTTTCGATATATTTGACAGTCTTCAGCCAGCAAAGTCCCCAGCCAGCATTAAAAAGACGCGAAAAGCGATCTATTTTTCAAATAAACTCCGAAAAGTGACACGAGACACTAAGCCCAAAAAGCTTTTGATTTAGCTTATCAGGGAGGCTGTTCCACAGCTTCATGGCACAAATAGAAAAAGCCCGATCCCCGTTGGTCTTCATGTTGGAAGGTGGAACTTTTAGAAGCTTTTAGTTTAAAGTCTTGAAACTGCTCAGCACAGTATTAGAAAGGTAACTGAGACAAATAATAAATTTTCTATTCTCTGTATACTATATAAAATTCTATTTACTCCAAAAAGCGGAAAAATACACGAATGGCATTGCGTTAGGGGCAGCAGTGTTGGCACAGTGGTGAGAGCGCTCGCCTCCCAGCAACGTGGTCCAGGTTCGATTCCCGCACCCGGCGTCATATGTGGGTTGAGTTTGTTGTTGGTTCTCGCCTTGCTCCGAAGATTTTTCTCTGGGCTCCACGGTTTTCCTCTCTCCGAAAAAACCAACGTTTACAAATTCCAATTCAACCTGGATAGAGGACTCGCTTGAAAACCAGCTAGCGCTGAATAAGAGAATTGGTCTTCCTTTTGAAAACCGATGAATGCTGTCGTAGTTTCGTTTGAAAGTGCACAGATTTATCGTCTTGCTGAGGCTATATTTTATAGTTCGATATCTGAGATATTAACACAAGTTTATAACTGTTTGGTATGATTTTTAAGTCCTTGTCGACAATAATTCTTCGCAGGGTGTTTTAAAAGCAGCTTATCTTTTCCTTTCAACGATAATGTATTTTATGCTCAAGGATACAACAAAAAGTCTGACAACTATATGTGAAAGCTATTTGCGATACAATTTAAAAAATAAAACTATTTATAATACAATTTAAGTAATAAAACTATCTACAGTACAATTTTAAAAATAAAAACTCCGTACAATACAATTTTAAGAAATAGGCCAAACGCTCTTTGGAAAATAAAATCTAAACTACTTTCTAGAAAAATTCAATTACAATTAAAAATAAAGTAGTAAAAACAATACAATACAAGAAAGCGATATCTAAAAATTATAAAACAAATGTTTTTCACCGTTACAGAATTGCAGCAAAGTTCTTGTAACCGTTATTTTAAATATTATTCTAAATAGATCATTTTATTTACCCGTGCAATGTCCGCCTTCAGTTTCTTTGGAGATGGCATGGAAGGGTCCATGTTGGCAATGTAGCAGACCTTTCGAGACAGATCCTTGGTAACCGTCACACGCTGCAAAAACATGAAGCTAATGTCAAGAAGAGTTATTAACCTGGCCTCGTGCAAATGAAAAAAAATACACGACTTTTTATTCCATAATCAAGGTCATCTGTCCTCAAGGCAATTGCATGTTATGAACGAATGTTAGCCAAAAACAAACACGGTGCGCTTTAAAAATAATCAAATTCGCTCTCCTTCTGCATATGGGTAGCCTTTGGTAAAATGGTAACGCAATGAAGATTTTTTTCCAAACATAATAGTTTCGAATTTCCGAGAAAAACGGTATTTTCGATATCGATCAAGACCTCCAGACTCTCCTGACTGGGCTGAAAAATGACCATTTTCATTCGAATCGCTTGTCAAAACTATTGAGCATGCGCAGAAAAGTATTGGATACTTATAAATCCAAAGTATCTTACACTCCATATCAGCTGGTTGGTCGAAAAATTGTCGTTTTTTAAGATTTAGGATTTTAACTATCGAAGGATAGCTCCTTTAATTTATGTAAAATTTGGTTCAGGCAAATGACTCCGTACTCCTCAGAAAATTCTTCAAATTAGCACACAAAAGTTATGAAATCACCCCAGCTTTCGCATGCGTAACCAAAAGTCAACCACCGTATTCGCAATTAAATCAGTTAGAACGATCAGGATATCCTGACTGTTACAAATGTTTCTTTTTTTCAAATTTTTTTGCAGCGAAGTTCTCAGTAAACGTGTTCCCAGAACACAAAATAACAATAGCATTTTTTTACAAAGGATTATTTTCCTCAATAAGTAAACTTAGAATTACTCGACTATCTTAACTTTAATTACATTATGTAGCTTCTTAAAAAACATTGCATATCATTATCAAGTAATAATCAGCTTTAAGATAACTGCAGCAGGAAATTGTAAATGGAGATCCCCTAAGAAAAGTTTAAGGAAATTTACTAGAATCTCTTTCCAATTATATCATTGCTATGTAATAAGGAGAATTGTAAGAAGCTATGGGGCAAATAAATCGATTCAAATTCAATTTAATCCCCAATACAGCGTTTCAGTTCCCTGTAGGTTATGCTAATTTCCAACAGACTGCCCTGAAAACGGGCGCAAGTAGAATTGCCGAAATCACAAGCCAAAACAAGCGCTTTCACTGAAATTCTTGCTGAATGGATCCGTCTCTGAGTAATGCTAAAACAATTAAACGGCTCGCTCTCGGTATCTTTCGACTTATGATAGTTCCAGCCGATAGAAACCTTGAGTTTGCCGTTTAATAATTGTCAAATACATACAAAAGGAAATTCCGGGTTAGTATTGAACTTACCTTCTTAAAATTGTGGTAAAATTCAGCAGCATTGACATCGTTGTGAGCAGGAACTCGAAACACTTCAACGTCCTGCTCTTCATCGACTTCGATTCGTTCTGTAAAAGGTGTTCCCTTTTCTACAATCGGCATTTTATAACGATCAACCTGGACAATAATTAAAAACAAATTCACATATTAAATTCAAATTTCCTCTTCACTATCCATTTTTCCTATCAAGGAGTTATTTTTTTTGATGTGGTATTGTTTTCTTGTCTTTATATGTTTCCACTTAAAATGGGTGTTTTCTTGTTATATCAGTTCGATATCAACGTCTTGAAGTAAAAATAGTTCACACAACTATGCATAACTGTAGTTCCCAGTATTGCGGGCCTGCAGTCTGCCCTAGCTACTGTCACGTGAGCAGCGTTACGCTTACGTGGAGTGCCGTTCAGGATCTAGGGACGTGTGACTACGAGAAACTGCAGAATTACTCCAGAAAATCGAAAAATAAAAAGCTAAATACTACCTGCTTCGACAGGGCGTTTCTTTAAAATAATATTTACAGTACCACCAGAAGGACATTCTTCGAGGATATCGAAAAAAGACGACATTTTTAGTCTAAGTACACTTATTTAGAAGTGTCTAATTAATGCAAACAAAGGCAAATTATTTTATTGTTTTGTTAACTTTCAGAACAGTATTTGAGTCTGTATGGAATGGAGGTTTATTTCTTTAAAATAAAAATGATTTACTTAACACTATTTAATAAATCAATGAAGTCAACCAGTGGATTCAAAAGTACCTCGACCCCTCAATCGTGGAAAATGGAGAGAATTCTTTGATCTCGAATTTGCCAAGTTTGGAGGAAACTTAATCTTTAAAGGTAACCTCAAAGCGGATTGTTCTAAAACAATACCAGTTAAAAACCCTTTCGAAAGAGAATTGCTAGAAATATGGTCGGAAGTCAGTTTTGAAGAAGTCATAAAAAACAGACAGCATTTTTTTGAGCAACCTCTATGGCACAACTCACTAATCAGGATTGGCAACAAGCCAATTTTTCTACAAAAAAATTTCTTCCTTCATGGTGTCCTCAAGACAAAAGATTTAATGAAAGACTCCTGCAGCTACCTATCCTAGAAAGACTTTACTAACACCTACAAAATACAAATAGATCCTCTGAAATATTACGGACTTATATCTGCCTTAAACATCTCTATAAGCTTCCGAATCTACCAAATGAACTTTATGATCCAGTCTCACCTAAACCTTTATATTAGACTTTATGTGCAAGAAACCTATTGATACTCTTATCATTCAGTTCCATTTGACACTGCTCAGACGTCTGGGGCGCTTTTAACAA
Source organism: Siderastrea siderea (assembly GCA_964030785.1). Taxonomy (NCBI): domain Eukaryota; kingdom Metazoa; phylum Cnidaria; class Anthozoa; order Scleractinia; family Rhizangiidae; genus Siderastrea; species Siderastrea siderea. The sequence continues at coordinate 54,323,747 of OZ034972.1, forward strand.
TATGGACCGCAAGGAATGGGAAAAGGACACCATTCAAAGACTTCATACTCAATTTTATAAACCGTACATTGGCTTAAACAGAAGAGCCCCAGCTTTGTTTCTCGTAAGGAAATGGGAAGACTTTCTCTTTAATTAATCATCTTCCATTCGTTTTTTGATTGAAAACTTCCCTTATAGTGAACTGACAAAGAGTGATACACTTTCTTAGCCGAATCACTGGTGGGAGTTTATAGAATTTGTATATCTTGTAAAAAAAAATTATTTTCGTAAAAATATTTTTTTAGCGTTTTGGTTCTTAGTTAGTTTTATTGTAAAACAACTCTTTTCTCCTTATATTCATTTATTTAGCTTTTTCATACGCGTACACGTTTAACGAGTTTGTGGGAGCTCCTAGGTGTTTACGTGTTTAACTAAATTGAAGGATTGGATTGACTGAAGTTTGTTTTTGACGCTGACATTCAATAATAAAGTCACGCCACGTGAGCGGTCTTCGCAGTCAGTAATCAAGTAATGCCTGCAGCAATTGACAAGGCAGTTTTCTGTTTCCAGGGTCAAATAAATTCCACACGATTCTGTCAAAAAATTTATCTCTTTACGAAAGAACGAACGAAAGATCGATAAAAGGATAATTTTTTCCATAAACTAAAAAGTGCGAAATTGTAATGGTTTTCAGAACTTGTATTCAGTAGAAAAAGGACCGTCGAAATAGATGTGATAACAACAGGAAAAGTGGTACTCCGTATATCTGTCCTAAATTGTTTACCGTTAGTAATTTCAGAGTGATAACATTATTGTTGGGTTGAAGTTTCAACTTTAAAGGCAACAAAGTCCAAATGTAAACCGATTACTGCCGAGTGCGATGCATGAGATGGGTCGATAAAACTAACCTTTCCAAGAGAAAATGGCAGCAGGCATGAAAAAGTCAGGCTGATAACTGCAACTGCAAGGATCTAAAACGAAATGAGAAAACAATGAATATGTAACAAAGAAAAACATTTATCTCTAAGACTGAATAAATGATTTACCTTCATGACAAAAGTCTATTCCGGCCAATTGTGTTGTTACTCTTGAGACACAAGCTGATCTGAGTATAGAAGAGTTCTTTTTTCTGAACGAGACAAGGTGCGACTTTTTATAGGTTTTTGCCATGTAAGAAAATCTTTATTGAAAGCTGAACGTAGAATCTTACCACTTCCTTCTTTCTGTCATTACACACAACAAGATTGCTGAAGGAACTCCACAAAACTCTTCCCCTTAAACTAATGTTCTAATTATTCTTGAGCAAAACGTCTTCCGCTGTTATTTTCATTGATTTCATCCTGGATTGCTGAAGTTCACGCTTAAAAGTAAACACTATATAGGGTAAACACAGGTCTCCAGGATGTCTGCCATAAGTGTCACCGAACTCGAACAGCCGTGACATAGCAAATCTTTTCGTTACATTTTGTGGTCCCACGAAAAACACCCAAATTTAGGCTACGCTTTGTGTTTTACTAACAGCATCAAAGCTCTGTGATTTCCCCTATTAAATCCATAAAAGGAACTACGTTAATTATTCTTATCAGGATCTAGTGTGTAGCCATAATTCAGAGAACCACAAAACGTGAGACTCGTCTACTCTTTTTTGCAGAGAGAGCATGCACATAGGATGGTTTTCTATTTTTTTTCGGTTACACTTTTTGTATCTTGCAAATAGGAATATTAAAAACAGGAAGGTTTTACTATTTTGTGGCTTACCAAGCAATCGAATCGTTAAAACAGGATGTCAACCATGAGTTTCTGTGAAGTCTTATTTATGGTGTTTGAGTCCAATATAAATACACCATCGCATGGTAATTCACACACGAGTATTGCAATCGGTTGTGTGAACAGTAAAGGCTATTACCTCAGAGTTTTCCCTCACTTGTGTTCCTTCCTTCGCCCGGTGATTCCAAGATTTCTATGGAGAACATCAAGGAACCAGTCATTATTCACTGGTGGTGGGGCCGGGAGGGCCATTAAAGTGGTGAAGAAGTGGGCTCAAAAATTGTGACCTTCCCCCAAAGAATTTTGACCCTCGCGTTTGGATGGACACACAAAAATTGAAGACATCAAGGAGCTTTGTGTTTCCCACAAAAACTCAATACTGGCCATATTTACGTGTATCTTCTGTCAACACATTATTCTAACATCACGAGAAAGGACAGACGTCAGTTTTGAAATTAAGAAAACCTCGATATAAAAATCAATTGTGACACTTTGAAGAGATTAATTACACTCTTTAACACATGTTTTAACCAACCAAACGTTCTTATCGCTGCGTGTTCATAAAATTGTAACACAAAATTTTCTAAAATTAAAGGAACTGTGTCACAAGTTTTTGCCAAATTTAGTCATAAGGAAACGGCCACCAAATTGAGTGAAATTAAAAATAACATTTAAACTAATGAATGGACATCTTTATAACACAGCAAATTCCAAAAAAGGTACAAACGGACAAAAATTGAATAACGTTTAAAACAGATTGCGATACGGGTTTTAACAAACAGTTTTCAAAGTAATTCTCTGGTTAGTCTGAGACTTCCTGTGCGGTAAAATAATCTCTATTTTGCCCTTCAGTGCCCTTCAAAGAGTGATTGAAAAACACTTTATACCCTATGGAGTTATTTCTTTTCAGCAAGACATTTAAATTGGTGCTTTGTCTGTGCTAAGATGAATTGATGTCTTGGAAGTGAACTGTGTGACTTCGCATGTCGATGTATACACGATTTTCTGCTTCTTGCAACGAAAACTGTTTCGTGTCCCATATAAACTTGAAAGCTAAACGCAATTGAATGATATTTCACTTCCTTCTTTCTGACTACTAATTCCCCATTCCTGGATTGCTGAAGGAACTCCAACGAACTCTTCGCTAAAAAGGATGTTTTAAAATTCTAACATATTTTTTTAGGAAAACTTTTTCTTTGATTTTCATTGATTCTATCCTGAACAGCTGTGGCGGTCGGCAATCCCATCGTCCAGAAGGACAACTGAGGAGTACTAGGAAAGAGTTCCGAGTCGAACATCTTTCGGAAATAAATGGAGGACTGTTCTTAGCAGAGGCGGCGGAGCGTTTTGAAACGTGGAGGGGGGGGGGGGGGCATCCTACTCGAAGCGAAGCGCATCCCCTTCTAATATTTCCCAAAATGTCTTTAACAGTGTCCGGTGTGTCCGTCATCGATTTTTGACAATGCATTACTAGGCAGTTCAGACGATCCTGCTTTATGGTGCTTTTTGGGTTGTTCTTTAGACGTCAGAGGGCAGAAAATGTACGCTCCGAAGTCGCCAATGCCACAGGTAAAGTCAACAATGTCAATGTAACAGATTGCGAACCTCCCTTAGCAGCGTTTTGGGGAAATGAGTTTCGTTGAAAGTCCTACGCCAAACTATCCCGCCAAGCACGATCCTGATAAAACGATTTGTGTCTTGACAAACCAATTTTATGCTGCGCTAGTGATACTGCACTGAAATGTGGGGGGGGGAAGGGCGGAACCCCCCTGCCCCCCCCCCTGCTCAGCGCCTATGCCTAGTCAAGCATTTTGACAGCGATGTTGACGAACGTCGAAAGAACAAGATTAGCTTCGGAACAGTTTCAAAGTTGTTACTCGATGTCACCAGTAAACTGTTTGATTTTCTTTCTTTGTGCTTATGAGCATTTGCTTTTTCTGTGTTTCCGAAATAAGTGCAAAGCAATTTTTGCGCTGACAAAAATTGAAAAGATAATTTGTTTACTGATCGTCTGATCGCTCGCATGAAGACTGTTTTCCATTACAGCCGGACACTGTTTTTAACCTGGTTTGCTGAAGGGTCGCGAGTTCAGGTTTCGAGAACTTGGTGGGCATCACGGGAAACTGCAAAGTTTTATTCTTGCGAAACAGCGGTACCGGCTGTTTAGATTTACCCCGATGGCAAGTTTTAAATTGACTCTGTCTCCTTTTTTTAACGTTTGCATTTTGCTATAAATTTATTTATGAGCAAGGGTCCTGCGCGACCTTCACAGAAAAAGAAATTAAAGCCAAAAACAAAAATGTCCCCTAAAAATATCCGTTCCATGCAAACAATACTGTTGCCAGCGTGGTGTCGGGAAGTGATGTTAACGTGACATCAACGGATACTTTAGTCTTCATAGCTACATCGACATTTTTTTAAAAATTACAAGTGTACAAAGCACGGAAGTGAATCAACTGAAATCCTCAATACACTTAGGACTCGGCCGAAAAACTGGAACATAACAATAGACGTACTCACTGAAGAAAGACTCAGAAGGACAGTGGCTTTGTAACCTCTCTACTAAACAAGCAAGTTGAAGTTTCACCAGAAGATTCCGAGAAAAAGGCCGTGAAAAAATGGAAACTATGTCGAGCCCCATATCAAATGTTATAATAAAGATTATAATGGTTGCTTCGCTTGTTGCACAGCAACTATATACAATTTGTGAAGACGCTTCTTCTGACTTGACATGCCGTTTTCAATACCAGCAATTTTGGCCTGTTCCAGAAGAAATGTACGAAGATACTTATTTTTCTTGAAAGCTGAACGCAAATAGATCGCTGAAGGAACTGTAATAAACTCTTCGCTTAAAGATATGTTCTAACTTATTATTAGAAAAACGTCATTTGTTAACTTCAATGATTTAATCCGGGAGTGCTGAAGCAGTCGGTTCTGAATCCTGCCGTCCAAAAGGGCAACTGAGAAGTACCTTGGAAAGAGTCCCATTTTTAGTTTATAACTACCGACCTAAGAAAGTGTTACACGTTCAGTTTATTTTCAATCATTTTGTGGATAACTGGAAGCTTAACCGTGTCGTCCCGGCATAAAGCCATATTATCCAACCCCGCTTTGTGGACTACAAATACCGTAAAACGAGTACAAATATCTCGCGACATTTCCTTATTCATCTTTGTGCACGAATGATTCAAAAACCGTGAAAAGCCAGCATTTTGGAAAAAGAAAACGTTGGATAATAAATTTCTTATTGGTTCTTTAGTGTGGGGTATCGCGCAAGAGGTACCCCATACCTAATAAAAATCGTTAAACCCATCAAGCAGAGAAATTTTGATGATGTGAGCGTGAGCGTACCTCGGAAAGTATACAGATTATTGAGAGAAGAAGGGGAGACCCAAGGCAGTTCGACTGGATAGGAGAATGCCATCTCTTCTTTGGCGGGCAACGAGAAGCTCGCCGTGGCATATCCCTCCCCGGGCCAGTTTGTTTGCTTTTCTGCATTTCCCACCGGATTTTCGTTGACCTGACTACTAACATACTGCTAACATACTAGTATGCTAGCTTCTTCACCGCTCTGTTAACAACGAAGGGCTTCCCTTAAAGATCAATTTTAACTTATCAGGGACCGCGCAGGAAGAATTTGAGTGGGGGGGGGGGGGGGGGGCTAAAAGTCGAACGCGGAAGCGTGAACCAACTAGCGGGGGGGGGGAGGGAATTTGGATTTTAATTTATCTTAGATACCGGGAAATGCATTTAAAATTAAAACTTTTAACGTTCAGCGCTTAATTTTCTTTGTAAAAGTATCGCTTAAAACGACAAAAAGCTGCGATAAAGAGACGTTGCTCCACAAAACTTTTGATATAACTACTCACTGACCCTTGGCCTTACATCAAGACACGAACCTTTCTCACCATGTTGAAGTACCGGCAACTGAGATGTTACCAGAACGAATAAAAACAGAAAAGACGATTTCACTTTCATTGTTACAAAATGAATTACCTTTAGAATGAGTTCGAAAACAAACCGTATTGTCTTATAAACTTAACCCATGCATTTGTTCGGATCGAAACTGACCAATGATGAAACAGCCTTTTTCATGAGAAGTTCACTCGCCCTTAAAAAGCCAGTTTTTAATAAAGGACATGATCCTGAAGTAGCCTAACATTTTTCGATTATAACTGAAATCCTTTAAGACAATTGTCCGCCTTTACTTGTTTTTATGTATCTAAGTTGAAGGCAAGTGTATTTTGGCAATAGTAACTGCTGTTACTTTTATCCTTTACAAACTAAATCAGCAATATGGCGTCCAGAAACGAAATATTTTCAGTAATTTTTCGTTTGTTTTTTAATTCAATATAATTTTTTTTCTTGTAACTGTAAAAAAGTGGGGAGGCTAAAGCCCCCCTAGCCCCTCCCTCTCCGCGGTCCCTGACTTAGGGTGGGTTTCTTTGGGAAAATCCAAAATTTGATCATTGGTCACAGATCACACGGATACTTTGCTCCCAAAGAAACGAAGAATCCGAAAATGGGTTTTTTTTGCCATGACAACCCTGTAAACACATTTCGCACAGAACATAAAATATCAGCACAGATTTATTTTCCGTCGAATATATCCTAGCTAAAATCATTTCAGCATACAAAATCTTTCACAAAAATCACACGTCGAAATAGTTCTTCTTTAGCCTTAAGCACAATGTGGCGGGAACGCATCTGAGAGCGAAGAATGTTTGCGAAATGATCAATGCAAACTTCACTCGTGGCAGTTTCAAAAGGATACAACTTTCGTAGGCACACAGTGGCTGTTATAGAAAACCTGCATCCAGTTTAAAATGACACTTCATACTGATCTTTTATCGTGAATTTTTTTGTATTTTGATCGAAATAAGCGCCTGAAACCTTACCGTATGATAGTGTTTACAAAGAGCGAACCTGTATTTTCACAGCAAGGACCGCTAGGCCAATGTACTCTATTCGAATCCTTTCCCAGAGAAAGGCATGGATCACGAATTCTAAACATCCGGATTTAGATATGATCTGATGTATCCACTCGGAGTGTTAATTCTTCAGATCATTGATCCGAGATTAATCCATTTTTAGATATAGGTAAAGAAACGCAAAAACCGTTTTTTTGATACAAGAATCCGGATTTGAATTTTTCCAAAGAAACGCACCCTTAGTGCCTCACACTGGTGGAACACACTGGTGGAGCAAGGACCGCGTACCTTTCCCGTCTTCCATTTAGACCTCCTTTTAGGTCAAGTTTGGTATAAAGGGTATTGAAGGTAACGCATTCTGATTAGCTTACCACGGACCAATCTTTCATCAGCCATGGTGGGGGAAGGATGGTAAGGACAGAGATTTTGTTTTTTCTAGGGCTTTCTACGTCACTCATTCTGTTTAGTTTACTACGGTTCATCTGTCATCATCAGTTGATTAGATGAGGGAGGGAGGATTGGACAGAGGGGTTTTAATTTAATGCGTAATACGCATTTTGTATTTGTTAAACTCAACAAGGAATCCTCGCTTAGACCACAAAGCAAAATGAAACCTGACAGTTAGAAATGACTAGTTCAAGATATAACCTTGCTGACGGCCGATTATCGTATATCGGATGTCACGCTTGAATATAACACAACTTTTGCTGAACAACAACAAAAGGAAATAACGCTACTAGGCCCATCCATTAAACCTTTGGGCTTCTTGTTTGTTACATAAAGTTGGTCATTCGGGAGACTACATCCTCTTTGTAATGCACAAACAGAAAAAGATTTTCAACGCGTAATAAATGATAGAAGGCCTCTTTAATAGGATAAAACGGAATAATATAAACAATTTCGTTGCATTGAGTTAACATTTTTAATTAAACTCGGCACAGGCCATGTGTCTTTCTACAACATTAACGGGGCTCTGCACTGATGGGGCAGTGTTCAGACCAGCTGTTCCGAAATAACTCACACGATCCTTTCAATCTGAAAGAAATTGAGAAATTGCATAGAAAGTTTAAACAGCAAAGTCGCCTAGGCCCAGTTGCATAAAGCAACTTACGATTAAGTGGGATTTTGTGCAACTGTTCTCTGTGTTCCTAAAGATGTTTTCGCACCAGCATTGTGTTTCCCATGCTCTTTAATCCACGTTCGGTTGATTTATTCTCAAAAGTGTGCAAGAAGACGTTTGGAAACGCAAAATGGCTGCAAAAAATCCCACTCAATCTTAAGATGCTTTATGCAACCGGGCCCTGGTACCGAAAAATTCTGGTTACATCCCTTGCCAAATCCAGTCAGTCAGAACGCTGAAAAAGTTGTTTCATAAATTTTGCGGCATCCTACGGCTTTTAATATTCTGTAGTTCTTGTTCCACTTTGGTAAAGTGGTATTCGCCAGGAACACAAGTGCATTTTTTTGCCTAAACATCTGTCACGAAAATGCGTTCAAGAGATTTTCTATGTGCTCAGGCAGAGTCATGAATCCAATGCTCAGTTCAGATTGTCCAGGAAACCTCGGACTTTCAATAGTAGGTGGATGCCCCCTCCCGTAAGAAATCTCACTTTGGGATGCTAAAACTTTCATTCATCATGGACATTGTGATGGGACAACTGTTTGTCCACGATCCGACCTTGCCATCGCAACCATATTTTGACATGTTTTAGTTGGCTTGCCCAAATTGTGGATGTTCAGGCATATTTGTGCGTACTAATGACATTTTCACTTTTTTTCTCCAGTCATTTTGTATAGTATTCAATTACACATTTTAACATCCCTTCATTGGTTGTCCTTTCGCAAACACCCCTTTCTGCTTGTACTTTCGAGGGGAATGATTCCAAAACTCGAATGCTGAAAAAATCACTCCAATTAAAACTTTTAATATTTTGTGAATGTTTGACAAAATAGTATGAAAGCCAAAGATGACAAACCTTGACATTTTCCACAAGCCTTGGCGCAATTTATTACAGCTTCACTATCAATACAGTCGCCGCCTTTATACACAGCGCACGTATCGTCGCCGGCAATATTTCGGCAAACCTCTTTCTGTATCACTACAGTTGAAAGAAAAAAAACAAGAACACAAATGATTAATAAAAGTGCAGTTAACGTACGGCGACAAAATGAGTCAGCCGTGGTTGCTAAATCTTCCAGAGAAGGAGAACTGGTATTTGAAGATATACAAATGTAAGAGAGGAAGAATTAAATGAGGGAATGATCCAATGAACTTGAGTTGTTTTTATATAAATGAAATATTAACTACCTTCAGTGTAGCGTGCATTCAGACCACCGGTATATATTTTGTGTCATAGTTGCTCTAGAGTACGAATTTCAGACAAGGACAGTGTGTGACTTTGAGCTTTAAAAAAAACAGTCAAAACCTAACTCTGCAGCAATATTTCTTAATTGTACGCTTTTAAACTTCGGTACAGTCTTCTTCTCAGTCATGGAGATAATTACCAACTAGCTGTGGACACAATTCAAGGGTACATATCCGTGTTTCTTTTTCAGCTCCTCTGCATTGTGTTACATTGTTTGCAGGCGATGGATTGGTGCATGATCGAGAACGCTGTTTAAATCCATTACCACATGTGACACTGCAGTCAGACCAGGAAGACCAGTCTGAAAACCCTCTGTCAACTGAAAAAAAAGGAAATTAATCGTTATTAATGTGTTCTTTGCCAAGCCGCTGGAAAGCGTGCAATCATATTTCGGACCGGCGAGATGCTTGGAGATGATTTTTTTATCTCCAATTCGGAGCCTAAAAATAACCGCTAGTGAAACAATTTCAAACAGTGAGGAAGTATTCTCGTCACTAATTCAGATTAAACATTTATCATTTACGCGCAGGAATTTGGAGACCATCGTCAGCCGAAGGGTGCCAGATTTATTGGTAAAGCAACAAAAACCGACAGCAACAACGAAAACCTGAGGTAAGCATTGTTAGTTTATAATTCTTTAAACAGGTTATTCATTTTTGACTCGTCGCTTTAGTCTATTCAATTCTAATGTGATGTACACTAACAGCAAAGCAAAGGACTTGGTGTAAATTTGGTTTATTATAAACAGAATATTGTTTGCTGTGTCTATTACTTTACAGTCTTGTTACAGATCAAAAACAAAACGATAAGGAAGAGCTAGGTATAACAGCGCAAACCTTGGCATATTTTACAAGTCTTTGCACATTTACGTTGAACGAAACTCGTGTTACGACAGAGGCTCTGCCAAGATATGCATCTGTCGTCATTCTCCGCATTTTCACAAGACGCGTTGAGCATTATAGCTGAAAGGAACCAAATATACTTGGATTATTTTAAATAAAAAAATATATACTACTCCTTAATTAAGGACCCCGGACAACATCCAATCAGATTCGGTCGTCTTTGTGGCGGGCTTTCAGATTAGCTCAGAGGTCCCGATCCCTGGCGCAGACCAGAAGGTTCGCGGCCTTTGGGGACGAGACTGATGAACAATTCAATACCTCTGCACGTGAACCTTAGTTATCCTCTGCAAAACGACAACGCGAAAGTACTAAATTCTGCGAGTTTTTGATAAAGTGAACTACTGTGATTCAGTTTTCGCTTTTTCTTTCGTCTATAATTTTAGATAGTTCCCGAACGCGGGGTAAACACATTGAGTATTCTCTCCTCCGCAGAGGCTCCTTCAGTGGAAGGGGGAAGGCAAAAAAAAAAAAAACGAAAAATGAAAAATAGGGGAGGGCGGGGACGACGGGAAAGGCGCCTTTCCTTTTCCCTTCCCAGTTTCCCCCGCGTGCTTTCGTTGCCATTCTCCACAGGCTCCGCGCGCTTACTTTTCAACTCTCCCCATTTCCCAGCCCGTGCGAAAAAGAGAGGTCTCTGCGGAGGAGAGAGACATTGAGTAGATAAGGTTATTGCGGGATTCTTAAAGGGGAAGTTAATTCCATAATGGACCTTTTTTCTTCACGCCAACGAAAAGGTAATACAAAGATATGTTAGTCACACCCAAACCCAATGAAATCCTTGTCTGAAGTAGTCCAAAAAATGAGAACCGGCCGCCGCGTTCTTGGAATAACTTAGTAGCCTGGCAATGTATGCGTGACGTTAAGGTATCAGTGTACCTCAATTTCTCTCAAAAATGCGAATTCTCTTTTTTTAAATCTCTTGTTCGGAAATTTTGTTGTCTTTCTTTTGCAAAAAAATCGAAAAGAAAAGCTTTTTTGGTTTCCGAGATAGAGGTAAAAAACGATTTTGAGTTGGTAATTACCGCCAACTGAGCATCGACAAGTTCCTGTCATCGCTTATTTAATACACCGCCCGCATTTCACAACTGCAGTGCATGTGTACAATATCTTTCACGCGATCGCGCTTCAATCTCCGAATCTCTTTAGTATTTTCAGTAGTTTCTAGGTTTTAGTACTGATTTTATTCTGCATTTCTGCGTGTTACATTCTAAATGTCTTCCCGGAGACATAAGGGTGTCGTGCCTGCAGGAAAGAAGCCAAAACGGCGAAAGAACAAGCAGTCGTTTCCCGCTTTGATAGCTGCCGAATTTATAGCGGCGAGCGATCGTGATTCTATTTACGATAAAATGAGTGGCTAGACGAATGCCTCAAGGGCTGAGCGTCTTTTTTTACATCCAACTCGGAGGGCACAGGAAACGAGCTTTAGTTTTCAGCAACAATAGTGATAGATGTTTCTAGTGTAGTCGCCTTAAAAAGATTAGAATATCGATTATTCAAACCGCTACAAGAGGATGATCGGTGCTGTTAACTTTTCAGCACAATAACCTGAGTACGAGACAACTCATTGCGTTTCGTTTTCAACGAAAATATTCGCGGAGTCCTGGATCCGTGTTGTTTTCCGTCGGAGTTTCTATCGTCCGGATCTGTTAAATGTAGATTGTCATCAACGCCATAGTAACGGTAAGCCGATCCTTGGAGTTATCTGTCAATACAAAATTAAATCTAACACTTTGTGCGACAAAACTGGAAAAGCTTTTTTTGTCCGTATCTCGAAAATGAAAATTGCCGTAGTCGCACTCACGTTTTAAGTTCGTTTACAGCCGCCTTTCGAGCGATTTAGCTGAAATTTTGCTGAAATGTTCCCAAGTAGCTGCACTACGAAAGGATGTCTCCGATTTTTGAATTTCGACTTGGTTAAAAAGTAATGGCTTTATTTGTTAAAGGACATCACAGGATTTCGAAAATCAAACTTTGGAGTTGTATAAAAAGAAAACAAGGCGATCTTTGAGAAGTCGGAGACACCCTTTCAAAGACCCATGTGTAACAAATCATTTGCGATGTTAAATACGTCGCGGTGATAATCGAGGCGTGTAAACGAACTTGATAAAGACAAAAGGGTAAATATCGCTTCGCTCCGCAAAATTTCTAAAACTCTTAAGAGCGAATGTTACCAACGGTCAAACATTTGGTGGCAACAGGTCAAAAATCAATTCCGCTCATATTCTTATGTTAGGTAGACCTTAATGTGAAACAAATCACTGCATAGTTCGTTTGGCTGAATATCGATTTGTTTTCAAGAAAATCGATATTAACGGAATACTCTCAAAATGCCGCTTTTGAAGCTCAAAATTGAAGGCAAACCTCGAGGCTTCGCGTGACAAAATGAAGCACTCCAGAGCAATAAAAATTAACCAAACTTGTAGAACGATGTTTAAATATATGTCAAAAGCAATTTCAGCAATTTCTGCTCATTTATTTACGAGCTCTAATTAAATTTATCCGACATACTTTTGACTAGATAAAAAGTATATCAAGTTTAACCCCTAAAAAAAGTATGTGGTACCGAATATTATTCGTCAAGAATCTGGATTTCAAGAGGAGAAGGGATGTCCTTTTGCCTCCTAAAAGGATTTTTTGGGGAAATTTATTGACGCGATGTTATAGAATTTTAAATTTGGACAAAATGCGTCGATTCAAGCGATCAGAAAAGTCAGCCTAATTAACTCAGTGTACACATACACAAACAACTTCACGTTTACCGCAGGTTTTGATCAGCAAACAACCGATTTTAACACAAAATCCTCTAACCTTCATGTTGCTGTATCACAGATGAGAGCTGTGGTCCTTGTTTATGATAAAATTCAAGCAAACTGCAAGGAAACTTGACAGGATATCGCAACTTGCCATGCCGTTTCACCAAACATCCGCCGTTTTTGATGTGAGGATTCTCTTTTCCTATTTTCGTTCGAAAGCGGGCTCAAGGTGTTGTACATAAGATGTTTTTCCTTTGAAACTAGCTCTGAACTGAACAGCGAAACAAGAAGTCGTTAATACAAAAACATCTGTTACGTGCTTTGGGTGATGCCGCTAATTAATTTAGAACGAGTTTTAGTGAAATCGACTACTGCATGCATGTACCGCGGTAACGAAACTTTGGGTGCATCGAGTGACTTTGGGGAATAACGTTTAATGTTTTTCAAATAAGCTAATTCTGTCTTCCTACGTTTACTACTTTAATGACTGAGCGAAGATTCTCAGTAGATTGGGTTCGATGAGTACTTTGAAATCTGTGCAACTGAAAAAAGCGCACCTTGGTTGCGTGACATACCCTAGACTGAGCTTTTACCTGATAGGCAGGGCAAAGGGGGTTTTAAAAATATATTCTCTGTTGGTTTTCCAAGAAGTCACACAGTTAATGAACGCTATATTATATACTATGGCTAGATTAAAATACAAAGTCAGGCATAAAAATTTCCTGTTCGGTCTTAAAATTCTTTTCTCGTTTTGTTGGGGTGAGGGTGGGGTGGAGCTTGGGCTATAGGTTTCGGGGAAAGAAGTTTTAGAGAACACTGAATCGACTGATTGTATCGATTCCTGGCATTCAAAGACTTTCAAATAAGGCAGTGGTGATACGTTAAACCTCCTTTTTATTTTTACCTGGTTCTTGTTCGTATTTACGTGCTAGTGTACATTAAACGTACAAACACTTATTTACGGAGAATAGACATTAACAAAAAAAATCAAAACTCGTACTGGTTCTCAGGGAATAAATTTAATGATCTGCAAGATTGTTAAGAGCTTTGTCCTGTGGCAGAAAACACAACCCACTACGGGCTTTACTTGGGTTTTCCGCTTTCGATGCTCAACAGGCACCAACGAAAAACGACTCTACTCGACTGACACTGTAGTGCGTGCAGTCTTTTTTTAAAACTTCCAACAGTGAAGAAAACTACAAAACGGTTAGGGAAGGTACGTTTTTCTTGGGGGGGGGGGGAGGGCTGGGGCCTCAGAGGGGAGGGTCATCAGTGAAAGTGAGCACCAAAAGGGGAGGGCCATAACTCATGTGAGCTATTCAAGGGAGGGTCACACATCTTTTCCAGGATTTTTTAATGAGAATTTTTGTGATGTTGCTTTCCATTTTGATTTAATTTGGTGTTTTATTATACGTACTAGGTTACATTTCTACATGTATATTATGCCATGGCACATAGTTTTTCTCGGAGGACTCGTGTCTTTTTCCGTCCGTATCGAGAAGTACTTGACTCAAGTATCGTTTCTTCAGCTTCTTGCCGTTGGCTATCCGCTGCCTGATCTCCTGAGTCGTTTAGTTCTGAAGAGTTACTAATAGATCCAACAGTGCGATCTACCCTGTCGGAAATGTAGGAAATATTTGTTTTTGAGAGGCAGATTTCGCATGCTAAACAAATAAACCTTTCTGTTAAAATAACCAACAGCAATGCTGGCTAGTCGGAGAAAGAAGCGCGTGTATTTTCCCTTAGATATTTTATGTTCAAAAGTTTTGTAATACTCAAATACTTCCATATTCAAACCTCAGCTATAAAAGGTAAATATCCCACACTGACTGTTCGCATTTTCCTTGTTTCAGTGCGCACACATTTAATATCAGTCGAGATATTCATATTCAAACACTTTGCGTTCACAAGCGAAACGTTCTGAGGTTTCTACAGCATGGAACATACCATGTAGTAGTGAGTGGAGGGTCGCACTTTTGTCAGTCACCTGAAGGTGGGGGGTCAGGAGTTTTTTAATTAAAAACGCAGGGGAGGGCCAACACTTTTTGGGGAAAAATACCAAAATTCCCCAGCCCTCCCCCCCCCCCCAAGAAAAACGTATCTTCCCTTAACTGGGGGGTTCAAGGTTCTATTCAACACCGATCAACGCTGTTGAATTTTAAAAACAAGTTTGGCCTTCCAGCTTAATGATGTTTCACAATTTTGCCGACTTTTCTTTTGTTCTCAGGTGTGCCACCCTGTGCAATGATGTTCTGTAATATTGATTCAACTTTTTCTATGTTCTCAGGTGTGATCAAAAGTATTGAATTCGTTTGCCCACCTTGTTCAACATTGCACAACAAAGTTGTGTTCAAGATTGTTGAACAATGTTGAAGGAGTTTGGCCGAGTCATAAAGTTTGCAAACGCCAAAAACGCAAAGAGCGTGAGCCAACAAAATGAGGGCGCAGCTGGGGTTGAAGGCTAAGAGAAGGGGGAAGGTTGAACCCTTAATCCCATAACATGAAAAGGTTTCCCCTTAAGTAGGTTTCCAACCCCCCCCCCCCTCCCATCGCCTCCATCCTCGCGAAAGTGGGTCGGTCGGTCGGTTGATCGGTTAAGCAAAAGGGAAAGATAATTCCAAGATGATAATTCCAAGCGAGCCGCAGCGACCCGCTATCACTCTTAAAGGTGTTCGAAGACGATCGACCTTGATATGAGGGTGAATTAGATGTCCAAGTCACCTCAAGATGCCTTTAAAGAATATTAAAACGCACGAGGAAAGGGTGCAGGCACGGACTAAGTATTTCTGCTCGGGGCCTTTTGGGTCTGTGAAATCAAGTTTTCGGAAAATCGAGAACCTGCAAATTTCTTTCCGATCCGCTTTTATAATTACTGAACAAAGCTTATCACATGCAGGTGGCTGGCTTGAATGTTCTGTGATGTTGTAAAGCAAAAGGTTTCACTTCTGCATAATTGAGACATTAAAGGTGGGTTAGGTGAGTTCTGAAACAACAGATGGAAAAGCTCCGCTTTATTTGAAAATCCTTTAATGCCAAGAATCGTTTACTTATACTATTACTTTTACCCGGGCACTTACAATCAGTCGATTTACTATTCTCTTGAACGTCTTTTCAAACACCTTGAGCCCAAACCCCGCCCCACCCTAAACAAAAAGAAAGAAAACATTCTCAGACCGAAAACGAGGAGATTTTCATGTCCAACTTTGTATTTTAATCCAGCCATAGTTCATTACCTCTGCTACCTCTTGGAAAACCAACAGAGAATATATTTTTAAATCCCTTCGCCCTGCCCACCAGGAAAAAGCTCTAAGGTTAATGTCACGCAACCAACGGACGTTATTTTCAGTTTCACGCATTTTTAAGTGCTCATCTGAAACCAATCTACTGAGAATCTTCGCTCAGTCCTTAAATTCATAAACGTAGGATGACAAGAATAGCTTATTTGAAAAACCAATTTAGCCTTATTCCCCAAAGTCACTCGATGCACCCAAAATTTCGTTACCGCGGTACATGCATGCAGTTGTCGATTTCACTAAAACTCGTTCTGACTAAATTAATTAGCGGCATCACCCAAGGCACGCAACAGATGTTTTTGTATTAACAGCTTCTTGTTTCGCTCTTCAGTTCAGAGCTAGTTTCAAAAGAAAGGCATCTTATGTACAACACCTTGAGCCCGTTTTCTAACGAAAATAGGAAAAGAGAATCCTCACATCAAAAACGGCGGATGTTTGGTGAAACGGCATGGCAAGTTGTGATATCCTGTCAAGTTTCCTTGCAGTTTGCTTGAATTTTATCATGAACAAGGACCACAGCTCTCATCTGTGATACAGCAACATGAAGGTTAGAGGATTTTGTGTTAAAATCGGTTGTTTGCTGATCAAAACCTGCGGTAAACGTGAAGTTGTTTGTGTATGTGTACACTGAGTTAATTAGGCTGACTTTTCTGATCGCTTGAATCGACGCATTTTGTCCAAATTTAAAATTCTATAACATCGCGTCAATAAATTTCCCCAAAAAATCCTTTTAGGAGGCAAAAGGACATCCCTTCTCCTCTTGAAATCCAGATTCTTGACGAATAATATTCGGTACCACATACTTTTTTTAGGGGTTAAACTTGATATACTTTTTATCTAGTCAAAAGTATGTCGGATAAATTTAATTAGAGCTCGTAAATAAATGAGCAGAAATTGCTGAAATTGCTTTTTACATATATTTAAACATCGTTCTACAAGTTTGGTTAATTTTTATTGCTCTGGAGTGCTTCATTTTGCTCACGCGAAGCCTCGAGATTTGCCTTCAATTTTGAGCTTCAAAAGCGGTCTTTTGAGCGAATTCCGTTAATATCGATTTTCTTGAAAACAAATCGATATTCAGCCAAACGAACTATGCAGTGATTTGTTTCACATTAAGGTCTACCTAACATAAGAATATGAGCGGAATTGATTTTTGACCTGTTGCCACAATATTTTGAAAATGTTTGATTTTTGGCAACATTTGCTCTTAATTGTTCATAAAAAGAAAAAACATAATCGAATTCCTCAATTATCAAGCTTTCAGGAAATATATACTTTATTGGGGTTGTTTTAAAAGCCTCGCCACGAAAACGTGTTAACGTGAGGTGGTCATTTGAGGTACACTAATACCTTAAAGAGCTCAAATTTTACTCTCTTGGAACTTAGTTCGTGTTAAATAATGCAGCACAAACAGGCATTTCGAAAAGCAAGCCAATACTTAATTAACAAGCAGTGTCAAGTATTTAAACATTGTTTAAATTTCCTGCCAAACTTCAGGTTGAGCCTTTGACGTCACACATACATCGCCAGGCTGCTAAGTTACTCCAAAATGGCAGTGGCCAGTTCTCGATTTTTGGACTAACTCAAACAAGGATTTCATAAGGTTTGATTACTCTTTGGAAGCTGAAATGTTGGTGACTAACATACCTTGGAATTACCTTTTCGTTGGCGCGAAGAAAAAAGTGGCATTTCTGTATGGAACTTCTCCTGTAAACGAATATCGTAAAAAAAGGAAGGAAATTTATTTTTACCTATTTATTAATTTATTTATTTATTTATTTATTTATTTATTATAAAACTGGACTCATTCTTACTAGAATTTCATTACAGTGTTATTGCTAAATTCTGATGCAGGGACAAGTCATGTTGCAAAATTGTACGTCCACACAAAGGGAACATCGCATTCCTGCAACATTTTGTCCCTGGGACATGTCCCACGAAGTTCAACAAGTTGAACAACACATCATTTTGTCGCTGCGACATGTCCCTGTGACATGTCACCACGTTTGATGGGACCTTTATTAAACCAAAAAAAAACGGATAAAGAGAGACGGTAACAGAGAGAATAAAAGGCCCGTTGCGCTCACGTTCATTTAACAAACGGATCTTCTAGATACTTTTCCCGATATTTGCCACTGGTTATTCTTAGGTTTGCGAATCATTCTAATACATTCGTTTTCGAATCTTGTCGGTATGAATTCAAGATGAAGATAACATGAAACCGGTGAGAAAAAGTCGAAAAGTGTAAAGATTACATTACTTTCCACGATTAACTTAACATGTAAAGGGAAAAACCATCAGTGAGGAAATTAAGGATGTATTCTTGGAATGGACTACTTTATTCTAGCCAAAAAGGTATCTGTAAATTGGCCCGTAGGTTCAGCTTTGACATTTTATTCACACCCAGAAGTACACCGATCAAATTTTATACTTGATAGCATAGTGCCTTGCCCTTATCCTGATACAAAGTTCATTGTTAGAAATCATTTATGTTCTAAGTTTGAAGAACAATACATTATATGTGAGATCGAAAAATTGTTTGCTGTAACCAATATAAAACTAATTTTGTTGTATAACAAGAAGGCCTATCCTTAAATATTTGTTTCTGCTCAGAAAGTCATCCGCATTGTTTTCCACCGTTAGCAGGCGGTGGAATGGTGCATGATCGAGAACACTGTTGAGTACCATTACCACATGTGACACTGCAGTTATACCAGGAGGACCACGCAGAATATCCTCCATCAACAGAGAAATAAGAATATATAGCATTTTTTTTCTCCGTATACAAAACGACCTTGTGGAACCTAGTGGCTACGAGCAGAAGCCATGATTCAACAGATAGCACAATGGATGTATGTTAATCTAGGCAAAGGAGCATCTTCCACAAGCGTCTGGATATTAGGAAAAGAAAAATGATAACCTGGGCACTTCTGTGTGTTGCATCTTTGCCATTCTTCTGCTCGTCCAAGTCTCCAGCAGCCTCGTCCTCCGTTTGCCGGTGGGGGTCTGGTGCATTTACGTTTGCGACGCTGAGTTCCCCTGTCACATGACTTGCTACACAAGGTCCACCTACTCCACGGCGAGTAACCACCATGAACTGGGAGAGAATGTGATTATGTTGTTTATATTTTCTTTTTCCACTATAACTCATAATAACTTTACCTGGGCATCCAAATGTGTTACATTTAAGTGATTCTTTATTTCTTCCCAGTCCGCTGCAGTCTTTTCCACCGTTTGTAGGCGGAGGGTTGGTGCAAAAACGATAACGACGTTGCATTCCTCCACCACAGGTCTTGCTGCACCAACCCCAGTAAATCCACTGAGAGTAACCACCATGAACTAAGAGGTATGATGTTTTATATTAGATCTTTAAAAGTTTAGCCTTTTTATCATTATATAGTAAATGGTTTGAACCCAAGAGTATCAGTAGGTCGTATCGTCCGGGTGAGAGTATTTCTGAGAAGAACTGTTCTTGGTGAATGACGTTTCGACAACCTTAGCGGAAGTCATCTTCAGAGTCAAGTGAAAAGTTGTTGTCTGTCGATGATGATTACAATCACATTTCTGAACACCATCGACTTACTTACCACAAAATCGACTGGAACTCTGCTTAATACTTAACCTACACTACTAGCTGTTCATGGCCTGCGATGTTTTCATTTGCAGTAAATTTAGTACATTTACCTGGGCAGAGCTGTGTGTTACAATTCGTTAACTGATGGCTGGACCCTTGGCAGGACAGGCCACCATTCTGAGGGGCTGGGTTGGTACAAGTTCGGCTCCTTCTTCTGTAACCGCCTCCACATGTCTCCGAGCAGAGGGACCATTCGCCCCAAGCTGCCCAGTTACCATTAACTGAAAATGCAAAGTCATAAATACAGTTATCACTGAACTAATTATCTCCCAGCAAGAACAATACATTGTTAAGCAGATCAGACAAGTGATGAAAAACAATTATCAACCAGTGGATATTGTCTTGATGGACGACCAAATTTTCAGAACTGACATTAAAACACACGTATAACAACAAGTTGGGAGGATGAATATTTCAAGATTTAAACGGCGAAGAGCTTCTAAAAGTACTAAACCAACATTAAGCGGACACGCTCAGGGAATATGTATTAATACAGGGGGACCGTTTAAATAGAGGATAATAGACGGTCTGCGCGGAGATATGAAATTTATCTTCGAGTGTTCAACTTGATATCGATTTGAACACGAGAAGAGAAATTTCATATCTCCGCGCAACCATGTATTATTTTGTTTATTTTATAAATCCACTAATAACGAGATTTTTGACGATTTTCCGAAGATTTCCGCTCATTTTTCGGAGATTTCCCAAGATTTTCAAAATGTTATCCGAAGGCCATACGAATGTTTCCGAAAATAATTCAAACTTTTCAGAAAATTTCCGAAGATTGCCGAGGCCGATCCGAAGATGTTTCGACTCAATATCGATAAACTTTGGCTTATTCAGCATTGAAACATGGCAAACTCATCAGCAAACGTGATGAAATCGATATCTTCACAGGTAAAAGATATGATATCCCTCACATGTCAGGATATGGTTTTTCTCAGGGAGAGAAATCCTGGTAATTCACTCTAGTTTATATAAAAAACAGGTTCCCATAGATCCTGTTATATACCATTCTGATATCATTCTTATAAATGTTGGATACATCTGGAAGCAAGGCATTGACTTTACTATCGGTCGACCGGCAAGAGTTCCTTGTTTCAGCAATCTCGCGGCAAATCTTAAAACCTCGTCGGATTTTTCCAGTATCAGAAATGTGGGATGGCAAAATCCCGTTACAAGAGTCCGTTTAATACAGGTTTTAAACAATAAAAATGACCATTTCAGCCACTTTTAGAGGTGTCGGCTTAATATAGCTATAATCTATAGTGTGTTTGACTGTACTATTAAAACAAGTTCTTATTAGCTAGTTTATTAGCTATGAATTGTGTTTGATTACTTTAGAAACATACAGAAACAACAGCTACTTTCACTACCTTTGCATGGTGAGCTGTTACAAGATTGTGACTGAGTAGAGGGCCCTGCACATGTACGGCCCTCATTCTGAGGAACTGGATTAGAGCACGTTCGACGCTTTGACATGACACCACGACCACAGCTCCTTGTGCATGTGGTCCATTTGCTCCAAGCGCCCCAATTGCCATTAACCGGCACTGTAGAATGAATAACAATAAATTAGACATTGTTTTGAGAAAGATTATGCAAAAGTTTCATTGCATTTTGCTGGCCTTATTTTATAAAGAACAAGACAAACGGGACGCTTTTGTTTACAGATTTTGCAAGTTCGGATTTAGATTAACGTTTGAATTCTCTAAAGTATTCTCCAGGGGGTTAGTATAGGAGCAGAGGAAAAACGGGATTGGCGCGAGGAACAACAGATGGAAAAAATAACTGAAGAGTATCTTAAGTTAGCCAAACAGCTGGGGGCGATAAGAGAAAATATCGTAGATTTGGAAATCGCAGTACGAAAAGCCCCTTGCGACACCGAGCAACAAGCTAACCACCCGAATAGCTTTGAACGCAATGGAGTACAAGAACCAAGACAACGATTATCTCTCAAAGTGATCAGTCGATTGTAATCTTTTATTTTTTTCCGGCTTTTTCTTCTGGGGAAAGCCACCAAACCTCTCGAAAGTCAATGATCCATCGAGTGTATTATGCTAATTTAGGCTAATGTGATGTGTGAAGCGATGGCCTGATCTTCTACGATTGTTTCACGGTGATGTCAACCCGTGATGCTTCTGTCCTGTACCTATATAAACAGAACTCGGACCCTCCTCTCTCACACGACGCAAGACAAACATGGAGGAAGGACATAAGGACTCACGCCGCTCCGACCGAGGTAGTCACGTCTAGCTTGACGAGGGGCCTTACTATTCTGCACTCAGTTCATGTAATGAGACAATAGTGAGACAGCTGATGTCATATTATACCACGTAAAACTCAGTTCATGTAGTGAATACTAAACAGCGCTTCGGTTAGCCTAACCAGGGGAGGGGAGGTGGAAGAAACTTCCTTTGTTACACGACTTAAAAGTGCGGCATAGCGGTGCCGGCCAACCGAGTGTGTGCAGTAGCTATCGAATGGTCGCTAAAGGCACAGTGAATAAGTTGACAAAGTTCTTTGTTTAGTTCGCATGTTTTGGTCTTGACCGTTAGAAAACCGCACACAAATGTGCTCCATCAATGGTACGCTCTCCAGTAGTTGTTCGTTGTGTTGCGGTGTCCCCCAGGGAACGATTTTAGGGCCACTACTATTTCTTTTATATATAAGCGATCGTCCGAATTGTCTCTCAAATTGTGTGCCACTGATGTACGCGGATGACACCCACCTTACATACGCGAGTGACAATACAGACAATATTAAATTTCGCCTAAACCAAGATCTAGAGAATGTTCACAACTGGCTGAGAGCAAACAAACTTACTCTAAATATGACTAAAACCGAGTTTATACTTATTGGATCTAGGCAGAGGCTTGGTAATCTTACAGGTTCCCCGAAAATTGCAATCAATGATTTTCAAGTTAGCCAGGTTACTTCTGCAAAATCACTTGGAGTAATCATCGACGACAAACTTCATTGGAGTTATCACATCGAGAAACTAACAAAGAAAATTGCTTCTGGGATTGGGGCCTTAAAAACGAGTAAGACACCTGGTCCCTCAAGCAACCTTACATCTAATATATAGAGCTCTAATACAACCGCATTTCAACTACTGCAATACTGTTTGGGGAACTGTGGGATTACTTTGCAAAACAAGCTACAAAAGCTACAAAATAGAGCAGCCCGTGTTTTGAGCTTCTCAAACTATGACGCGAACGCTGGTGATTTATTTGACATTCTTGGATGGAAAAATCTAGCTTGCCAGCAGCAAATTCAAAGAGCCACAATGGTTTACAGGTCTTTGCACGGGTTGGCTCCAGACTATCTTTTCTCTAAATTTGAAAACCGAGAAACCGCGTACAACCTAAGGGACTCTGAGAACAAACTCAATGTTCCACTACCGCGCACTAACTATTACAAAAATAGCTTTACCTATAGCGGCGCGGTTTTATGGAACAGACTTCCTTCCAACGTAAGACAAGCAGAGTCCCTTGGGCAATTTAAAGCTTTAGTAAAACAAGTACTATAGGGCACGGCATTCGTGGAAAGCAGCTTTTTCTTTATAATTAGCTTATCACTAGAAATTTATTATGTATTTTATTATGTATGTATGATTGTATGTAGTGTTCTAAAAAAGCTTATGTTTTAACCGTGTGGAAATAAAGATTACCTCTCACCTCACCTCTCCAATATAAACGTCTCTGTTACGAAATTTAAGGAAAGTGTTTAAAACAAAAGATTGTGTACGGTCGTAAAAATTCCAACATATTTGCATCTTGTCTGCTCCTTTGAAGTTTGCCTCTCCTCTGGCAAAAGTGAGGCTTGCAAATTATACTAATTGAAAGAATTCCAATGATTCTGAGATTATTTACCATTTTTGGGTTGTTGAATGTCAACCGTGACAAATTTTTCGCTTGATATTCCACGCCTTCAAAAAGAAAATCTCAGCGGCGTGAAACATCAAACGCAAAAACCCCCACTCTTCGCATTTTACACGCATGCATTCATTGATATTTTAGTCTTTCCAAGAAAAACAAAACTTTGGGTGACGTCTTTCTTAGCAACGGCTTGATTGACACAGATTTGCACCGTTTTCCGGCACCGCTATGCCGTCAAAGAAAAGTGCCGACTTTCTTACCCCCTGAGCCTAAGTAACAGTCCGTTAGCTTAAATAGCACTCCAGTTAGCCTAAACTGAATAGTTCCTTATCCCACCTGCTGACTCATCAGCATTAAGGTGTGGGGAGACTCCTGTCGAGCAGAAATGACAGGGAGCACAAGAGTGGATGAGTCAGCAAGAGGGCTGGGAGGGAAGGCCGACCAGTTCCTAGATGTCCTCGCGAAATGGCAGACCTTGCATTAATTATCATATCTTTTATAATGCCACTGAGTCATCACGTGGGATAATGAATATTACATGAACTGTTAATAGTTCCTTATCCCACCTGCTGACTCATTAGCATTAAAGTGTGGGGAGACTCCTGTCTCGCTACACCTTGAAACACCAGTGTTTGATGTTTACAATAGTAATCCACTGCCAGTCCTTATCTAATATTCACACATCCCTTCTCCCAATCCTTACAATTCCCCAGTCCTTAATTTATTTCCTCCCAAGCCTAATCATATTCATGTCCCAGTCCTAACTCAATTTCTATTTTTGAAACCGAGAAATGCCCCAATTAACGACTGATAGTCGTATAGAATCCAGCTAAGCTGTTTTGTTTTTTGGTGGCTAAAGATCACGAGAGTCTAAAGAGAAATACACAAACGCATCCCTCGCTCCACCCGGGCAAAGTACTTAGTTCAGCTTTAAATAGTGTTCTACCATTTAAGACGTCCTTGAGTCCACATGAGATGGTATATCAGGCATGTGAGCTCCCGCCAGCGCAGAAAAAGAATCGCTGAACCACTCCGCAAGGCAATTTGCAGGCCATAAAGAGTAATATCGCGCGAAACAAAATATGAAGAAACGGGCTAACAGGAGAGCCCAGCTCGGGCTACGTTTGAATTAAACAGCCAGGGCGGCCATAATCTCACCCGAAGCATTCAGAGAACAAAATAGATAAGCCGCGCGCAAAGGAACCCTCAGACGGTCGCAAATAGAGACTTAAACTTCTATTACTTTCACCGGACAAACAACGGAATTAACTTCACGTCATTTAAGGTCTTTAAGAGCAAATAAGTTATTAGCCTCCCACGCAGTCGTTTTTAGGAGAGTCGGAGGGGAGTGAAATAGGACTCTCCTAAAAACGACTGCGTGGGAGGCTAATAAGTTATTGGAGCGATATCGTTCAATTAATGGTGATTATTTAAGATACCTTCCCTCTGTGGTAACTATAAGTCAAACCGTACCAAAAGCTAACCGAGTTGGGCATACGCATTTAAATGAGTTTTTCCTTCTAGCACTGGGCATGATTCCAAATGCACCTCTGTTTTTCCCCGAATATTACAGACAAAGAAATAAGCCAAACTGTCTGGTGTAACAACCGCGGTTCCTAAAGCAGCGACAAGTTCTGTAAACAAGGATGCGAGTTCGTTCTCCAAAGAGGAATTTTGTTTACAGTATAGGGTTGACTACTTTCGACTGAGTAAAGCTTCTCTTCAAGTCCCAATCCGTGTAAGATCTACAAGAGCTTTAACGGTTGAAGGGTTGGCGGTCGTGTGATCTAGGTCTTGAATATCTGCACCTTAGGATAGGTAGCCTGCGAACAGGCTTTCCGGAGCGCTGCAGGCTATAGGATAGGCAGTAAAACGTTCCAGGGCCCTAACCTGTTTATCTCTCATAGCAATACTATCAAGAGCCATGAGATCACCGAACTCTGCCTGAACAAATTGCCAACGTACCTTTTGGCGACAGCATGTTTTTTTAAATTATTTATTTGCTTTGTTGTTTTTTTCGGGTCGACTTGAAAACCAATTGCCTGTAACCATTCCAGACGGTTCGTAGAATATGGACAAAGCAATGTTTTTTGTTTTGTTTTTCTTGACGAGGGAAAATGAGGTCCCTGGAACGAGAACCTCCTCCACGCTAAGTGTAAATAACCGCCAGGTTGTCCACTTGAATATCAACGCGACAGTCTTGAATTTCAACAAGGAGAGACTAATACTCAGCAACCACCTAAATAGGAAACTGATATTTATCAATGTCCAAAAGTTAACTCTTGCGAGCCTGTGTGTGCCACAAGCGCCCAACGCGCCTGCAATACGTCAGTGAATAACAACAACGCTTTATACATGCTTTTTTTGTTACCAAGCAATATGACCAATCCAAGAAGCGCCAGAATACTTATTGTCTCAGCAGGGGTGAAAGGGTGCATCTTGTTTCCCAGCGGTCGATCCAATGGCGGACGCCATTTATGAATATAAAACTATGCACCTGGAAACGCGAGGGTTAACGAAATGCATTTGTCCATCATCTTCTGGAGCGGAATCATCAGAGGGGCCGAGGTTTTCTCGTACGTCCGTAAATTTTTCTTTCTTGGCTTCCGGAATTAACAGCTTAAAGGTGCGAGTCGACCATCAAACCAAGGTATAATATTCGCCCAATTGATTTTAGAACACAATCCGCCAAGATTAAGTGCAGCCTGCCCACACATAAACAAACTCGACCCACAATGTAAGCGATGGATCCGCCAAACACCTGCTAAATGCACTATCTTGCTAATGTATTGGTTTCGACCAAACCCAGCTCGCTGCAAATTTCTCCCACCAGGTCTGTCACGAGATATAAGGATCAAGCAACACCGAGATCCCGGAGATAACTAATAGCCACCAGACCGATAAATTAATAAATGAGCGAATAATTCTTTCAGCGAAACAGCAGTATCGAATTGACCAACAACCGGCCATTCCATTCAAAACCAACGTACGCACGAGACTTTCCAGTTAAAATATGTGATCATAACCAGCTTAAATGGTCCATTAACTCATAAAATAATCAAATAAACATATCGAGGTACCTAAGCCAATTTATCCAGAGAAGAGGGCTTGGCCAACATCCCACAACTCAGAAATCGAGCGTAAAAACATACGCGATGCTAATTTGGGGGGCACATCCCCCCCCTACGTTTTGGTGCCGAAAAATCGCGAGCGGTTTGTCAAGATATTTCGTCTCGTGAGTGAGTTCAAACATTCTCGAAAGCTCCTTGGAAGTCTTCGGGAAACTTCGTTTATTTTAGAAACGTTCTAAAAATGATCAAAAACGTTCGTATGGCCTTCGAAAACCAATCGGAGAATCTTCGGTCTAGAAACTGCTCAGAAAACAAAAAGTTGCTAGAACGGAAAAAAGTTGCTCCAAATATGAAAACCTGGCGAGTATTTTTGGTACAGTCTTAGCCCTCCCACGTTCCAAACTGCTCCGCCGCCTCTAGACTTTCGATTTTAAAAAAAGGCTTCTTCTGACGTGCGACAAAGGGAGACTTAACATGAAAGAACATATAGATATTAACTACCATAAAAAATATTCTGCAAATATGATAAACTGTTACCTGGGCATTTATGTGTGTTGCATCTCCGTGTTTCCACAGCTTGTCCCAGTTGCCGGCAGTTTCTGCCACTGTGTGATGGCGGGGGATTGTTGCATGAACGATAACGACGTTGCGTTCCTCCATCACATGACTTGCTACACCATCCCCAGTAACTCCACTGCGAGTAACCACCATGAACTAAGAACAGAATAGGGAAATGACCTTTAGGAATGTAGTTAGCTGTGAGTAATCCTATCGTTTTGAGCTCACCCTGCGAGATAACTTGGTTTCTATTTTTAGAGTTTATACCTAGATACGTTGAGAATAAACAACTATTCACGTTAGTATCGGTGGCTATTTCAACACTTGTAGGCGTATAATCTTAAACGCAAACAACGTTCGTGGTATTTTCCCCAAACGTAGGGGTTAAGGACGTTCGCGCTAATTGTTTATGCGCATCCTTACTGCGCACGTAATTCATGTCGCAACGTAACGCCACGTCATGCATGAGCGCGCGCGCTAAGAAAACTTTCCAAACACATATAGGGTGGGTAGCCGATGCGTTAACTTCGCTTGCAGTTTCCTCTCTTAAACGGTCGGCGACCCCCATTTTTTCGGGATATATAACCTTTTGGGATAGTTCTCTATCGATTGACAAAAAATGAGCCAAATTTGATTATTAGAAGTTTATTATTTTGTCATTTTCTCTTCTCGCGCGCGATCGAATCAGTCACATTTTGCAGCATTTTGCTGTTTTGAACGTTTGCAAATCCAATTGTTAGAGAGAAGGCTTACTCTAAGGGACTTTTAAAGCGAAATATATTTGTTCAATAAACCCACTTCATCAACTCATTTAAAATATTTTGTTGCCAGAAGCCGCAGAGGTCATATCGAGTGACGAAATCAAATTTATCCAAATAAGCGCCTTCTTTCAGATATCGCATCTCGAAAACAAACTCGGTGACCCCGAATTTTTTTTACATTTATGACATAAGTAACTTGTAATCTATCAGTGGTGAAAGTTTCAGAAAAATTGCAATGCTGGAAGATTTTCGCGCGAACGTCCTTAAGCGAAGAATTCTGACCGCTTTGAGCATTCTTCACAGCCATTAATATCAGCAGATTTCCACCAGCAGATTTTTCACCCCGATAAAATAATGCTTTTTCCTTGGAGTAAGAACGACTGGACTGTATCGAGAAATTGGGGCCAAAATCATGGAAATTAAGGTCATGGAAATTAACGCTCCACTTAATTAACGGTGCGGAAATTAACGTTAACAAAAATTAACGCGACTTAAATTAACGCGAATTTTTGAAATTCGCATTAATTTCATTAATTTCAAGGTATACTATGGCTAGTTTTAAATAACAGGCAATATACCGCCGTAATTTTGTTACTTACTTTGGTTTTTCTTGAGTGGGTTCTCAGTTGTCCCATGTAAAATCAGCGTCCAGTTGAAAAGTATTCCTTGCCAAGAAAAGTGAACGTAAAATTTCACACAATAAAGTAAAGCCAAAACGGTAAAAACAACAAAACAAACAAAAATAACCAAAATAAATTATTTTAAAAGAAAAAGGAATAATCTTTTCCAAGAAAGTGACGTGTGGCGTTAATTGTAAGTGATATTCTTGATCGTAATATTGTGCAATATGCCGACTTAGAAACAAGCTGTTCACACAGGTATCCCAAGCTTAAAAGAAGAGTGTTTTCTCCAACTCCAATATTTTCGGACTTTAAATCGGATCTTTCCAAGGTCGCTCGTTTCCCGACCGCTAGTCAAGGGGAACGTAGATCCTGGGTAGGAGGGTGGCGCAGCAATAGCGTGAAATCTGCCTGCCTGAGTTGGGTAGTTTTATTTTTTGTTTCTCTCTCCTTTTTCTACAAATTACTTAGCATTTTAAGACTTCCAACGAATATTGTCTTGAAGTCAACTCCAGTCGAAAAATTTTCGAGTTTGGCGTTCAAACGCTTGTGAATTTGTAATATGAATTTACAAAAAGGTACTCTCCCCAGGTGGGACGCGCGGTGGCCTAATTGTTAGTGCGCCGGACTCTGGATCGAGCGGTCCAGGTTCAAGCCCCGGCCGGGGTCACTGTGTTGTGTTCTTGAGCAAGACACTTTACTCTCATACTGCCTCACTCTACCCAGGTGTATAAATGGGTACCGGCGAACTAATGCTGGGGAGATACCCTGCGATGGACTAGCATCCCATTCAGGGGGAGTGGAAATATTCCTAGCCGGATAGCTGAAAAAGCCCCAGCCGTAGCGATTTGTTTAAGTCCCTATTGATGGCTTCGTACGGAATAAAAAACACGGGAAAGTACAGCTCAACAGCTTTCATTCCAATGTTACACGGTGAGATTTTATCCAGTTACAACTTTTAAGATCTGATTCCGTAACAGTTGCGGTCAGTTAAATAGATGTCTTCGATTTTTTTCTTTGTCCAACGCTCGTGACTTACCGAGCTTAAAATTTACTATCTTCGATCGAATTCATTATTTATTACAGAAATGATGCTTTCGACATTGCTGATTCTAGCAGTATGCAGGGCGCGTGTCATATAAGAACCTAGTAAATGTACCAGCTCACCAAGAGTCTCTCGTAGCTCAGTAGTGAACATTTCAACGTTATCATTTATTTACCTAGCTTAAAATTTGCCTTCTCCATTGTTTATTACAGAAGATGTCAGTCACTTTCTTCTCTCCTTCCCTCCTTAATTTTCTCTAATTTTAATATGCATCCAACTAACCTGTATTAAAATGATACAGTTGTGTGTTCTGTAATGTTAATTTCCATACACCCATAGCATTCTCTCCCCAGTAATGTAACGACATCAGAACCCAGTTTAAGTCTTTTGCACCAAGAGAACTATCGTACATCCTGTATTTTGTTAGACTGGACACGGTGCGCTGGGGTGAAGTAAGCTTTATCAACAGATCTCCACGACGGGTATAGTTCAAATTCACAGCTACTTCAACGTGTTCCAAGAAGTTTATTTCATCGCCACAGTATTGACTCCAGTTTCTCAGGTCGATCGTTTCCTCTAACGCCCGTTTTGAAGGGATTTGACTGAAAGACATGAACAAATATATCCAAAAGACACGTAACGATCATTATCCATTTAGAATCTGCATGCAAAAAACTAACATGCGTCCAAACCGAGAATTGCATAATATTAAAGTAACGGGAATTTTTTTATTCATAATATGGTTGGTGAAATTGTAAGAAAATTTCCTACTTCGAGAATGTGAGAAGAATGTTTGCATCAACAGGGAACGACGAACTGACGATTGCCTTCGAATGCGAGAATCAAACCTTCCAAAAGCCTTAACCAGGTGATGACTCATGGATGGATCATTTAAAAAAAATTAGCTTACATTTTTTAAGTTTCTCAACAACCATCCATCTCAATCGTCCTCCCTTGGTTACTTCTTCGGTGTTTTTCATTTTGCTGATTAGTTCTTTTGAAGTTTACTTCGATTTAAAGGAAATTTGAAACATTGCAAGAAGTGACAGCCCTTTTGAAAATAAATAAATGAATGAATAATCGTTCCATAATATGTACGCTCTTGAATGGGTTAACTCTTTCAGTCCCAAAGAGAGAACAAACACAAAATCGATGAATAAAAATTTTAATACCAAAATATCTTGGTTCTTACCTGTTTACATAATAACGTGGTATTGTGCAATTAACTTTTGTAGGAACAGTAGTCCAGTTGATTGCCAGATCAACCATCTTTTTTGCATCCATGAGGCCAAATCCAACTCTATTATTTACTGTATCGAAGAAAAGACGCGTGGTTACGAAAGGATCTAACTAATCAATTTAAAAATAATAATAATAAAGGAATAATTCCAAAACAATAATAAAACAATACACGAACAAGCCACTAATATTTATTGTCGATATCATGATACATTAATTTAAGTAAAATGTTTTTTCAAGTTTGAAGACAAACCACTAGTTGTTCAAATTAAGAGACAATTCCTCTTATATACACAGCTTGTCTTGTTAAAGAGCCCCTATTTTACAGTTTCGTGTGCAATAAGCTTTTTTACTGATCTTACCAAACTTCACTCCATAATAGACATAATAAGCAATGAAAATCACGCCAAGAGCAACAAAAACACTAGAATTTCTCAAAGTCCTTCGATGCGCGGTTTAGGTATGTCACGTACGAAGGTTTAGGTATGTCACGCCCTCTCGCGACTTCGTCACTCTCGATCGTCGCTTCACGACTCGCTGGGCGAAGCGACGCTTTTCGGCTCCCTGCGGTCGCCTAAAGATGGCGACTTGGTGCAAGTCTACAACAACACTACCGACTTGTTTTTCGTGCAATTGGCAATGCGGATTGTTATTATAATTTCAACCCGTGAGGTATTTTTGCTATCAAAAAAGTAACCGAACTATTCCACTGGCCGCCATTTTGTTATGAGAAAATGAAATGAGGTGATCTGCCCATGCGCCTTTCAGGCATCCGCTGACTACCGCCCCGATGATTGCTTTGCAAGTGGTGAGAACAACGCTTAGATTTCATATAAGAGAATGTATGGGAAGTTGCTTCCCCCCGCCCCCTGGTTTGAGCCTTTTGCTTCACTCTCTCAGGCTCCAATTTTCAACCAAGCCTTGGAACAAGGCCAGTAAATGACGGATATAATAAACAGCATGCACGTGCATGCAGAGGCGATGACATTTCCCAAGGAGACACTTACCAACGGGGTCTTAAAAAACATTTTCAGGGAATTTGTCAAAAAACATTAAGGTAAATAAAAGTAGCTGACAACTTCTGTTTGTTGAATTGTTGTTCAACAAAAAGTTGCGTTATCTTGTAGCGTGACGTCCGATATACGATATACTTCTCGCGAGCGACATGCAAAGTCAAGCAGTAACCACACAGACCCATTGTATCAATAAATTTAGAGTCTGTCTAAGGAATTCAATAATAATAATAATAATAATAATAATAATAATAAAATAAAATAACAAAATCGATCACAAAAAAAATTAATTTGTAAAAAGAAATAAATAAGTTAAAAAATAAAAATTAACCAAGGCGAGACTTTGCCTTGCGAAATATAATGTCTTTATCGGCATTTATAAAAGGGGCATACGTGGAAATGTTTCTAATGTTTCCTGGTATTGTTTCTAATGTTTCCTGGTATTCAATAAAACTCATCAAATATATAACTTGTCTCCTCGTTTATACGTTGTATCAGTCCTTTCTAACTTTTCAGGAGTATTTTGCTTCGTTTTATCGCGATTTCTTGTTAGCTTCATCTCTGTTCGCGTAACATTTATTCTTGTAGCTAGTTCGGTCGATCGAGCGCAACAGAAGTACAGATTCTGCCGACCGCCCCATGACATAAGGCGACAGTTATCGCCTAAAAATTAAAACAATGTGACTTTTGGGCTAAAATAAGGCAAGATCAGTAAGAAAGTCTAACTGTACAGGAAATTGTAAATAAAAGTGAAAATAAACAAATTGATCATAGAGGCACTTTAATGATGAGCGAGCAGGCTCCCAATCGGCGAGTGAAGCGAGCCGAGAAGGGCACCTCGACCGGAGAGCCTGCTCACATGCAGCAACAGCAGCAACACATTTTATGACAAGAAGTTGTCATAAAATAATACATTTTCTCTTTATAACTAATTACTAATAACCTGGCAACAACAACAACAACAACAACAACTTTGTTTGAAAAGGTTGTTAAAAGACAGTCCAAGGCTGATGTGGACCTTTACAAAATATAACTATTTTGAACTTACATTACAAGCAGTGATATACATACCTTTTAAACCAGCCTTGTTTGTGACCCAGTTGCTGATTTTAACAGGATCTGGCCTGGCAGTCCGTACAATGATGTGTTGGACATCTCGCCAAGAAAGGTTTGGACTGAAATTGAATGAACCGAATAACTTAGAAGGAAAATTTTAATCCCAGGCTGTTTTTCCAACTGATTCAGTCGAATCCCTTCAATCCCAACTGTTTTTCCTGGAGCCATCTTCAAATAGACGTCGGGAACAATTAATTTAGCATTCAACAGGCATGCTAGATCAAGCAAAGGTTCTACCAACCAAAACACTAACATCAAAACAGCACTGCAAAAGGCCCACATAAATAAAATTTAATAGAAGCTGTTCATCTGCTGTTGTTAGCAAATCACGAAAGTAACGACCCTCCGAAAGTAACAATGATAGGAAAGGCTTTAAAATCCATAAGTAATGAGTAACGTCGTAACAGGTAACTTACTTTGCACTCAGTGTCAAGGCTATGAGTCCCGAAGCCATTGCTGCAGCAGCAGAACTAGCGCCAAAGCTTTCTGAACAATCCTTGTTTTTATCAGCAGTAATCTGTAAGTTAGATGATGTCATCACTATTGATCTCTGGTTTGATCTTTGATCTTTGGTAAATGTTAAATGCCCCTAAACGAGTGATCACCATGTGACCAGGCTAAGGTTAGAATTTGGAAAAACGCTGGATGGGGCTTATCATAAAAATCTTTAAAATCAGTTAAGTACAGATCTCGTCTCCACAAAAACTACAACTGCAGTTTAACTGTCTATCCTAAGTTAGTATAACTGAACTCAGTCGTGTTATCCTGGAATTCCGCAAATCTGTTTGGATCTCTTTGTTGTTTAGAACGCTGATAAAACACAGCACCCGTTGCTCTTTTAAACGACGGTTATTCATGATTGCAAGCCAAAAATGGTAAATAACTGTCTTCTTTCTAGTAGAACACGACTGAGTTTATACTAGCTTGGGATAGACAGTTGAACTGTCTCTTTAAAAAGTGCATACAATTGTAAGTTTTGTTCTGTTATCTTTTAGAGGTATGCGGTCTTGGGCAGCATTTCCAAGACCTCGGTCACACTTTTTCACTATACGGACCTCCCAGCCGGCAAATAACATATATTTATCCGATAAATAAAGACATACTATTATGACATATTATTAGTCTTCAAATGGTGGTATTTTTCAGCATGATTAAAAAAAGATATACCTCATTATAGGAAATTAACGCTCCATGAAATTAACGCGAATTTCAAAAATTCGCGTTAATTTATGTCGCGTTAATTTTTGTTAACGTTAATTTCCGCGCTGTTAATTAAGTGGAACGTTAATTTCCGCGATCTAAATTACCATTATTTTGGCCCCAATTTCTCGATGCAGTCCAGACGTTCTTAACTCCTAGGAAAAAGCATTATTTCATCTGGGTGGACGCTCGAAGCGGTCAGATTCTTTCGCTTAACCCATACGTTTGGGTTTAGTATCAAGAACATTGTTTCCGTCTCGGATTATACGCCCAGTGTTGAAATAAACTTCCTCCTGTTGTCTCAACAAGTGTTTTTCTTTGTGTACGTCGCGTAAATTTCGATCGTGTCTAAAAGTACACACGAGTGACCACGAATGACCACGAGTGACCACGAGTGACCACGAGTAGACCACGAGTGACCACGAGTGACCACGAGTAGACCACGAGTGACCACGAGTAGACCACGAGTGACCACGAGTGACCACGAGTAGACCACGAGTGACCACGAGTGACCACGAGTGACTACGAGTGATCACGAGTTGAGAATGCATCAAAATATTTAGCTGATGTCATGATGACGTCATCATTACATCATTTTATCAAATAATCACTATTTCACGGCAAACTGACCGTTTCTTGAGACCTTAATACCTGGATTCGACATTTCCGCCATTTCTGACTGAATGGGGGAGGGGCTAGGGGACGGACAGGGAGGGGGATGGGGGTACAAACTTCCCGCCACCTGCACCTTTAATCTCGGTTCCCGCCACTTTTCTTAACTTTTTCTTCCCGCGCTTTTTTCCGCCTCCCGTACACCTCCCTCCCTCTTTTCTACCCGGAGTCCCAAATTCTGTCCACCTCCCTCCCTACCCTCCCCCCTTAGAAGGCTACCAGTGACCAAGGGCGAAAAAAGGAAAGAAAGTGAACATGACAAATATAAAAATTAACGAAAAGGTTTTTTGTGAAAGTACGTGATTTAAGGAAATATTTTAACGAGAAAAAAACCAAGCCTGGAGAAAAACACAGAATTGACAGGTAGTGAATGACAATTTCAACAATCTTTAATGCTTTATGATTCTGTTTGATATGTGAGAGCCCAATTTCCCCTGTATTATGACAGAATTCGTTTAATAGTTAGAATTTGGGACTCCGGGTAGAAAAGAGGGAGGGAGGTGTACGGGAGGTGGAAAAAAGCGCGGGAAGAAAAAGTTAAGAAAAGTGGCGGGAACCGAGATTAAAGGGTGCGGTGACCGGAAGTTTGTATCCCCCATCCCCCTCCCTGTCCGTCCCCTAGCCCCTCCCCCATTCAGTCAGAAATGGCGGAAATGTCGAATCCAGGTATTAAGGTCTCAAGAAACGGTCAGTTTGCGGTGAAATAGTGATTATTTGGTAAAATGATGTAATGATGACGTCATCATGACATCAGCTAAATATTTTCACGCATTCTCACTCGTGGTCACTCGTAGTCACTCGTGGTCTACTCGTGGTCCCTCGTGGTCACTCGTGGTCATTCGTGGTCATTCGTGGTCACTCGTGGTCACTCGAGGTCACTCGTGTGTACTTTTAGACACGATCGTTAATTTCCTTCATTTTGAAATGTTACCTCCTCTTTCGCCTTAATTTCCTTAATTGGGAAGTAATTTTTCCTTCGATTCGCGTTAATTTCAAATACCTTAATTTACACAAGCGTTAATTTCCTATAATAAGGTAGTGTACTAATTCTTTATTGACCTACCACTTTGCTTTGATCACCAATGGAGTCCCTGCTGTATGCTACCGCCATGAGTCCAGCACACGGCTCGCTGTATCCTGGAATTGAACCATCACTATTCAGTCCTGTTATAGCTATTGTGTATATACTGTTAACATAGCCACTGAAAGCACAACTGTCTTTGTAAAATCCACCGTTGCCTGCGGAAAACACGTAGATTGATCCAAGACCTTTACGACCCTGCAAATTTAAAAGCCAACAACAACAACAATTTTTTGCGGTATTTCCATAAGAATACATGCCATTACTTATTTAATCTAAAGAAAAACATATCTACAAAATAGAATCACAAAAAAAAAATAAAGGTAATGTTCTCATTTGGAAAACAGAGTTTCATGCCTAAGGGCCACTGCATAAAAAACAAAAGCAGCAGTTGATCGACATACAGTAGGATCCATGCTGTTACAAAAGCCTTTTTTTCAATAAAGCACAATATGTAACATAAGATGTGAAGGTGAACGGTTTTGATACGGATGTATATGTACAGGTTGTGGCTCAATTTTATATAATATAAATTTTATTTTTTCTTTGGGTGAATTTCATTATTATACATTACCACACCCAGGAAAAACAGAGGAAAAGAAAATTTTAACCAAGGATAAAATTTAACCACAACATATACACGTATTCCAAGCACAAATGGGCTGCTTCAATATATAGAATAGAATATAGAATAGAAACGTGTCAAACGTGTCAAATAACCACTTAGCTCGGGTAAACCCATACTAACGGTTCTTACATGAACAATATGGCATTTTTATATGCCGCAATTTATATATGCCGAGATTTGTAGTTTCGGAAGTTATTTTTCATTGCAACTACTATATGCCCGGCCACTTGGAAGAGAGTTGAACAATCAAACGATTAATTCAGAAGAATGGATGACTATCTTTTAGACAACGGCTCTCGAACAAATTTTATGTATGAAATCAAGTGAAGGCAAATACAGTGAATCCTCGAATTAACGAAGTGCCAAGGGACTGGGGAAATTTGTTCGTTATGTCGAGGGTTCGTTATATCGAAAACCTCGATATAACGAATTTGCGAAAAAAAAAACAACCGACGGAAATGTTCGTTATATCGAGGTAAAGTTATTATTTTTTTCGCGCTGTTATGTTGTACTAGCCAGCATTATTGATCTGAACGACTTTCAAAATAACACTTTGTGCTTTTTAAAATGTCTAATATCCACATAAATATGGACATATGTCTTTAAAGTTGTTCTCTTGTTAGAGGATTGAAGTATTTTTTTTATCAATGTTGGTCTGTTCTACATTCATCTTCTGTCACGTGTTAACTATAATTCGTTATATCGGGGTACGTTTTACGTTTGGGCTTCCAAAATGTGTTCGTTATAACGAGGATTTCGTTATATCGAGGTTCTGTTCCATACATTTTACTGTAACTTTGGCCGGGCTGAAGAATATCGTTCGTTATACCGAGGACTTCGTTGTAGAGAGGTTCGTTAAATCGAGGTTCCACTGTAAGTCTGTTTTAATTTACAAACTGTCGACTCCGCTATATTAGGGACTTTAAGATACGGTGACTACGGACTACGGACTACGGTTGGACGTGTGTTTTTCTTTGCTGAAACACTGGGCCGAGTACACAACGATTGGCGTGAAAATGCGAAGTTAAGACCGCAGACTACAGACAACAGACGACGAACGAAGAGCGAAGGTCAACTCTACACTAAACAGACACAAAATGTCTTTTAAAAAGATTCGAGATGCTCTGGTTTTGAGTTGTAATCGTCGCACTGCAATTCAAAATGTCATTGCACGTGAGGCTTGTGTGCAAGCTCAATCGAAGTTTCAGGGCTCGTTTTCAAATTACTCCGCTTGTAAAAATACTTCAGAAGCAAATTTGACATAGTTTACTAAATTAATTACTTCTCAACTTGAAGGGAAGCCATTTGTATCTAGAAAGAGCAAAGAGAAGAGTTGATATTACAAGCTATATTCAAAGCATCAAATTTAATTTCATTCTGGAAAACAACGCGGCGGCCAAAATCAGTAAACAAAGTAAGCCGTACATTTTTCGCTGTTCTGAGTTCATATGCACTTGAAATTGTTTCAAATGCGTATTGGTTTGTAGTTCAAGCGTTAAAGTTCAAGAACACCTCAATTTTCGAACTTTAGACTACTTTTTCATACCATCTTCAGTTCCTCGTACTACACCACGCTGTACTACGTGAAATCCTTCCACTACGCACCGTCGTGAGCTTGCGACGGTGGGGACAACAGAACACATATGTCTCGTCCCAGTCCTAAAGTGCCTCCCGTCCGTAGTCCGTAGTCCGTAGTCACCGTATCTTAAAGTCCCTATTGTGTACACTCTACAGATCTCATCCTTAGCGGCAACGAATCTTAATCATTTGTTTACTCCAAAAAGTTAGCCGAACCACGCGTTGCGACTAGGCAGGTACAAAACTCGGACCGGATCAACTCGGACCGGATCGGACCGGGTCAAATAGGACCAGTCCGGGTCGGATCAGCTCGGATCAACTCGGATCGTCAAAAGAAAAATAGAAAAAAGTTTACCCGAATTGTAGGTTTTACTTCTCTCTGAAATAGGCCAAATCGAGTAAGCATTGCAGCGTTTGGAACTCTGTAACTCGACAGTGCCAAGGTGCATTCCGTGTACACGCCACGCCGAAGATACCAGTGCGGCAGATAACCAGAATTGGATATCTGGTGACGTCACGAGAAATGACAATATGGCCGCCGAAGCTAGGCACACTATACATACTCTTTTCTGAGCTCTTTTTGTGGCCAAAAAGCGGCCTTTTCCCGCAAGGCCTTGCAAACAATACAATAGAACAACAGAGATTTGTTGAGTGGAGAAGAAAATGGCGTTTTGCGAAGCTTTCACGAGTTGGGAGGCCAAAACCGTGCCATTTTGTGCTTTTTTTTGCTCTGTTTTCGACTCGACAGGACGCCACATAAATGGAAAAATTAGGTACGTAGCATTTTTTGTCCTTTGTGAAAAAAATATGTCGTTAATGTGTATGAAACTTGCTTTTACATGGTGTTATTTTTGTGTGGGTCCATGACTGCGTCGCTGAGTCCAAGGCTTTTGAAGATGCAATAATGTAGTTCGCCAGATGTGTTTCTCGTTGACCGATCACGCAGACCATGCTGTGGACCCGATTTCATGCTGTGTTTATTATTATTCCCCTACAGGCAATGGAAAACCACAAAGAGTTCCCCCAAACAGTCCTCTCCTGGCCATAAAGCCAATAAACAACAGCAAAAATCATAGTAATAATTTAAAAACAGGAAATAAAAAACACGCTCATGCAGGTTTGCATGCACACAAGTAATGAGTTTTGACTCATAAATTAAAAGAATATTAGGGGTATGAAAGGATAATGAAGCGTTCATCTTTCAACAATGCAAGGATTGGAACCAGATTTGTTAAAACTTCAAAGTATCATTTATGTTTGGTCTGCTATAGCTATGCCAGGGTAATAATGTGATCTTGTATTGGATTGCAATTATGAAAAAACTGATTTTTTAAAATTAAGAATAATAACTGGAGAACCCACAGCATCAGCAAAACCCACTACCATACAAAAATGGTCAAGAAACAAACAAGCAGGAGGTGGAGCAGTCCAACCTTGCAGCTGGTTATTGCATGTACAATAAGGTCAATGGGGTTTTCCATTGATGGCTTTCAAAACATGGAAATAAGGGTAAATAAAAAATTCAGTTTGATACATGAAACTATGGAAGGGTACAACAACTCTTGGCTGACAATGTTTATCTACTTCACTCAAATCCCCGAATCCTCTTTGGAAACAAATTTTAGAAGCTCTTGTTGAGGCTTGACCAATATATCTGCAAATTTACCAGTGTGTATGGGTCTTGACATTCTGTTTATATACTTCCTATCCTTCAGTTATGTCATCAACTTATCTCAAACACCATAAATATTTATATTATTTATATCGGTACCTAAGCAATTAAAAAAAAATATCCAAGAGAGTTTGCACCCTCAACCAACTGTTAATCCTGGTTTAGTGTTGATTCTGCTTTCGAAAACAACACAGCCCTGGTCAGCCATATTATTCAGTATTTTTGAAGGATGCACTTATCATGCTTATGTAATTTGCTTAAGAACATATCTTGCTTGTTAAATAATGGGATGGGACTGTTATAAGGGGCTTAACAATAATTTATGTCTGTAAAGATAATACTTTTTTAAGGATACAATTCAATTAAAAAAAATTATTCCCAGAAAGGTGTGAATGTTATAGCTCATATTGGTTTTCAGGTTATATATGTTTCAACCTAATTATAAGGACACTACCTTTATAATGTCATAAAACAATATGAATACATTCAAAGGAAATCCAATAACTTGTATCAGTTACAAAATTGCTTTCTTGCTGTTTGTTACTAAAATAGACATTCAAACCTGCTTTTACAAGTTTTAAAGTTCTTATGGTTTGACATACACCATTGTCAACTCATTTACAACATCATTATTTTCTACAATTCTTAAGAACTATGTAATAGTAGTAGATTTCTGGTAAAGTTTTACTACTAGAAAAATTTAAATTTAACCAAGAGGAATATCTTTTGTCCAGCACCCAGTGTTGGCAGAATTAATTTCTTTACCTGTAGAAGCTAATGTATAAATTTAAATTATTTCTTGTCAGGTTTCTCATCAGATTGTTGCCAAGCTAGGTTGGAAAAGGATTTAACCTGAAAATCAATTTGACATACAACAGATATACTGTAGACATGGTTGGGTGGTAATGTCGAATGTTTTTACAAGATCAATGTATCTTCCCCTAGGTATGCCAATAAACCTCTTTTCATTGGGCTTCACTATCTATAGCTGTCCACTGGAATACAGCTATACATGGATAAATTCTGACTGAATTTCACTGTTTGATGGCCATGCAGTGTTAAAGGATAAGAGTAACTTCACAATTATTTTTGTTTCTGTAGGTTATGACAAGAAAGCATTAATAGAGGAGCAAGGACAAAGAAGTTCTAACATTATCAAATACCGTAATAAAATGACTACTGAATGAGCGATGTTAAATGCTTTAATGAAGTTACTATAAATACTAGACGTGTAGAAACCTTCAGCCTGTTCAGCTTGTACTCAAGATATAAACACTTTTTAGCAACAAAGAAATATACTCCCTATTACACATGTTGAAACATATTTACACTACTGCTTATAAAAGTTCCCAATACTGTGGATTTTATTCTGACATCCAAGCGAATACAATCTATCACTCCGATTCGAGGAAAGGAAAAGTGAATAATTATGTAAATCTTATTTTCACACGAAATTGTCACGAAATTGGGAGGAATGTCTATTATTCTTATTATTAGTCACTCCGCGAACACGTGAAACAATGTCTTCTGAACAACCTGGTACTTGTGATAGTGATGTTGAAACAGTATTCTGGCGAGATGTGATATCGCAAAAGCTTGATCAGCGCAATCAAAGCCGGAGCGCCAATGTTTAGGGTATGACATACATACCGGCTCTAAGCGAGCGTTCACGATGCGTCGGCTGTCCTAAGTCGAGGGACGATCCTCGTGTGACAAAAATCGTCGACAGGCTTTTCTTTTTCCAGATAATCCAGATCACGAACCGATGCAGCAGTCTCTGTCCCCTCAAAAAAATCTTTTCCCGACGCGGACGGCTGTACACAGGCTAACCGAAAATAGGATTATTATAAGCGATCCACAAATCGAGGACAAAATTGCAGTGTTTAAATGAATAAAGCAAATCCTAGGCAAACGACTAATGGCTTGAATTATGCAGAGGCTCCAGAGTTCGACAAACTGGGATTCCTTCGACATACGACACAAGACTTCACCTCGCTCGACTTTCACACTCGCCATTTCACTAGAGCTTAGTCCTTTCGCGGTATAGACAATGTTTTGGTTTTGTGTGAGCCAATCAGATAGCAGGAAATCATATACCCAGTTCTGGTTATCCACCGCACTGGATACGCCATTTTTTTTATAGGTCTACGCCAGTCTACGCCAAGGCCCTTTATCATTCATACCTAAAAAAATTCATCTGTACGCCAGTCAAAAGGTGCCGACTACGATTGTACGCCAGTGTCCCGCGCAAGTTTGAAATCCACGCCGAAGATTTCACCCGCCATTTTGTTTACTTGAGCCAGTTCCAAAAATCAAAAATCGCCTGCTGTAAAAAAATTAAGCAAATATGTACATTCTTAGTGACTGAATGTCTCATTTGGTTGGAATTAAGGCTATTGTTAGCAAAATCTGGTCAAAATTGTCAAAATTTTGTTTTTTTGCTCTTCAGTTAGAGAAAGCATTTTAGTTTCATTTGTCGAAAAAAAAGAATTACAAAAAGAATCTTCGCAAGTAGAGCCGGGAAGGCGTGTACAGAAAAGGTTCATACTCGTGTCTATTTATCGCCGCAAACAATTCAACGCAGTCAACGCGTGCTTCGTGTCAATTCCGCTCTCGCTGTCACTAGTCTTTCCTTGCTATGTCCCTCATTAAGCCTTTTTTTTTCTGCTGATTCAATTAACCGACGATTGTTTTCGCTGCTAGCGTCGATTTTCCCAACATAAATAAATAATCCTCCATAAAGTTGCGAAATCACGAAATGACATTTCCTGGGAATTTCAAGTCTTGTTTGTCACAAGACTCGCCAAGAGGTTCTATCTGGCATTTCATTGGTCGGCGGCATGATCACATTGACACCCGCTTAAATGAGGTACGAAAACTGTGAATTTCTTTGGAGGCCGAAAACTCGAGGTTTGTTTTTGCGCGAGTTACCTCTGTTTAAATTAATTAATAGGGTATGTAGATTTATCGGATTTAAACGAAACTTGGCCACCATGTTCATGAGATATTATCAAACCAAAGTATGTGAGGCTTTAACGAAATTCGAAATACTTTTCTTGTGGCGTCCCGGCATGTAATCCGAAAAATTCTCTATTGTTCAACTTCAAAGTGGATTTTCTCAATAACCAATAGAAATATCGAAAAAGCCTCACACACTTTGTAAGCACATCATCTCCTGAGTGAAATAGTCAACATTGTTTGGATACCGGCGGAACACAAAGGCTTGTAATTCAGTAAAACAAAACACCGTCAGTTTTGTGTTTAAAGGCTTGGGCGTGCTTACTAAAACAAAAACGGTTAAAAAGATTTTAAAATATTTTCGAAATCTACATTTTATAAGCTTTAAAGTGATATATAGTTTTCTGTATTTCTATTCGTAAGTAGCGCGTGTAAAAAGATTTTCCTGGAAGGCACCCTATTTTGTTGACAGTAACCTTAAAGGAAGGGACTATGTCACGGAGATTTCGCAGTTTTTTGGTCTAAACTAATGAAATAAGTGGTAAGAAACTTTACCCATGAAAAACATTGTCTTTGAACAATTAATGGAAGATATAACCTTTATTTGGGTATAGAAATCAAACTTCGGCTATAAATATCGATTTTTTGAAGGCGCGCGGAAACAACTTGAAAACGTTGGCTTACGTTTTCAAATTGCAATCCATTTCCATCCGAGCCATCCGCAGCCAAACGCGCTTTTAAGCAGTTTTAGTGCTCTAAAATAGCAATTGTTAATAAAAATGGACCATTATTTTTTGGTTTCCTACGACACAAAGATAAATTTGGGCTGTTCAAAAATCTGCTAAAATCCGTGACATAGTCCCTTTAAGCAAATACATTGAGAAGGATGGTCTAGGTTTTTCCTTCCTCGCCTTCAACATCTTGAGGGTCCATGATGGAACGTGAAACGCAACCATGAGGGACAAGATCGTAACCTGGTCGTAGACACTAGCTCCGAGAAGAACTGGCACGAGTAAATCAAAATGGCGGGTGAACGATCAAAAATCAAAATGGCCCATTTCTGAGAGGAATTAAACCTAAAATTGGATAAAAAGTTTTATTTTATTCCTCAATTTATTTTGACGATCCGAGTGGATCTGAAGTGATCCGAGGCGATCCGAGTTGATCCGAGCTGGTCCGACCCGGAATGGTCCGAGTTGACCCGGTCCGATCCGGTCCGAGTTAAGTTGATCCGGTCCGAGTTTTGTACCTGCCTGTTGCGACTGCAAAGCAGAAAAAGTTGAAAACCGCTCAAAATTAAGGATTGAAACTAGCCAATTAAAAACGTCACCATCATTTGTTGTCAATTAACGTTTTGATTGGTCAACTTTCTTCTAACTGACTCGGTTCGTGTAGTTGTACTGTGTTCACAAAAGACGTGACGTCTTACTCTACTCGTCGCGGGTAAAAATGATTTAAAAAAAAAAACAAGTTACCTTCACTACACCATTTCTTATTGCACGTTTTGTGAGGTAACCGGGACCAGCCAACGTAAAACCCCAGTCAAATGGCCCCCAGCTGTTAGAGTAGATGTCAATGTAATCTGTTGCATAACTGAGAGCTCTGGCTTCGTCGGCGTCTGAGGCTTTCTTTGTGATA
The DNA here is from genome assembly GCA_964030785.1 of Siderastrea siderea. Classification (NCBI taxonomy): domain Eukaryota; kingdom Metazoa; phylum Cnidaria; class Anthozoa; order Scleractinia; family Rhizangiidae; genus Siderastrea; species Siderastrea siderea. Next base: position 54,368,103 of record OZ034972.1, read on the forward strand.
AACAGGCGAATTCCTGAAGGAAGAAAGGTAGGCACTTCAAGAACGGTGTTTGTAAAGCTGTTTACATGATACAGAGTATATTCAACTCTTTCAAATTGGACAATACTATAAGAAGACTTCTTGTTAGGAATACCACTCAAGACGGACAATAGAACTGTTAAATTGTACACAGTCAATAGATTCTATTTCACATTCATCTACTGCAGCATTAATCAGCACTTTATATTTTTCAAAATAATCTGATAAGTCAGAATTTATGTAAGCAACAATAGCTACAGGAAAAAGGAACGTCTCAAAGGTGTTCCTCGTATCGTTCACGTAGACCTCCATAGGTCTCCCCGGTGTATAAATAGAGGATCCCATAAGTCTTCTCTTACAAAGAGAATACCTTGTTACAAATGACAGGCCAGCAATGCAACAAATCAATATTGTGCAGCATGGCATGCTTAACGATTTTTTAATACTTAAAATCTTGTTGCAGCAACACATTTGCGGGTTTTTAACTGCTTTCAATATTCGTGCTTTGCTAAAAAGAATAAGCACAGTTATGGCATTAATCTGGTGTTGATCGGATATCATTAAAGGGACTATGTCACGGGGATCTCGCAGATTTCTGGTCTAAACTGTTTTGAAATAAGGGGCTGGCAACTTGACCAATAAAAAACATTATCTTTGCATATCTCAAGGAAGATATAACCTTAGGTTGGGGATAGAAATCAAACTTCAGCTATAAATATCCATTTTTTGAAACGCGCGAAAACAACTTGAAAACGTTAGGCTAATTTTTTAAAGTTGCAATCCATTTCCATCCGAGCCATCCGAAGCCAAACACGCAGTTTCCGTTCTCTGATATAGCAATTCGTAATAAAACTGGACCATCATTTTTAGGTTTCCTACGACACAAAAATAAATTTTGGTTCTTCAAGATCTGTTAAAATCCGTGAAAATCTTTTAAATCAGTTTTTGTAAAATTCAGAATTCGCCTGATTTTCATAGGGGATAGTGTAGATGTAAGTGTAGTTTACAGTGATTCGACATACCTCCAATGCGTGCATTGAATGCCAATCCGACTCCACATTTGGAGTTATTCATTACACCAACAATCACACCTGCACATCTTAACCCGTGTCTGAAGAAATATCAATGATATTCGATACAGTGATACAGTGTAAACAAAGCTTTTAAGTATATCTTTAATAATGTCCAAGTCTAAAACATTTTCGTAGACTTACTAACAAGTATCAAATAGAATTTTCATTATTGGAATAATTCTGAAAGCTCATTGTTCGAGAACTATGTTATGTTTCGCTCATTCTGTCGCTGCAATCAGTCGCACGAACTGGAACTGGTTTGAATTCGTGCGCTTTTTGCAGCGACAAAATTCTTTCGCAGCGAGAAAGATTGTCGCAAAAAATCCACCATGTCACACGAGGTGACATGTTGCAGCAACTTGTCGCCTAGTGTGTCTCGACCTTACAGCCTTATGACATGGATCAAGTATTTTACTCGCGCAAGACATCTCCAGCATCTCACTGGTAAGGCGCGCGCACGGCTAACGGAAAGTCTACTGATCGAAGCCTAAATAAATCATCAAGAACATAATTAATGAAGTGAAAGCGACTTACCCAGATAATGAGAGCGACAAATTTGACTTTACAGGATAGGTATCATTTTTAACCACATCGAAGCTTGCTTTTTCATCCTGCAAGAAAACAGGTAGAGTATTTTTTTCTCTCGTGTAAATGCGCTGCACATAACGATTTCCAGCTTCTCACTAAACGTTATTTTAAGTGTAAAAAGTTAGGACAAATAGAAGTTATTAAAATAATAATCTAAAGAACAGATAACTTTTTTCATTGCGGGCCCAAGAGAGGCCCGCAATCCTAATCTTGACAGTGACCAGCGGATTGCGTATAATGCGTGCGCGCCACGTTTATAAAAGAGCAGCTCAATCCGGAAGTTTAAAATTTGTTCTTCCACCAAGAACGATCAGAATGCGAGAAATGCGTCAATCACGACAGTTTGTCCCATAAGATCGCGGCTCCTAGGATCTGTCACATGGAAGATTGCAAACTTATGTTTTGCAGACGTTGTTTAAGCGATGCTTTTCAGGCTTTTGGGAAGATTTGCTGTGATTGTATCACAAATAAACCACGGCAAAACGAATGATTCTAACAACGGTTTAATCTTGGAAAATTCCTTATAACACTGACAAAATAGCGAGTTCGCCGACCGAAGAAGATCACATCTCGATTCACACGGCGTAGCCTGTGTACAGCCGTCCCCATCCCCTCAAAAAGAATCGCGACTATTAAGGGGATGGGGACGGTTGTACACAGGCTAACACCGCGTGCTCGATTACACTTCGCAAGACTGTCTCTGTTTTTTCATTTCTATAACTTTGTACTTTTCAATTAATCTTGTTGCGTTCTCACAAACAATTATGAAACTTATTCCCCATTCACCAGTAACACAAATAGACCTCAACTGCCACAGTAATGACAACTTATAGTAAAATTCCCATAAACTTAAACATGAATGTATTTTGCAATCTAAAATTACACACGCTGGAACCAGTACCTTCTCCGCCTATTGCCCACATCTTAAACACAAGGCTCTTTTAGGGCATCTTGTAGGCCCGCACTTTCTAACCTGTGGTTACCACTAGTTTAGATTTTTAAACTGACATGTGTGTAACTGAATCAAAGGGTTTTTCAGATTAGCCTACAAATGAATTTCAACAGTGTCACATTACGTCATCACCATGTGCCCCCATCATGCGTCACGAGTAGGACATTGGACTGTTGTCGGTCTGCCATCTTGACCGCGTGTAAAAAAGGGTAATGCCGTTGTGTTTAAATTAAAAGTCTTAGAAGCTATTCTGTGACATGGATGTCAGAAGAGGGATGATTTACGCCAGCTAAACAATCACGGAGATAGCAAACGGAAACTGGTACGTACGATTTAACAGTGTTGACTATAAGGTCTTTTCGTACGACTGAAAATGAGTGACTTGGTAGGATTCGATTTACCTAAAATGGACTGGAGTCCTGGCCCCGATTTACATACAAGATTTAAGCGATTCCGTCAAAAGTGTGAACCGTTACTTGTTGGGCCACTGAAAAGCCGAGATAGCACTCAGAAGTGTAAATATGTGTTGCTTTGGTCGGGCGACCACGGTCTTGATTTATTCAATACGTGGGCGCTTACAATCGATCAACAGAGAGACCTGAAGGAATATTGGACAAGATTGGAAGATCACGTTAAACCACAGGCTAACCACATCCTAAACAGATATTACTTGGGAAGCCTGAAACAGAACAACCGGCCCCTTGGTGCATTTCTGACTGAAGCAAGACTACTCATACAGAGTTCTGGTTACCCACAAGAATTACATGATGAACTCATGCGTGACACATTAGTATTTGGCACCGACTCGGAAGAAGTCAGGAGAAAATGCATTGCCCGTGGTAACGAATTAACCTTCACAAAAGCAAAGGAAATTGCACGTACCGAGGAAGCTACGCAAATGCAACTGAAAGCAATGGGTGACTCTTTGCCCCCTAGCCAACTGCAACAACCGGATGGTGAAGTGAACGCAATCAGCAAAGGAAAAGAAACAGAAGGTAGAAGACGTAAAGGTAGAGCAACCAGATGGCCTGAAAATAAACCAAAGCAGCGTTACAGATGCGGAGATAGCTTTCATGCCAAAGGTCAACAATGTTCAGCTAGTGGAGCAGAATGTTACAATTGTGGTCATGTCAGCAAAGTTTGCAAATTTAAGACGAAAAAGGATGTCATGACCCTGCAGAAGGACCAACCTGATGGTGCAACAAGTGAATGCCCAAGTTATGACAGAGTCTTCCTGGGAACATTAGAGGCCGAGCAGAGTGCCCCTTTGAATTCTAGCCCCAGTACTTTAACGATCGCTGGTATTGAACAGAGGAAAAACCGCACCAAAGTCATGACCGAGATTCAAGTCACAGTGAATCCTTCTGAAACGCACACTGTACCCATTAATTGCAAAGTTGACACTGGTGCAGAAGTAAATGTCATCTCTAAAGAACAGTATGATAAACTCATCCCCAGCCCTCAGCACAGACACTTAGGCCCTGCACAACACCGGATTACTGCATATGGAGGTCATACCATAAAGACCCTTGGTACCTGCCAACTGTAAGTTCATCAAAATGGCAGCATTAAAGAGAACACTTTCAATGTCACTGAAGTGCCAGGACCAGCAATGCTTGGTTGTAAAGCCTGTGAGGATCTGGGACTGATAAAATTTAACTGCAGTTTGGAAACCTCCAAGCAAGACCAAGCTACCTGCCTTGAAGCGCAAGCACCCTCCAAATCACAGCAGAAGATTGATGGTTCAGGACCTAAACCCCTTGACACTCAAACACACACCCCACTAGATGAGAAAAGCTTCCTCAATGAATTCAGTGATTGTTTCGAGGGCCTGAGGACCTTCAACATGAAGCCCTATCACATCACCCTAGATCTTGACGCTCAGCCTGTCATCCATGCACCACGTGCTGTGCCAGTACATCTACAAGGCATGTACAAAGAGGAACTTAGCAACATGGTAGAACTTGGCGTTCTGACCCACCGACTGGGTCAACAGTATTGTCCTTTCTGAAACGACTAATAACAGAGGAGAAGTCACAAAAGTCAGAGTCTGCCTTGACCTACGTGATTTGAACAAAGCAATAAAGCGTGAACACTACTACACTAAAACAATTGATGAAGTGGTCACACAGCTTAATGATGCCAAATTTTCCGTGTAGTGGATGCCAAAAAAGGCTACTGGCATGTGCCCTTAGATGAAGCCAGCTCTTACCTGACTACTTTTAACACCCCGTTTGGGAGGTTCCGTTTTACCCGACTCTCCTTTGGCCTTGTTGTCTCACAAGATGTGTTCCAAAAGCACCTAGACTCAGCACTAGATGGACTGAAGGGAGTGACCTGCATCGCTGATGATACATTTGTGTTTGGAGCTACAGAGAAAGAGCATGATGAAAACATGGTGAACCTCATGAACAGGTCCAGAGAAAAGGGAATCAAGTTCAACAAGAACAAGATACAGTTCAAGTGTCAAGAAGTAAGCTTCTTTTGACATAAGTGGACCCCTGATGGAATCAAGCCGGATGATAAGAAAATATCTGCAATTCAGATTATGGCCCCTCCGGAAAACCGCAAAGATCTCCAGAGCTTTCTAGGCCTCATGAACTACCTAACAAGATATTCAGGTCGATTGGCCAGCATCACAGCACCACTGCGAGACCTCACCAAGAAAGACATAGCATACATATGGGGACCTGAACACCACCACGCGTTCCGGCAAGTCAAGGAAGAGAACATCTCAATGGGAGTGCTCCGATACTTCGACCCAAGCGTCGAAACCGTCATTCAAACCGACGCTTCCCAGAAAGGTCTAGGAGCGGTCCTGCTATAGCAAGGACAACCGGTATGCTATGCCTCGAAAGCACTCACAGATACAGAGAAAAACTACAGCAATATTGAGAGAGAAACACTGGGTGTAGTATGGGTCTGGAAAGGTTCAATTACTTCATTTTCGGAAAACATTGATCATAAGCCTCTCGAGTCAATTTTTAAGAAAAGCTTGTCTAGTTGCCCACCCAGACTGCAGAGGTTTTTAATGAGAGCCCTGAAGTATGATGTCACTGTTAACTACGTGAAAGGTCCTGATGTGCCAATAGCTGATGCCCTCTCTAGAGTCAGCCCTCAGCTCGCCTCAGAAAATGGCCAACTTCCAAAAATACATGTCCACCACATCACACAAAACCTCCCTGCATCTCCAACAAGGCTACAACAGATTCGAGACGAGACAAAAAGGACCCCACTTTGTCATTGCTAAAGGAAACTATTTTTGAAGGATGGCCTCAGAAAAGAGAAAAGTGCCCTCCTTTACTCCATGACTACTGGAATTTCAGAAAGGAATTAACTGTTGAGGATGGCCTACTGCTGAAAGGTGACCGAATTTTGATACCGCCCACCTAAAGACCCGAAATCCCAGACATCATACACCAAGGCCATTTGGGGCAAGAGAAATGTCTGCTTCGAGCGCGCACATGTGTGTTCTGGCCCGGAATTACAAAGGATATCATCAATAAAGTCGACCAGTGCAAGCCCTGCCCGAAATACCAGAGAAAGGCCCCAAAAGAGCCAATACTCCAGCCGCAACCCCCATGCCGACCATGGGAAAGACTCAGCTCCGATATGTTTCAGTTTAAAGGCCAGCAATACCTCCTGCTTACAAGCACCACATCATCCGCAGTTATCACCACCTTAAAGAGCATCTTTGCTGAGCACGGCATCCCTTTACAACTCGTAACCGATAATGGTCCGCAGTACAGCTCAGCCGAATTTGACGGTTTTATGACCACCTATGGAGTAGAACACATCACCAGCTCTCCGATGTATCCCCAATCGAATGGGTCTGCTGAACGAATGGTCCAGACTCTGGAGAACATTCTCCAAAAATGCGAAGAGGACAAGGAAGATCCTTACCTTTGCTCTTCTGTCCTACCGAGCCACACCCTTGGACAACCAGCTCAAGTCTCCCGCAGAACTGCTCACCGGCAGAAATTTCAAAATCAGACTACCCATGTGTCAGCGAAACCCTCCTGACAGCCCTGACTATGAAGCCACAAGAATCAAATTGGCAATGCGTAAGGAGAAAGAAGCACAATATTACAACCAGCGCTCGGGACCACCTAAGAAACCATTAGGAGTTGACCAACCCATCCGCATGTTTGACCACCACTCACAAACCTGGCAGCCTGGTGTTATTATACAGCCAGCCAAGGAGCCAAGGTCTTACATTGTCAGAGCCAACAGCACGGGTGCCACCTATCGGCGTACGCGATCTCGATCTCTCCCTCGCTGCCAACAAGCGGGAAACCCAGCCTTCCACCAAAACCCCGGGACCCAACCTTATCAGACAGCCACAAGTTGCTCTTCTCCAGTTGGACATGCACAGACATACCAGCAAAGAAACCCAATAGCAAGACCAGTACCAAATACTCCTTCAACGGATGAGGCTTCCCCGAGAATGTCAGACACTGCCAAAGGATATGTTACCAGATCTGGTAGAACTGTGACACCAGCACAAAGGCTAGACTTGTAAGAATAGGTTTGTTGAGAAAGAACTGTGATAGACTTATAGGATTAAGAACACCGAAGAGCACCTTTTAAATCAGTATCAAATTATACTACAGGTACTAGGTTGCATTTGTAGCTGTTGTTGTTATATAGTTTTTTTTAGACATAGGTCTCATTGGTCATTGTTATTCTAGGACAGGTTTCTCGTTATTGTTCTTTTCATTATTGTCATTGAAAGAGAGGGAGATGTCACATTACGTCATCGCCATGTGCCCCCATCATGCGTCACGAGCAGGACATTGGACTGTTGTTGGTCTGCCATCTTGACCGCGTGTAAAAAAGTGTAATGCCGTTGTGTTTAAATTAAAAGTCTTAGAAGCTATTCTGTGACAAACAAGTGAATGAAATATGTATTTTGATCATGGAAGAAAGGTCTAAATTAAAACTGTATGACTTTCATACATGTAATAACCAGTGTAGCGTACATAGTTAGCGTGAATCTCTGGATGTTCTGGATCCAGACCCTCATCTACCACGGCAACGACCACTCCTGCACCAGTGATGTTTCTCTTCCAAACGTCAATTACATTGTATGTTGGCTGACCATTATCTCTGTTCTAGAAACGAATAGAGACAGAAAGAGACATGAACAATACCAGGTGAGCAAACGTTTACCTCTTTTGTAAAAATGTTCAGAAATGTTTTGCCTTTCTCTTATTACTGTTTTTACAACGTATTGCCATCATATATGACGTTTGAACAATAAAATGCTAATAAACAATCAATAAACAGCCAAAATGAACGACCGAGTGCTTATGAGGGGACTGGGCTCGAGTTACATCTGGCTACCTCACAAATTTTCTTTTTATTTTCCTTGACACTGTAAATGAAATAGAATAAAAATAAAACAAACCTTGGAATCGGCTTCGGTTGTAGAAATCCCCTTAGGCCAGTTTGGACATACTACATTTCTACTGGAATTCTATTTGGGGGATGCAGTGAAGATAAATATTTTGTGCCCCTTTTCCTTCACAAGCTTTTATGTTTTAATTTGCTTTCATTAACACTTCAGTCAAGTAATTAAGGTCAAAATCAGGCTTGTTGTCTGAATGAGCAAGGCCTAGTCTGAGAATTCTATATTACATTGTATGTTGGCTGACCATTATTCCTGTTCTAGAAACGAATAGAGGCAGAAAGAGAAATGAACAATAGTACCCTTTTCCTGATAAACAAAAAAAAAATACCAAAAAAGCTTTTGAAGTTAAGGTGGCTTACTACAGTTTTTAAGGTGGTGATCAGCAAACTTTTACCTCTTTTGTAAAAATGTTCAGAAATGTTTTGCCTTTGTCTTATTACTGTTTTTAAAGCGTATTGCCATCATATATGACGTTTGAACAGTAAAATGCTAATAAACAATCAATAAACAGCCAAAATGAACGACCGAGTGCTTAAGAGGGGACTGGGCTCGAGTTATATCTGGCTACCTCACAAATTTTCTTTTTATTTTCCTTGACACTGTAAATGAAATAAAATAAAAATAAAACAAACTTTGGAATCGGTTTCGGTTGTAGAAATTGCCGTAGGCCAGTTTGGACATACTACATTTCTATTGGAATTCTATTTGGGGGATGTAGTGAAGATAAATATTTTGTGCCCCTTTTCCTTCACAAGCTTTTATGTTTTGTTTTGCTTTCATTAACACATAGAAGGTACGATCAATCACTCACCTTGCTTTTTAAATGTCTTAAGGAAAATGGACCGAGTTATATCTCCGACTTATTTCAACATCGCAATTCTCATTACAACCTACGGAACAGTGGCTTAAATCTTGTGCAACAGTCTTATAACAATCGGTATTATCACAACTCTTTCACCTACAAATTAACTCACTTATGGAACCAGCTCCCTTCTTATATCAAACAATCTTATAACTTGAGAGACTTTCAAAATAATTTAAAAACATTTGACTTTTTTAACTTAAAGACTAGTTGCAAATGTAACTATTGTATCTCATAGATTTTAGCGACTTATTTTTAGCATAATTATCTTTTTTTTTTAGATTTTAATCCTGGGTGCAAAAATTAGTTTTAGTGTGGGTGGGTTAAAGCATTCTTACATTTTAATATTTTTACTCATAGATATTGTAATCTAGCTATTTTTTAAATTTTTAATAATTTTTATTATTTTTTTTCTTATTCTAGTTCCCATTGTTTTTATAATGTATTTTAGTTATTGTCATGCGCTTTTTACATGAGCCTCTGGCTCGGATAGAGAGGGCAACCTCATCCCGCGCCATGACATTAATAAATTGATTGATTGATTGATTGATTGATTGATTGGACACTTCAGTCAAGTAATTAAGGTCAAAATCAGGCTTGTTGTCTGAATGAGCAAGGCCTGGTCTGAGAATTCTGTATGGTTAGTTATAAAATAAGATATCAAATAATGATTGTATAAATGCACTTACAATATACCACATTTTTTTCAATCCTGGGTCATTTGCATCAAAGTCCACGACTGATTGAGTTGATAACAAATTGTAAGACTTCAGTTCTTGCTGTTCCACCATCTTGACCTGATGTGGTAAATTATTCAATAAATAATTTATTAAATATAAACCTTTTACTGACAATAAGGGGAATAATATACCAAACCAGTGAAATGGCCGGCCGCAAAATTATAGTTTTATTTTAGGACGAAAGAATGCTTTATTTGTTGAATGGCTTACTGTGGATTTCAAAGTGAAAGTTGTGGTTTCGTCTGTTTGTTTGTTTTTGACGTACCGTCAAATTTTACTCAGAACTTGATAAGATGCAAGAACCTAAAGTTAACCTACATTTGGCTCAGACATTAGTCCTTTGTGTAGATGGGTAGTTGGTTTATTGGATATTCTTTCAACCATTCGATGTTCAAAACTGTAGTAATTGTCAACAACCTAAACAAAGGAAAGAAGTAACATTTATTACACTACAGGTACTGAGTTAATACCATCAAAGGAATAACATCTCACCTCAGCTTGTTATATTTTATCTCACTGGGAAATATGGCAATAGATGGTGAATATGTCCCTAAGCTGTATAGTGTCCATCAAATTAAGAAAAGTTGATATGAAAAAACTTACCATTTTTACTTCGCTGACAGATAAAGCTTGTTTAAGAAACTTGTTGAAGTGTGACTGCTGCCGTGACGCAGCTGAGATAGCGGTTTTTTTTTACACACAAGAAAAATAAACGTGTGATTTTGTTGAAAATTAGATATCACTTCCTCCTTTCAATTGAATAAATTAAACATTGCGCCCTCCCCCTTCACCCCTCTCTTGGTGTATTACGTTACACACTGCTCCCCTCCCCCCCATCTTCCCGTTTTACAACCCCACCCCACCCCCCCCACCCCCACAGCCACCACCTGTTAGGATATTTTAAACTGCAACATCGACAAAGGTTTGAGCCATTCAAGCCATGAGCCGATTGTCGGGATATTTATTGCTGCCTGTATTTAGCAGTAGGGCCATAATTTTCGAGCAGTTACGTTTCCAAAGTTCTAGCATAATGACTTACAACAGAAGCTCACCTTTCCTTGGTTTACAAAGCCGTGTTTCAGCGCCAGTCTGTTTGCTTCGTCGTCACTGCCATCGATTTCCACCGTCCACCGATTCGAGTATTCCAAGGCCCTCGTAAAGACAACCGCAGAACTGAAGACGGCCCAAAATAAAAGACTTTTCGAATGCATGATCTTTGCCATTTTCTCGCGATCATCAGGTGAAAACGTCAACTTTCTGAGTTGAGTTTTTTAGTAGAGAGGTTAACAAAGCCCCTTTTCTTCTGAGTAAACACACCGTTTTTTTAGCTGAGTTCTAAGAGGATTGAGGATTGACTTCAGTTGATTCACTTCCGTGATTTGTAGTTTAAATTAAAAAATGTCGCTCTGGCTATGAAGACTTACTAGGTATCCATTTCAGTCACGATTACATCACCTCCCGACATCACGTCCACACATCACGCCATGTCAGCTGGCAACAGAATTGTTTAGAAACGGATATTTTTAGCGCATACTCCCTCGCTGATAAATTTATTGGCAAAATATTTTGAGGAGTTGTTATTTTGTAAAGCTTTAATCCCCTGAATTTTCAGCATGAATTCCTCTAAAGTTTATCAGGGATGTAAGCGGATAATTAAAATATGTCACGAGTGTCGTTTTGCTGGAAAATCACCGTTTATTAAGTTAAAATTGCAGATAATGCAAGTGTCCAAGTCCAGGTTTTAAGCCAGAAGAGCGAACCGAATTACAATTAAATGATAATATAACCCAGACGATAAATCAATCCGGGATCAATCCCTTTGTGCCGTTTCAGAAGCAGATTTTCGAATTCAAGACTTGCTAGAAATCATAGACTTCTATGAGAGTAAAAAAATAAATCACTGAAATCAGCATATGACCTTTCTCTGATAATAAGTTAGAACATCCGTTTTAGCGAAGAGTTCATTGGAGTTCCTTCAGCAATCCAGGAATGGCTAATTCAGTAGTAGACAAGAAAAGGAAGTGGAATATAAATCAACTGCTTTTAACTTTCAATAAAGATTAGGATCTTCTAACATTGCTTCTGGAAAAAGCCAAAATAGCTCAGTATTGAAGATAAAGTATTCAACATGACACGAGCATGGGACAAAGAAAAAATATGAGTCCCCAACGGGAATCGAACCCATGGCCTCCCAGATACCAGTTGGGCGCTCTAACCAACTGAGCTACGAGAGAATCGTTGTGAGCTGGGCCATTTACTAGGTTGATATTTGACACGCGTCCTGCATACTGCTAGGATGAAGTATTCAACATGACACGAGCATGGGACAAAGAAAAAATCTGAGTCCCCGACGGCCTCCCAGATACCAGTTGGGCGCTCTAACCAACTGAGCTACGAGAGACTATAAACTTAATTGATGATTTCGACATTGCTGATCCTAGCAGTATGCAGACGCGTGTCACATATCAACCTAGTAAATGGCCCAGCTCACAACGAGTCTCTCGTAGCTCAGTTGCATAGTTAGAGCGCCCAACCGGTATCTGGGAGGCCATGGGTTCGATTCCCGTCGGGGACTCAGATTTTTTCTTTGTCCCATGCTCGTGTCATGTTGAATACTTCATCTTCATTATTTGTCACCGAGCTTAAAATTTACCATCTTTATTATTTACTATAGCTCAGTATTATTAAAAATGCCATGGCTAGCCAGAAACACTTGATGCACTTGATTCATTTTAGATAATTTCAACAATTGTAGTTGCTGGGCAGCGAGGGAAGCAGCCATTATAAACTTAATTGTAACGTTTCACATGGGGTCCGAAACAGTTTCTATTTTGTACCACAACTCCCTTACAGCAAGCAGAAAATCGTGTAAACATCGACATATGAAGAATCACACAGTTCACTTCCAAGACATTAATTTGTCTTCAGCACAGACAACGCACCAGTTTAAATGTGTAGCTAAGAAGGAATAACTCCACAGGGTATGAAGTATTTCTAAATCAATCTTTGAATGGCAGCCGAAAAATTGTAAAACGCCTTTTCCAGGTTTTTTCTTTTCCAGTTTTTGCAGTATTTTTATATTTTATCTTCTTTTGATTGGTCAGGAGCTAGTTGATCCAACTAAAGCAAGTTTTGGTCGTACACGTTTTTTGCCGGAAGTTGTCTTAACCATGAAAAGTCTGTATTTTACTCAATTTGGTGGCTGTTTTCTTATGTCTAAATTTGGCAAAATTCGTAACACAGTTCCTTAATTTTCGACAATTCTGTGTTAGAATATTATGAACACAGGATGGTGAGAGTTTTTAAAGGCCATATGCCAACTCTACACTTCAACGTTTACATATAAATATGGCTTTTTGAATTTCGAGACTGTCTCAGAGTCAAGTGGCCCATTTTGATTTGGTGTGAATCTACGCGTCTGCACTGGCCTTTACGACGCCAATATAGTTGTAGTTGATATTTTTAGTCTTATACTTGGCAACTCAACCCAAGTCAGCGCGGCATTCACCAACTATTAGGTAGGCAAGCTTTTATTCATTCATTCCTTATTCGATATTACACGGGCAGCTTCAAAAAACTAAAGATTTGGGAAACTCTCTGGTAAACAGAACCACGTGAGGAGAGTAATGAGACGAGTACTAAAGCGTGACAAACAACCGAATAAACAAGCCATATGGAACGATTGCAGCGAGGTCATTGTGAAGGGCAGGATGATGGCCGGAAAGCGAACCCTTGATATTTGTCGGCGCGCTTTAAAAAATATAATCCGAAAGTTTTTTTTCTTTTGGCTGCACCTTTGAAAAATATCCCACAGCTCCATATTTTGTCGGCTTGTTTGAAGAAAAATCTGGCCATCTTTTGCAAAAGCCGCCTCCCTTAGGCTAGGAGTAGAAAAGGGTGGTGGTGCGGATATCATATGGAACGTCCCAATATACAAACTGAGTTTTTCGAAGGCAAGTACGTCCTGATAAATCTACGGTAAAGCTAGTACTAAAAGCTTAACTAAAGGGCAACGAGCTCAACAAAATAAAAAGGAAAACTTTTAGGGCCAATTTCTCTCTTGAACATCAAGACAAACGTGGAAAAAGGAACCTATCCATTAAGAGAAATGATGTATTCTATGCTCTCGAATGAAATTTGGGAATCAACGAGCAAAACTACATGGAAAAGAACTCTTGCGCACTCAAAGCAAGGGAAGAACTCTAAGTACTCGCTTTACTGTTCACTCAACCGATGGTTGTATCGGACTCAAACACTACAAACCAGGACTTCAAAGAAACTCATTGCTTGCATCCTGTTTTTAACGATTCAATTGGTCAACCATAGCTAGATAAGCCAAAAATTAATTTAAAAACTTCCTGTTTTTAATTTTCCTATTTGCTGGATACGAAAAGTTTTACCGCAAAATGGCGTACGTGCTCTGTCTGCACAATAGATCAGAGAAAAGAAATCTCACATCTTGTGGCAGCACACTTGATAGCCTCCTACGCTCACGCATGTATGCAACAAAAATAAAATAAAGAAATCTCGGCGTCTTACATTTCTCTAAAATCAGCACACTCGATAGCCTCCTACACACACGCAAATCATGTGTTGTGCTCGTAAAGCGAACACAGGGACTTAGCAGGAAGAGGAACTGAAGGGGGGGGGGGGGAGCGAGGTGGTTAGCCCCGCACTTTCACAGAGAGACAAGAAAAAATTATAATAATTGGAGAAAGAAAAAAAACCTGAAAACACTTTGTTTTTGGACGCCGTTTCCAGAAGCCAGTGATAAAATTTTATTATTAAGTAAGTGCCAACATCTTTCTTAAATGTTTAAAGTTTTACAAATAATCTTATTCGACCACTGGATCCTGTTCTCTATTCAGGTGTTTACTAAAAACTTGCCTTGTAAGGGCGAGCACGCCTTGAGGAGAAAGGCCTGTTTTATCATTCGTCCGTTTCGTTTCGAACGCATAAATGGGTTGAGTTAATTAGACAATACGGCTCATTGTCGAGTTCAGTTGCTAAAGAAACGATTATTGCATTTGATTGTTGTAGCAATGAACGTGAAATTTTCTTTTCTCTTTTTGTTCGTTTCGCTGTCAATTCAGTTACCGGTACTTCAACATGGTGAGAAACGTTCGTGTCTTGATAAAAGGTTTAAAGTTTCAGTGAGTTGGCAGCGTTTCTCTATTGCAACATTCACTGCGTGAAATTAGCAATTTCGTGGAATTTACGGGGCCGTGATATTACACGACACCCGGGGTGTCAAGGATCGGAACGCGACGTGTCAGGAAACGTGGCGCGAGTCCTGGCGAGAGTGTCATGTTCCTGACATCCGCGACACGGCGTGTCAGGGCAAATCATGGCCTGGGTACGTTAAGTACGGCGTGTCAAGGATGTCAAGGCTCTGATGTTTTATTTTTTCATAGATATTTATATAAGTCTGCGTACCACTCGTAAAACTCGTTTTTTTTTTCATGTACAGAGACTAATATGTGGATGGTTGTGCGTGTTATATGTTATAAGATTTTAAAGTACAAGGCGCGCAGACCATCTCATTTTCAGTTTACGATCCTTCGTGTTTACTTTGTTCTGGTGAATGGTACTATATGATGATGGGTATAAAAAAGGCAAGATACTATACTGCACATTGGGTGAAATTGAACTACAACAAAACAGCCCCCTTGAACAATGCCTTAGGGTATAAGTGTGTTTCTATCCTTAAATTTGCTTCTTAAAGTTGTCAATTACCGAAAACAAATTGAGAACAGGCCAGCTCGATTGACTTATACATGGCAAGAGGTTAACACCCAAATTTCAAATCCAATAGAAACTGGGCACAAGAGGTTTGAGTGGCTGGTCTATTCGTCTTTAACCTAGCTCTCCTCTGGGAGAATAGGGCCATTCAGGGCTGATCTATTAAGCACAGGATAATGAAAATAATTATTATTATTTCCAGCCAAAGATATATACACCACCCCCTCCCCCCCCCAGAAAAAAGGGTGTGCTCCAAGGGTTTTTTTAATGAGTATGCTGGCCATCATTCAGCCACTGGATTTTACTACATACATGTAACGTAACTTGACCTGGTGCCACATGTTACATGTAGGTCTATTTAAACCTGGAGTATCAGACCAATTAAAATGATACGTAATACTGACAGCAATATTTTGGGAGATCTCTTAAAGAACCTTTAAAAGTTCAATATTTTATTGACAGTTGTACAAAAATGACTTACTACAGCTGTAATCATAAGATGTGAATACTATTTCTTGCTGTGCACTAGCTACATATTTTGGTAACTGTATTGCTACATTTGAGCTACAGATGCACATGTAAAATTCAAACCACTTTTGAAAAAAATTACTGAATTCTGTTAGTAAACAGAAATCTTAAATAATTTCATACAATGTTCTTATTGTAAATATTGTAATTATACATTGTATTATGAAGAGGCAAAAAACAAAAACATCTCTTATTATGTTATCACTGGCAGAGGTACAGTAAAAACCCGCAAGTATTTAAAATGTTTACTTTTGGGAAATTAGTTTGAACAAGCCATTATTGCACATGTATATAATATTTTGTTCTGAATGATAAGTGCTTCATTTTTACATAAACAATTATTTGGCATTTTATACAAGGAATAAGTTCGATAACTTCAAAAGTTCTGTTAGCAACAATGTGGTTTTCTCTTCAGCAAATAAGAACCTAAATAGCCTTTATTTTTTCTTAACTGCATATTATGTAAGAATCTTAGACTAACCTGGAAAATAAGGTTCTTACTTGAAGGTTTTTACTGCATTTTATAACCAAAATAGCTTATCGAACTTGGAAGACTGTAAAAACCTAGAGATGAAAAACTATCTTGAATACTGGTACTCAGTTTTGAAATTTATTTATGTGCAGGTGTTAAAAAGTACATGTACCAACACAAACCACTTTTTACCTTCTGTTTTCCTTTTCCTAAAAATGCTTTATAAGCTACAATCTAACTGAGTTTGGTAATGGTATTATAACATTAACTTTACCTTGCTGATGACGCAGAAGTGGAACATGATATTTAACAGACACACAGTTAGACTGGAATCTTCCCACCGGCACAAAAAATGCATTTTCTGGAATAATAGACTCGAAATGATTGCCCAAACCTCCACAGGTTTTGAATACCTGTTACACTGAGGATGCCTAGCATACCATTCAACTAGTGCTAGAAGGTAGGTGATCTTTTGGGATTTTCCATTCTCCATTTTAACAACCACATCATGTTGAAGTGGAGCTTCGGTTTTACTGAGGTTAACATCAGTTGGACTGCCAGTTTTGGATTCAATCATGCTGCAGAACTGCTGGACACGGATACTTGCTTCTAATAAAGTTCCCTTTTGCTTCTCTTCACAATCTAATAGCTGCTGGAACCCTTCCATGCCTTCTGGAAAGATTGTTCTCTTCAGCTCTTTGTCTCTGAGAAATTTTCTCATCATTTGAACTCCTAGGTACAATAAAACGAAAACTAGTTAACAAATGATTCATGATGTATTCTGATAGAAATAGGCATTATTCAAAGGCATACAAACAGTGTTTGAGAAATGCCACAAATGGTGTGCTGCAACTTTGGCAAGTGCAAGGTGTAATCGAAAACCCTGATAATAAATAAACAATGTAACATTTTTGTGCGCCTTTTTTTGAAAATTGAGAGTCGGTCAGTGGGTCGGTCGGTCGGTCGGTCGGTCAGTCAGACAGTAGGACAGTAAGTCGGTCATGTAATGTGAAGTAATGAGTTGTGTAGCTAAAAGAAACTTTATAATGCTACAGACCTATAGCTATGCACCGCTTTGGAGTGGTATACTTAACAATTATTCCACGAGCGCGCGTTAGATATGAGATGTTAAATAGCCAACGAGGCGCTACGCGCCTCGTTGGCTATAACGATCTCATATCCAACAAGCGCGAGTAGAATAATTGTTTTGTTAAAAACGCCCAAAGAATTGCAATAATTGAGCTCCCCAGCTGTTTTTGTTGACGCGTATATCAGCTACCATATTTGTCGTGAATGGTATATGAGCTCATAGACATGTACCATTGCCTGTTAACCAATCAAAACTCAGGAATTGCAATATACCATTGCTAGGTTTTAATAATATGGAATATCCCATGAGTCACTGGTGTTTTCTTGGTATACACACGAGCCTTTGGGCAAGTGTGTATACCAAGAAAATACTTGCGACATGTAGGATACCCCATAGTATACCACGAGAAAGTGTTGTGTAACTATTTTATACCATAACATAGAAAATACGCTTACGAAAATTTCCTTGAGAATAAGACCGCACGATGGGAAGGTTGGGTTGAATACCCTAGAATCGACCAAAAGAGCGTTTTTTTTATAAAGGGGCCGATATTTTTAATAATTGTATATGAACCTAGTTTTAGTCTTTTTATCGCTTTTTATATGTCTTTTCTTAGATTTCTTATATAGCTTTTTAACTGTTTTTAATATTTTATTTTATTAACTATTCATTTATATATTTTTAACGCAGGACCCATGTTGATAGCAGTTTTTATAACTGAAATGGTCATCCTGCATAAATATGTTTATTTATTATTATTATTATTATTATTATTATTATTATTATTATTATTATTAACAGCTTTCCTGTATTCTGATTGGCTGTATTTTCTTTGGCATGGTATAAACGATAATATTGAGATTTGAGTGTTCATGCATTTGGATTTCAATAATTTAAAAAGATGACATTGTTTCTTTCAAAATTTTAAGAGTCGGAAGAAGAATTTGAAAGAATTTTTATTTTTTATAATTATGTACCTAATTGTTACTTATTTTCGTGGGCAATTAATTTTGCGCAAATAAAACGTGCAGATTTTCACGATAAGGCCAAAAAATACGTTAAAACAATTAAAAATAAATCAGAAACGTTAAGATTAAATTTTTGCCGGTCTTTAATTTCGCAATAATTTGTAAGTTGCGAAAATCGCGAAAATTAGGTCCTGCAAAAAGTAAAAATAAGGTATTAACAATGATATTGAAATACCCAAACAAGTAAAAACAAACGATATAATCTCCCAACGTTTTGGCGGCCTCACAACGCCATTAAGAAGGGTTCGAATGAAAATTATTAAATGTGAGTTGGTAAGAGTTCAAGTCCTATAAATTTACACAACGGAATTACAGTCCTAATTGCTTCATGTATAGCATCTTGTTGACAAGACAGCCAAATTTGTTCCGTATTTCTTTAGTACTTTGAAACAACTGAGGAGGTCCTCAGGGACAACACCTGCCTGTTCGTTGTCATACAGCTTGTGTACTGAAGATGAAGTGCCTTTATGGCCATCCACGCGTGCATGTAGATGCCTGCATGTGTAGCCAACATAGCTCCCTGTATCACACTGGTTACATTGAAGCTTGTTTCAATATACAGGGAACTTTGTTGGCTATTCACACATCATCAATATAACCTGTGTGATAAAGTCTTAGTGTAGCTGCTGTACCTCTGTTATGTTAGTTTATAGGACTTGAACTCTTACGAACTCGCATTTATGAATTTTCATTCAAACCCTTGATAATGGCGTCATAAAGCTGCAGAAACGTTTGGACGTTATATCGTTTGTTTTTACTTATTTTTTATATATTTCAGAATAGTTTAATACCAACCAATGTTAACATTGTTTGTATGGTAATCTCCCATAATTTCATTGTACCTCTCAAATGAAAAGCACCAAAAAGAGAACAAGGGTCCATAGCCAAGTATGCAATCTTTTTAATGGCCATGAAGGTGCATGTTTGGTGTGCACTTCTCCTTTCCACACAGGGCTTCAAACATTAAACAGAATCGCATCAGCTTCTGGTCAGCTTCCATACACTCCTCCTTGGTGATAACTTTGCTACAAAGCAGTTGACAGGCATGCACAAATGCTGTCCACATTCCATAATGTTCACTGGGTATTACTCCCTTTAATGAAAAAGAGAGTAGATGCACACCCAGTTCTTCCACTGGTCATATTTTGTCTGGGATTCTCCCAACTTCTGATGTTGGCTTAATGAGATTGACACGTCGAAGTCGCGTAAGGTCAGTTTCATTTAGAATGCCCATGTCAATCCAAGTCTTAAGAACTTGTTTGGCAGTTCCAAGAAGCAAGTTATGCATAGGATCAATAAGTCCAAATCTGATGGCATCATAATATGGAAGTTGAAACAAAACAGAGTAACATGCTCCACTTGAAGAGGCAAATCTCTGGGCATCAGTTGGTGTTTTAGCTTGACGTACTTTATCTGCAGCTGCCCGGTGGTCCTCATTAGTTCTCGGCTCCCAGCTTTCCCTGTCAAAACCTGAGAAATCAGGTTTATCGCCAAATGCTGCTCTTGGAAATTCTTTAAAGCATTTACTGCATCCTAAAAAAAAGGAAATCATGTAATCCTTTTGATTATGTAGTCAATTTATGCTGTTTTAAAGGATGTACATGTACATACACTGTTTTGTTATTAATATTTATCATTATGCCAGTACACCATGCATGTAATGGTCTGGTATTGACAATGTACACATAGCTTTTTTAATCAGAACTCTGTTTAAACTAGCTTTGTAAGCTGAACCAGATGCTCCTGTATAAAAAACAAAATAATAATAATAATAATAATAATAATAATAATATGCATGATATTACATGTACAGTACCGTTTGAAAGACAACAGTAAGTCACAACCCTCTTGCGAGACGAGATTCTTGAGTCTTGTCTTTCGAGAATAAATGTGACGTTTGACATGTTGACTAGTCCAGCGAGTTCTTCCTTAAATATTGCTTGTATTTCAAAGCAGTTCTAGTCTTACTCATGAAATGGAATGTTAGAAAATCAAACTCGGTTGAACTCAAGCGAACTTACAGTACTGCACAGAAATAGGCATCCTAAAATATGCCATACTCTGTGTTCGCGTATGCTCATCAGCAGCATGTATGTACTGTTTGATCTAGCTTATTGCTTTTTCTTTTGTCCATAGTCAAATGTGGCACGTTTTTGGATGGACTTTTAGGGGTTGTGCTTCTGGTTGTGGCACAACCACCACAACCAGCTCCTTTTTTAGGGGTTGTGCTTCAGGTTGGGGCACAACGACCACAACCAGCAAGTTTTTAGGAGTTGTTATTTCTGGTTGTGGCATAACAGCCACAAGCAGCGCACTATGGCTGTAGAACTTCAGACAGCGTACTTTTTTGCCTCTTTGAGGGCAAATACAAAGCTGTGGCATCACTTTTCCCTGCACAAAAGAATCTATACATTTTAACTAACGATAAACTAAAAGAGGCTGCGTCTCGTAAGTATCCAGTACAAAGACGGATTTCCATAACACCCACAACCCTCACAACCCTCACAACCCTCACAACTCCCACAACCCTCAAAACCCCCACAACCCTCACAACCTTCACAACTCCCACAACCTTCACAACCTCCACAACTCCCACAACCCTCACAACCCCACATCCCTCACAACCTTCACAACTCCCACAACCCTCACAACCTTTAAACCCTCACAACCTCCACAACCTTCACAACTGCCACAACCCTCACAACCTCAACAACTCCCTCAATCCTCACAACCTTCACAACTCCCACAACCCTCACAGCTCCCACAACCCTCACAACCCTTACAACCCCCACAACTCCCACAACCCTCACAACCTTCACAACTCCCACAACCCTCACAACCTCCACAACCCTCACAACCCTCACAACCTCCACAACCCTCACGACCCCCACAACCTCCACAACCCTCACAACCCTCACAACCCCCACAACTCCCACAACCCCCACAACCTTCACAACTCCCACAACCCTCACAACCTCCACAACCCTCACAACCCTCACAACCTCCACAACCCTCACAACCCTCACAACCTCCACAACCCTCACGACCCCCACAACCTCCACAACCCTCACAGCTCCCACAACCCTCACAACCCTTACAACCTCCACAACTCCCACAACCCTCACAACCTACACAACTCCCACAACCCTCACAACCTTCACAACTCTCACAACCCTCACAACCTCCACAACCCTCACAACCACCACAACTCCCACAACCCTCACAACCTTCACAACTCCCACAACCCTCACAACTCCCACAACCCTCACAACTCCCACAACCCTCACAACCTCCACAACCCTCACAACCTTCACAACCCTCACAACCCTCACAACCCTCACAACTCCCACAACCCTTACAACATCCACAACCCTCACAACCTTCATAACCCTCACAACTCCCACAACCCTCACAACCTCCACAACCCGCACAACCTTCACAGTCTTCACAACTCCCACAACCCTCACAACCTTCACAACTCTCACAACCCTCACAACCCTCACAACCCTCACAACCCTCACAACCCTCACAACTCCCACAACCCTCACAACCCTCACATCCTTCACAACTCACACAACCCTCACAACCTCCACAACCCTCACAACTCCCACAACCATAAAAACTACCTCGACAGCCACGTACGCCCATATGTAACAACCATAGTAGCACGTATCTAACACAAGCAACTTAAAAGTTTGTGTAAACATGGTGACATTTACCTCATATACCCGCGTTTTGTCCTGTTATTAAAGACTGATAACACTCTCGAATTTCAAGGATCTTTTTATTTTGTTACACCTTTCTTACACAATAAATATACCCTTATTTTAGCCTATTATCTTAAAGGTCTTACAATTCAACAGGTTATTGCTGGAAAACAATATTGAAAATATGAAAAATCTGTATGTTGAATGTCGGCTCTTGTTTCGGTTTTGAACGATGTTAATAGTCTTAGACTAACTCACTTGACTTGGAAAACCATCATTTTGTTTTAGGGACGAACGAAGAACTACCTTTTGCTGCAGTCTAATCAATCCATTCGATGATTTTATGCCGATTATTTGGCGCAAATGATCCTGCTCACTGCCCGCAAATCAACCTCATTATTTAATTCCGATATATAGGGTTGTCTTGCACCTAAAATAAATATTGCTGTGACCGTGGAAAATACCCACCACAATTTCCATTTCTTTGAAAACCGGTGCAACGTTTTTGCTAGGTGGAAACTGCTCCTCGTCTCTGCTTCTAAATTTCGATAACATTTTTTTGCGGTAAACAGGTAAATAGGGTTTTCCGATTCAGCGGAAAATTCACTTAAATGGAACACATTTTTCCGCCTATTGAAAATGTCATTGAAATCACTTAGTTTGTCCATTGTTGCATAACAGGGAGCCTGCACAAATTGCATAAGTTAAGTTAACCAGTATTATTTCTGTTCCCGGTTTCGCGGTAGAGGTATCTCAATACCTCTGAAGATACTGAAGAAGTCGTTCAGTCAGAGCTTTGCAGGGATGCAGATTTCTAACCTATATTCGTTCGGTATTTCGAAAGTTCTTTTTAGAAATAATAATTTTAATCGGTATAAGTATGCAGTATGGGGACCAATGCCTTGTTTTCACGAGAGAGTTCTACGAAGGTTTTTTTCTAACTGTGGTCTGATAACTTGACCTCAGTTATTTGACACACTGTTTTCACGGGGCAAGATAACCAAGGAAGATGTAGAAATAAACTATATGAAGTTACAATATACTCCATCTCACCCAACAGGAGGCAACGTTCGGCCAATCGTGCATCGCGGTCATTGCGAGCACAGATAGATCATTCTATTGGATTTCGAAAAATATCTATTTCTAGTGTATTTCGACACCAGACACCATTTTTACCTTTAGTTGTGTGCACATGTGGGTTCCAACAGAGTTCTTCAAAATTGAAAAAATATATTAAAATGTCTTGAATTAGATTATTATTGGTGCTAATTATGAAGAAAAATAAACAAAATTCATTAAAAATGCGAGGCGACCTGTTCTGATGACTTGCTAACATGGTCCACGTGCATCTCGTTGACACTGAAGGGTGGTGATATTTTAAAGAGAAATACATGCATACAAGTACAGTTTTGCAATTCATTTGCGTAGTTTTTGAAACTAAGTAATGTTAAATAAACGAGCAGCAGTGTTTTATCGGGTCTAAAATTCCTCGGCCTTGCCTCGGAACAAACACCCACTATAAAAGTTTATAACAATGATGCTTTTGTTAAAGTTGGAAATTAGCATACGACAAAAACATATCTTTTGTCTCCCACGAAACTTACCGATAGGGCGTGTCCCCAGTGAGTTCAAACCAATGCGCTTTTGAAAAGGAAGAAATTGTTATACGACAAAAACATCTTTTGTCTCATACGTGCTCTGGCTTCGAAGGAGTCAACATCGCTTCTTTTTGTCAAACGTTTTGAGAGCCGAAAATTCTGAAGAAGAAAAGGGGAACCCGCCAAACAGAGCTATTTTAAAGACAACTCGCTTGGTAAGTGAGTAAGTGGTGTATGATTTTTCTTTTGAGCGACAGAGAACGACGAGAAGTAAATTGCCTGTACTGAACTCACCATAGTTACTCGAGGGACTGGTTATGAAACCTTGCAAGTTTCAAAGGCCAAAACAAAGGTGCTGAAAAAAACAAACAAACAAACAAAGGTGCTGCAATTTATGTTGAAAGTTCTACGACCGTGCACAATCTTTTGTTTTACGTTCGCACCCTATGGCTGAATAACTTAACAGTGACATTTTTATTGGTTCGTTGCTCATACAAAATTCAAACCTATTGTTGTTTGTGCACGGTCAAGGCTAAAAACGGTAACAAAAACATAAAACAAAAGACTTTGCTGAGCTTCATAACCAGATTCTTTTATTAACTGTGGAACCCACGTGGTCTCAGGTGAAGGCAAAATTTCAACACTTGGATACTGAAGTTACGCTATAGTCGCTTCACTTTTGTTTACTTACGATGTTTTCAAAGAGAATAGCGAAAGCCGTTTAATGACTACTGAAAACGTAAATCCACTGTGTAATGTAATTAAATTACTTGAAAGAATCAGATGAAATGTTCAGTCACCATTTTTTGTGTCAGTTTATGTTTTGATAATTAATATTCATAATTAAGTCACATGCACTGACTTTATATCTGATAAACACCGCATACTAATTAGGAGTGTTTTTAATTAGATATAAAGTCACTGCACGTGAGCTCATTTGATAGGTTCATGGGGCTTATGAATTATTAATGAGTTTTTGAATTGTTTTGAAATCGAGGCAACCTATTGTATTTGCTTTAAAAAGGCTTTATTATTGTCAAGTATCTCAATAGAAAATGGACAAGAATAACTGAAAATGCATTGTGCAAATTGAATCAACAACACATTTTCATCCTCAATTAGCCAGCAAGGCGGAAAAAGTCTTTCCGATTCCGCTAAATCGGAAAACCCTAATGTGACTGAACAACTCACTATGCTAATGTATTGTCGCACGAAGACATTAAAGCGTGCTCGTGGCGTCAAGTGAGGCGACTAAATTTCACGGGCGTGCTGCGGATAGTTTTCTATTTCCGTCAAACCGTCCTCTCTGGACTCCGCAGTGTCGCCTTCTGCTTGTGCACAATCTCACTCAGCCTCTCCCCGGCCGAGGAACATTTTGTCGTCGAAACGCGGCTCGCAATGATTCATGTGTGCACTTCAAATGAAAACGCATACCAGGAAAGGCGAGTTTCGTATTTAGGAGGGATTTTCGACGGCTTAAAATAGGATCTGGACCCATGAGAAAGAACAGAGGTATGCACAAGACCCAAGAATACACCTTTGAAGTTTTAGGGCGATTCGTTTATTGTGATGGAATTTATCGAACCTCAAGTGAGGTGCAGTGTGGAACTGTTTCCTGCCTTTAATTAATTCTAAACGTTCAGTAAACATGAAAAATATAAACCTCAATTTCTCGCCCAAACAGCTTCAAACCAGCCCAGGAAGCCCTCAAATAATGACCAATACAACAACAAAATAAGGCAAATCATTTTTATTTCGACTTCTTTCTGATTTCTCGCAATTTGAGACGTTTTGTATCATTTCCATACAAACTCTTAAATGTTGCCGATGTCATTATTATGCATAGCGTGGAAAAAAACAGTCTAATTTATGCGCAGCTCTCAACCTTAGCTTGGGATGCCTGTGGTGCAAGGAGCGTTGCTGGTGAAAGGAGGCAAGTGTCTTCTTTATTTGTTGTGAAATTCGTAGCATCTGCAGGAGAATAAACCAACGAACAGGAAGAGTTTGATGGTGTTTTGTTTTGTGTTTGTTCGCACTTGCATTTTATACGCTTACATGTAAACGATATGTGTTCGCGGTTCAGAGAGATCGATTTATTTGTAGTCAAGACAAAGCATGGAATAGTGGCCGTGCAGAAACTCGGGTTTGTTCATGATCATCTAAGAAAAGAACAGTGTGCTGGACGAGAATTGTCAGTGGAAATTTAAATGCTGAGTGAAAGAAACGTGTGAAATCTGAAGTATCTGGCAACGCAGTTTTGCGAAACACGTTTTATAACTGTCATTAAAGGAACAAATATTGTTTAGTACTCCAAAGTATTCAGAATTTCACGGAACCGCCCCATTGGAGGAGACAGGTGGAAAGGCTTAGGTTTATAACATGCACAACGTTTCAGATTCTAGGTTAGTCTACATCGTTATTTCAAGATTACTCTTTCTTTAATAAGCGTGTGTATTAAATTTTGTTAACGCGTTCTGCCTGAACATACGTGCAGGGTTTGTAATTGGGCGAAGCTTATGCAAACACAAATTAAATCGCCAAATACTTTCAAATGTGGGGAATTTGTGGAAAACAGCTGCGCCGCTTGCGTTGCGCTTCAACTTGTTTATAAACGTAAACATGAAATATGGTCATGTAGGTATGAACAGGGATGACCATCTGTTTTTGTATAACCCTAAGAATCCAATAAATTGTATCTAGTAAACAATCCCATTATTTTCCTTTGTCTTTGTGCTTTATTTTGGATAGTTCAACTGAAAACAGAATATGCGAGGACCTTTTAAATGAAAACTATGTGCATCTAATTAGACTGTCTCAGTTTGTTATGGAATTTATCTTGCGTAGTTCTTTCTCAGCTATTCCCCTTGGGACAGAATACAAAGGGAGAACACGTTATGGAGAATAAAAAGGTGAAACCGACAACACCGAACAAAGAAAAATAGAATTCAAGGGATTACAAACAAACTATACTTGCCGGTAACTTGAAGCCTCAGTTAATCGAACTTCCCGCCAAGTTTATAACTCGAGGTGAACGCTTTTTTCTCTTCACAACATTTCCTTCAGAATTTTGCCCTCGGTAACTCAAACCTTCAAATAACTCGAACCTTTCTTATTTTCCTTAAAGGTTCGAGTAAAGAAACTGAACAAGGAAAATGACAATGTAAAAATAAAGTGTTTGTTTTCTGGCGTCTTCAAGTCTTGCAGAAATTGGCTGCTCGGCAAACTCAGTGGTCACGCAAGTCACGGTTATTTTGTCATGTAGTGCAAAGCTCGTGAAATTGTCGATCGCAAATTATTTATATATTGTTGTTGTTGTTTTGCATCTAAAACTGTTTAACAAGGAACCATTTTCAGTATAAGATTCTGCAACTTGCCGCAAATTCTGAAATTTGCACAATCTACCTATCAAATGAGCTCACGTGCAGTGACTTTATATCTAATTAAAAACACTCCTAATTAGTATGCGGTGTTTATCAGATATAAAGTCACCTGGCTGTTCTGTTCGCTATCGGGCTAAAAAAGTAATAAAAAAATGCTAATCGTCAATAAAAGATAATAAATAAAATAGAATGAAATGAAATGAAATAAAATAAACGATATAGAATAAATGGATAAATAAATATATGATCTGTGACTAAATGAACGAATATACTAACTCTGGCTAAATGCGCCTCATTTCTCGAATTCAAAAATATCTCGGATAACATTGAGGCTTTATTTTGGGCTTCGAGAGACGGTTTACTTGATATGAGAAAATTAAAGCATTTTCTCAGTCACGCGGCAGTAGTCTCCTTTGGCGTTGCGTGACGACCCTAAGAGCGGCTGCGTAGGAGACTACTCATGCAGTCACGCAGTTCCACTTTCCTGGCACCCTTTTGAGTTTCCTGGTCTCATGTTTTTTCGGTTGTTTAAGGACGTTTTGTGTTTAAGTTGATTTCCAAAGTAAAAGTGTGCAGAGATGAATGAACCTAGATTATACTAACCAAAAGAAAAAGTCAGCTGTTCTACACTTGGGGATCGCACCTTCTAAGATAACAAATTTCCCTCCCTTTCTTAAGCTGCGACTATAAAAAGGCACCGCTTTCGGTGAAGGTTTGTGTTTCAAACTGAAATATCCGACACAAAAATTATATCAGTTTTTAATTTAGTTATTATTTTTATAAATTTATTCTTCTTGTCTTTGTCTTTTCTCCGCCGTAATGATGAGTTAATTTGATGTGGTTTTACTTTTGCTCAGTTTTTCTGCAAATCCAGTTCTTTGTCAAGGATCTGGTAACTCTTACTGGCTACTATGTGGCTTAATCCATTTTATTCTTAATTCAGAAGGAGGCCAAGAAACCAACACGGTAGAAAAATCATATGACAAAATTAGCGAGAAAGTACTACTGTTAGACCTTATTTGAAATTTTGTTTGTTTGTTTGTTCGTTTGTTTTTTGGTTGTTTCTTTAATCGCTTTCTCTTCCTTCCTTTCTTTTTTTTCATTTATTTTGTGATAATTTGCCCTGTTCCGGGATGTTCCGGGATGTTTCGGAATGTTCCATGTCTCGGCTTTTGTTGACGCCCTCAATGGTCAGTTTACTTGACTGAAATCAACATTACCTATTAAAATATATTGAAGGTTAACAGTGGACGACATATAAAAGGGTTCTTTCAGCGAAAAAAAAAGGCAACGAACAGCAGCTATTAAAATATATTAAAGGTTAACAGTGGACGACATATAAAAGGGTTCTTTCAGCGAAAAAAAAGGCAACGAACAGCAGTACACGCTGAGGCGTTTGAGTGAAATATAAAAGTGAAACTCACTGACCTTTTTCTCACATGTTGGATGCTCGGAGCGACCAGACTCGTCGAAGGAAAGAAACCCAGTTAGCGGCTTCCATCGCGGCAAATTAGGAAGCTGTAGAGACTATAGACGTCCTTTGGAAATTTTTGAAAGCATTTAACTCGAGTGTTTATTCCTCAAATGTGGCTTTGTCCACAATATCTTCTCATCCTTTGTTTAAGTTCATTCTCAGTACACTTTAGTGTGGTTTGTTTTGCTGGGTTTAGCATGCGTTCTCTCGTTGACAACATTTTCTTGAATTTCGTTAATTTCAAAACGTTCTCTTGCTTCAAACTTGACAGAACCATGTTGTTTTAGGTAAAAATAATAAGTTAAACGTTTCAATTTTCCCTTGTACATACAACAAAAAGAAGCTATTTTCAACTTGTTTTGTGGAAAAGTTCTCGCACTTTTTGGGTTACGCGAGCACCGCTCGCCGTTGGCGTGATTGAATCAACCAATCAGATTGCGCCATTAACGCAATGGCGGGAGTCAAGGCGGGATTTTTTGGCGCGACCACGGTATTAGGTACATGGCCGGCAAGCAGCGAAAAAAGTTAAATTCAGAACGACAACATATTAGTCACAGGAAACAGTAATTAAAAACCCTTGCTTAACTCTTCCGTGGTGGCTTATAAAGAAAGTTCAACAAAGAGATGACATGACATCACCTAGACGGAAGTGGTCATTTAAAATACGGGGATGCGAAAACGAAGTCCTCTGCATAAAAGGTAAGCTTAAGTGAGAACAAATAGACATCAGTGGTCTGATAAAATGAAATGACTTGTAAAACAGCAGCAGCGTTTCTGATCGTTGCTATTTTGGTAGATGTCGCGCGTAGCGGCAAAGCTACAAAACCGGACAACCGCCGGTTAACGTTGCTCTTCGTCGATTGTTAGTTTCAGTGATATCGAGATCCAGGAATGATTCCCTTACGGATACAGCAATGCGTTAATTGTCACTTTAATCACGTTTGAAGATTATAAACTTTTGAAGATTAATAGAATTCGGGATTATTGACCATCGTCTTCGGGATTATTGACCATCGTCTTTACAATCTCGCACAACGTGCCAGCGCGAACTCCCGCACGATGATCGCCCTATTTCTTATTCATCAACATAACTGTAGTGTTTGTAGCCGAAATAAAACGACACGAAGTCAGCAATCGCAGCCCAACCGCCATGTTTTAATCAACAACCCGTTTTACATGTGGTTTCCGGATGTAGGCTAGTTCCCAGTACACCACAATCTCTCTTTTTCTCCACAGAAATGAAAACTGAACAGCCTAAGTCCTAGAAATCTACAAAACTGGACAAATAGACTAAACTGTGTGACCACAAACTTGAACGAAGGCCAAATGTGAACAGGCTCATAAATGTTCAGTCTAAACAAAACCAAATGTAAACCGTGTTCATGACTTTAAACGAGTTCCTTCGTGGAAGCAAATTCTGAAATGTTCAGTGAAGTACATAATCAGCCAAGGCCTTTGGAGGCTGGCTAACTCTTCCTGAACGACGTGGAGTACCCGCAACTACCACTCCTGTAGGTGTAGTCTCTTGAGTGGTCGGGTCAGTCAATTCAGGGCTGGGAGCTGGTTCCGGAGTATCACCTCCTGACTCTGTACTGTATTCTGCATCCTCCTCTGTTTCCGTCACAACACGTTTGACATGCTGCAAATTCCTCTTGTACTCGGCTCCTTGGGGTAACCTCAGGACGACCTGGTCCCCATAACGGGCGGCCACTTCATAAGGTTGACTCTCATACGAGGGAGACAACTTGTTCTCTCTCTTTCTCTCAAGCAATACAGCATCTCCCACAGCGATGGGTCTATCTTTGGCGTGATATCTCGTGTCAGCATAGTGTTTTGCCTGCTGCTTCTTCTCAGAGTCCCGATCCCTCACTTGTTGCAAAGCCACATCCACCTGACTCTCTCCACTTCCTGTAAACTCTGGTAGCTTGGTAGTTAGTTTCCTCTTGAAAAACAGTTCCGCTGGGCTAACACCGGTTGTGGTGTGACTAGTCGATCGGTAGGCCAGTAGAAACTTGTTGAGCTCCAGCCGCCAATCTTTCCCTTCTGCTTGGGAGACTCGCATGGCTTTGAGAAGTGAGCGGTTTTGGCGCTCAACCTCTCCATTGGCTCTGGGCCACAAGGGTGTGTTGCAGTGATGCACAATCCCCATTTCCTCCAAATATTTCTCCATCTCCTCCGACACCAGATTGGAACCATTATCAGTTCTTAAACCAGCTGGCACGCCATATCTTGCAAAATGGCTGTGTAAGCATTTGATGACTGCAGCACTTGTAGTAGAGCGAAGCACGTCTACTTCCATCCATCTTGAGAAATAATCGACCACCACAAGTAGGTGCTCTCCAGTAGGTAAGGGCCCAAGCAAATCAACTGCAATCTCTTGCCAGGCTCTCTCAGGCAATCTTGTGGGCTTAATGGGCGGAGGTGGGACATGCTTTGATACCATCTGGCAGCCAAGACATTTTCTGCACTTCTTCTCTACTTCTTTATCGATTCCTGGCCACCATACTTTTGACCTTAAACGTTCCTTGGTCTTCACGATCCCCTGATGCCCCTCATGGGCTAAATCTAACACCCTTCTCCTCAATTTTCGGGGAACCACGATTCTCGTTCCTCGTAGCACGACCTGACCAATACAAGCTAATTCATGGGATACCAGTTCATAGGCTTTTGGGGCCTTGCTCCAATGCTCTGTTTCCAATGCCTGACGCACCACCTCCAGTTCTTCATCTTGAAATGAGACTTCTTCAATCTCGTCAATCCGTAGGGCCACTGGTACTGCTTGTAGAGTCACTTCGCGTACGTACTCTTCATCTTGGACGTATCGTTTTGAAGCTGGAATTTTAGTTAGGCGGGACAGGGCATCCGCAATGTTCTCCTTGGAGGTCACATAGCGAACTTTGTAGTTAAAAGGTTGCAATCGCAGCACCCAGCGTTCTATTCGAGCGGATGGCTTAGAGTTTGGGCCATAGATGTTTTTCAGAGCTTGATGGTCAGTCACTAGGTCAAACTCGGGTAGACCACACAGGTACAAATTAAATCTTTCGCAGGACCAAACAAGCGCAAGTGCCTCCTTTTCAGTTTGACTGTACCGACGTTCAGTGTCACTAAGACTTCTACTAGCATAACATACTGCACGGCGTTCCCCGTCTACCTCCTGAACCAAAACTGCACCAAGTCCCACTGGGCTGGCATCGGCTATGACTTCTGTGGGAGCTCCCCGGTCAAAATAAGCCAGCATGGAGGCTCCTGCCATGGCTTCTTTCAGCGTGTTGAAAGCCTCCTCTTGTGCCTTTCCCCATAGAAACTTCTCACCCTTTCGACATAGTACTCGTAGAGGTTCTGCCTTGGTCGCAAAATCAGGAATAAATCTCGAGCACCGCTCGCACCTTTTCCTCGGTGGGCCCGATGCCATGCTTCGAAAGGAGAATGCCCATAAAAACTACTTTACCCATTTCAAAGGTGCACTTCTCACCATTCAAGGTAAGATTCTTCTCCTCCAGCCTAGCTAATAGCTTGTGTAAGTTCTGGTCATGTTCCACAACAGTCTTTCCATGAACAATCAAATCATCAGCGATGTTTACAACTTCCTCAATGTCTGCTATAACCTGACTGATGATGTGCTGGTATTTCTTGGGTGCCGCATTAACCCCAAAACTTAGCCTCTTATAGCGGAACAAACCGTCATGTGTTACAAAGGTGGTAATGTCCTTGGAATCCGTATGCAGCTCTACCTGGTGAAAACCATGACGCAGATCCAGCTTTGAAAAGACAGTACTGCCATTTAGTTCTTCTAGTACTTCATCGACTGTGGGTATTGGCAGCCGCTCTCGGATAATGGCCTCATTTGCGCGACGCATGTCCACACAAAGTCTTATCTCGCCTGACGGCTTGGGTGCTACGACAACCGGACTGGCCCATGTGGTAGGGCCTTCCACTCTCTCAATGATATCCCCTTCTAACAGTTCATCGATCTTGGCTTTCACTTTGTCTCGAAGCGCAAAAGGAACTCGCCTTAACTTTTGTGCCACAGGTGGTACATTGGGGTCAACAAGCAGTTTCAACTCAAAGTCTTTTAGTTTGCCAACTCCCGTGAACACTTAAGGGTATTGAGCTTTGAGCTGGTCGGCAAAGTCACTCTTGACTTCATTACAACTGCCACCAATGGGACTGGCCTTTGGACCGATGTGGAGAACACCAAGCTCCTTGGCAGTAGCATTCCCCAGTATGCAACGCCCGCACTTAACTACAACAAAACTGGAAACTACCTTAGCATCCCCCGCCGAAATTTCCGCTTTGAACTGGCCAACGACCTCAATTTCTCTGCCACCATAGGCAAACAATTTCCTTGAACAATGTTCGAGGTTCCCCTTGAAGCCCGCATTCTTCAATTTCTGAAAATCATCTTCCCCCTTCAAATTGCTCACAGACCCTGAATCAATCAAAACGTCCTGAACATTTCCATCAATACTCACATTCATCGTCGGCACGTGACGTGCGGTCGACACCTTGCAAACACCCTCCTCATTTTCGTCCATCACAGTAAACGCAAAGGCAGGGTTTTCTTCTTCTTGACTGCTACCCGCCACATAATCTTCCACTTGGTTTGTCTGTCTTCTGAACGCCTTACGATTACCACTGGTGTTCTTTGGACGAAGCCCTCTTCCCGTCTCAGGTGCAGTTCGGCCGAGGTTTCAGCAGCACACTGCAAAATGGCCATACATCGAGCAGCTAGAACACTTCCTGCCTTTTGCTGGACAGCCCTTATCCCGTGAGAAATGTCCTGCCTTCCCGCAACTGAAGCACGTTTTCGCCGACTGATCGTTTGTCTTATCCTCCTTTCGTCCGACTGTGTTTACGTCCGATGCACCCGCCATGTGCTTCACTTGTTGTCCCGCCGCTTCCGAAGCCCTCGTTTTCTCCAAAACTTGAGCTAAAGTGATGTTTCTGGTTTCCAACAGCTTCTTCTTCAATTCTCTGTCGGGCAGTTTTTCAATTAACTGATCTCGTAAGTTGACATCGAGAGAATCACCAAAATTACAATACCTTGCCTGTCGACGGAGACGCACAACAAATTTATCAACCGATTCGCGATCCGTCGGCGCCAACTGCCGGAACACGTGGCGCTCAAATGGAATATTTTCGTCGGAGCGAAAATGATGATCAAGCTTCCTAATACAGACCACATAGAGATCTTGATTGCCCGCTGGATCGGGGTCGATAAGATCTTCGAAAATATCTTGTACCTCCATTCCAGCATAGTGCAGAAGCTGTGAAGTTTTCTTCCTCGTGTTGTCTAAGCCTTTTCCTTCAGCGTAAGACTCGATAGCCCGTTTCCACTTCTTCCAGTTATTTGCCACTTGTGATGAAGATCCCGATAGATCCAGCGTTGGAAGAGCTCTCTCAGCCATTGATGAGCCAATCCTCAGTCGCCAATGTAGTGTTTGTAGCCGAAATAAAACGACACGAAGTTAGCAATCACAGCACAACCGCCATGTTTTAATCAACAACCCGTTTTACATGTGGTTCCCGGATGTAGGCTAGTTCCCAGTACACCACAATAACGAGCCATACAAGATCGCTGTTTGAAACGAACTCTGATAAAAAATAATATCAATTGCAATAGACCTCGCTAATGTTTGCTCGGACTCTACATACCACAACTTGTAATATTGTTTCTGAAGTCTCATCACGGTCAGTTATGAATCTGCGCATCTTGCCAAGATCGTAGTTGTCTTGGCGAGATTACGGTTGTCTTGGCGGGATCACCGAGGTCTTGGCAAGATCATGCCGAGGACCGAAACTCTCGCCGGGATTCTTGCCAAGATCCCGGCCAAGATTTTTTCTTGCCAAGATCCCGTTAGAATCCCGGCGGGGAAATTCCGTTTCCCTGCAAGATTTTTCATTCCCGGCAAGATCCCGTTAGGAAGCGGGATTCTTGGCGGGATCCCGCCGGGATCCCGAAATTAAATTTTGATGCTTATTAAATATGGGCAGCTTTGCTTTGATGATTAATTGCACATGACACGTTTAATTTTAGGGATATTAAATACGGTCAGTATAAAACACGGACTGCGGACTGCGGACTGCGGACCGGACTGGGTATAAAGCGCGGACTGGGTATAAAACACGGACTGAATATAAAATGAGGACTGAGTTTAAAAATTGCTGTACTGACCAATAAATATCAGAAAATGCTACTTTTTCAGTTTTCTCCAGCGCTTTTGAGTTGTCGAAGACCAAATCTTACTTTCCCGACCGTTTAAGCTTTTTAAGCAGGTCTGAGTGGAACGCTATCAAACGTGAACATTGCAAATTCAAAGTGCGTACATAATTTCAACTGTGCAATAAAAATCGCTAACAGTTAGCACTTCTACTTTGGAGATGTCTTTCGAGCCACGTCTTTGGTTTTCCTATTTAAACTGAATTTCAACATTAAGAACGTCGTTTAAATGTATATATTTTTTATTTCGTGACTTCAGTTTATTTACGACCAAAAGTACAAAATGGATAAGAAACCAGTCGGGAAAGAACCAAAGTTTCATCTGGATCGGCTCTTTAGAGAGAATAAAAATTTGTCTGCGCATAAACATTTAGTTTCTTGAATCCATTAATTTCACACTCCAAGAGCCAATTTTGCACTTGTTGATTTAAATTCAGTCGGCATTTTATACTCAGTCCGACTAGTCCGCGGGTCCATTTGTTTTAATAGTGTTCGACTCAGAAACTCCTTAAACGGCCGGGGACAA
This sequence comes from Siderastrea siderea, assembly GCA_964030785.1. Lineage (NCBI taxonomy): Eukaryota > Metazoa > Cnidaria > Anthozoa > Scleractinia > Rhizangiidae > Siderastrea > Siderastrea siderea. The sequence goes on from OZ034972.1 coordinate 54,403,514, forward strand.
ACTGCCTTCAGCAGATTTAATAATTCTACCGGCTTTGTTTAGCAGATTTTTGTTCTTCGTGAAAAGGGATGAGGTAAGTCCAAGTTGACAAATTTAAACTGAGAGTGTTATCAGTCTTTAATAACAGGACAAAACGCGGGTATATGAGGTAAATGTCACGACGTTTACACAAACTTTTAAGTTGCTTGTGTTAGATCCGTGCTACTATGGTTGTTGCATATGGGCATAGGTGGCTGTCAAGGTAGTTTTCATGGTTGTGGGAGTTGTGAGGGTTGTGGATATTGTGAGGGTTGTGGAGGTTGTAAGGGTTGTGGGAGTTGTGAGGATTGTGGAGGCTGTGAGGGTTGTGGGAGTTGCGAGGGTTGTTAGGCCTGGGAGGGTTGTGAGGGTTGTGGAAGTTGTGGGAGTTGTGTGGGTTGTGGGGGTTGTGAGGGTTGTGGGAGTTGTGAGGGTTGTGAGGGTTGTGGAGGTTGTGAGGGTTGTGGGAGTTGTGAGGGTTGTGGAAGTTGTGAGGGTTGTGAGGGTTAAGGAGGTTGTGGGAGTTGTGGGGGTTGTGAGGATTGTGAGGGTTGTGAGGGTTTTGGAGGATGTGAGGATTGTGAGGGTTGTGGGAGTTGTGAGGGTTGTGGGAGTTGTGAGGGTTGTGGAGGTTGTTGGGGTTGTGGGAGTTGTGAGGGTTGTGGGAGTTGTGAGGGTTGTGGAGGTTGTGAGGGTTGTGGGAGTTGTGAGGGTTGTGGGAGTTGTGAGGGTTGTGGAAGTTGTGAGGGTTGTGGAGGTTGTGGGAGTTGTGACGGTTGTGGAGGTTGTGGGAGTTGTGGGGGTTGTGAGGGTTGTGGAGGTTGTGAGGGTTGTGAGGGTTGTGGAGGTTGTGGGAGTTGTGGAGGTTGTGAGGGTTGTGAGGGTTGTGGAGGTTGTGGAGGTTGTGGAGGTTGTGAGGGATGTGGAGGTTGTGAGGGTTGTGAGGGTTGTGGGAGTTGTGAGGGTTGTGGAGGTTGTGGAGTTGTGGTGGTTGTGAGGGTTGTGGGAGTTGTGAGGGTTGTGGAAGTTGTGAGGGTTGTGAGGGTTGTGGGAGTTGTGAGGGTTGTGAGGTTGTGGTAGTTGTGAGGGTTGTGAGAGTTGTGAGTGTTGTGGGAGTTGTAAGAGTTGTAAGATTTAATGAAATTCAACGTTCCATTGAATAATTTAAGAGAGAGGGAAGCACTGAAATGCGTGGTATTTGATTTCTGAGAATGGAGAAAAGTGGTGCAGCTAGAGTGAAACAAGTTTATTACTGCTGTGCACTATTTAGTGTTACCCACTTTAAACAAAGGTTTTTTTTATTATACTTACTAGATGTCTATTTTGCCCTCGCAGTGAAATACACTGTGTACTGTTCTACAGCCATCTTGGTTGTGGTCGTTGTGCCCCAACCTTAAGCACAACCCCTAAAAAAGGAGCTGGTTGTGGTGATTGTGCCACAACCAGAAACACAACCCCTAAAAGTCCATCCAAAAACGTGCCAGGTAAATTAGAATGAGTTTGATTGTGCATTTTGTTGGCATGTGAGTTCAATTTTGTTTGATTGCTGAACTGAGTCAACTCAATTCAAGGAAATATGAGTTCAATTAAGTTCTGTCAATTGAAATTCAGTTGGATTGCATTTAATTTCAATTGGTATTCTGGGCTTATAACATTTTTATAAAAAACCCTTGTTATAGTGCATCTTTATATTCTCACCTTTCTTTGCATTATGGCCAACAAAACCTCCACATTTCCGAGTTGCTGGTATATCACTTGACAAGGCTAACACAGCAGCTCTAAACATCTTCCCAGTTCCAGAAAAGTTTGTGCTTAAGATAACTCCATCCCATAAGTCTATAAGACTCCTCTGGTACCATTCTGCTATCAGCATCTCCATCATCACCACTAGAGTCGTCTTCTTCTGAAAAGAACTGCCTCTCCTCATCATCCCAGCAAGGAACAATGCCCTCATTTTCTGAATCAGAGTCCACATCTGATTCAATTTCCTCATTTCCATTGGAGAGTTCACATGGACTATCACCATATATTGTCTGATGCTCCTAGAAAGTACTTTTGCTCACTGTTTCTTTGCAGTGGTTACAAAAGAACTTGCCACCAATTCTAGGAGTAACTAAACATGTCAAGACAAATGTTAGGTTGACCAATATCAATGAATAATAATTTTGTTACTGCAATACAGTAGACAAACTTTTACATTGTAACTTGATAATTTTTTGGTGTACACTGTTATAACATATACATCTACAGTCAACTCTCTCTTAATAGACACCTCCATAAGACGGACACCTTTATAAGGCGGACACCTGGTGTTGGTCCCGTTCCTGCCATTTTTCAGTTATTTTACTGTTAAGTAACTAAACTGCGTATAAGATGGACACCTCTCTAAGATGGACACCTGCAGTCGGTCCTGAATGTGTCTGTTTTGAGGCTAATTCAAATTCACAATTAATATCAGGTACCTTATTACATGATATTTTCGCGTCACGTTAATTTCGCGAAATTCGCGATTCCACAAAAATCGCGAAATTAAAGTGACGTGAACAATAAGTGTCGCGAACATAACATGACGCGAAAATTGTGACTCACATTATGTCAATAATCAAGAAAAAATAAGTTTAGTACCACTGAAGGAAGAAATTTTCAATGTAAATGGATGTTGTCGTCAATTGACTCAAAAACAATAACTAATGCACGTACAAGCATGACCTACTTGTAGTTGTAGACATTGTGGGAACTGCTCTGTTGTTGCTATTGCCGAGAACTAGTCCCGCCCTTGCGTTTTGTTAATTTTGACGTTGTAATGTTCCTTTGATGAAGTCGTTTTATTTAATTCAAAGGCATGTTACATAATATTGCCAAGGAAATGTAAATTGTGTCTTACTCAAAAACGCGAAATTAAATGATTCAAAATACAAAATTTTCGCAAAATCGCGAAATTTAAGTGTCGCGAAATATGCGCACCTCAAAATCGCGAAAGTAACGTGTGGCGAAAATTTCATGTAATAAGGTACCTGAAAGTTCTAAGATGGCAGACGAGCATTGCAGGATCTGGGTCATTTCCACTTTTATTGCATTTATTGTATATGGTCAACCAGTGTTTCTTCCCATGAGTACAAATATCATCCTTGATAATGTTCAGACTTATTTTGTGCTCGTTTATTTGTGAAAATACATGTAACCTGTACTCGTAAGGAAAGTGGAAATGACCTCAGACCTCTGCAGCGCTCATCCACTATCTTAGAACTTTCAGGTAACCTACAGTACCGCTCAAATGTAAGTTGACAGTCTCGACTCAATCCTCGAGACTCCATCCTTGCGTCTTGAAGTTCGAGTGACTTGAATTTCGAGTCTCAAGGATCGAGTCTTGAGCATCGAGAAACAAGGCAATCTCGAAATGGAAATTTCATAACTCGAAATGGCTCTCAAGGAAACGATTTAGTTCTCGAGGAGAGAATAATTTAAGCTGCTCGCACATCATGTACAAGTGTTTCGCACCCACCGTGAGTGCATGAAATATAAACCTTTACATTTGGCAGTACGATAAATTTGCGGTGACCTTATTCTGTTTACATGCCTACAAGTATTGACAAAAAGCCATAGAGAAAGATGGTGAATGACGAGTTTTAAGTGCATGTTATCAATGATTTTTTCAGACACAAGTGAATCTTTAATTTCAGTAGCCTACTGAAATTCAGGCAAGAGTTTCCATAAATAAAACCGATTCTTAAATTTGTGTTGTTAAAATTCTGTAGTCGGCAAACGTATGTTGAATTAGCCTCACAAAAAGTACTGGACTAAACCCAGTACTTTTGCTTTCTTATTTCCTTTTTTCCCGGTGATTTTTAGGGGGGGGGGGGGTCAGTAAGGAGAATCAGTAGGGAATTGTTTTGTCAAAGCTCTATACGCAAGTGCATGGTCATATTCTGATGGCTTTTATTTGAGCTGGCCAATAACAAAAATAACAAGAACTGTGGCAGAGCTGCCAAATTCTGTGTTCACTCTAACACAATCAACTCTGCCTTGCTCAAGTTTTGCACTTTGATTGCCTGATGGAAACCAACGCTGTCAAAATGATGTCAAAGATTTGTCAAAATATTAATTACAAACTATGGGTGCGTTTCTTAGGGAAAATCCAACTTGATCAGTATGAAGTGTCATTTTAAACTGGATGCAGGTTTTCTACAACAGCCACCATGTGTCTACGGAAGTTGTATCCTATTGAAATTATCCCAAGTGTGCATTGATCAATTCGCAAACATTCTTCGCTCTCAGATGCGTTCTCGCCACATTGTGCTTGAGGCTAGAGAAGAACTATTTTGACACGTGATTTTTGTTAAAGATATTGTATGCTGATTAGAAATGATTTTAGCTAGGATACATTTGGCGGAAAATAATATTTGTGCTGATATTTTATGTTCTGTGCGATATGTGTTTATGGGGTTGTCATGGCAAAAAATCCATTTTCGGATTCTTTGTTTCTTTGGGAGCAAAGTATCCATGTGATCTGAGATCAATGATCCAATTTTGGATTCTCCCAAAGAAACGCACCCTATATTGAGTTGCAATGTTGCGGTACACAGTAATCTGATGAGTCCAAAGATCTCAGTTAACATCTGAGTTGCCATGGTAATAAAACCTTGTCTTAACGCTTGTAACGTACAGTTGTCTTGTAACCAGCCATTTTTTTTGGCCCATTGGGTGAAGATGTTTAGACGAAATCCAAGCGACATAATGTTAACTGCTAGTTCTTACTTTTAAAAATATGATGGACCGTTTTTACACGTGTAGTAAAGCTCATCAACGTTAAGAGCAACATTCTGACTCACCTTTGACTTTTACTCCTTTAGAAATGGACTTTTCACATGGTAAATGATCATAATATAAACTTTTTGCCAACCAGGATTCGCAATCCTCACAAAACTTTCTTTTAGATTGATCTCGAGGTCGCATGTTTTTCTCGCAAATCGTTCATCTTGCTTCAGCTTTGCCGAACTCCAGCGTCAAATCTTCACAAGTGCGTGACGCATGACGTTTGATTTCAGTATCTCATTGGTTTGTCTTACCCATGTGATAGCAAACATTGCTATTGATTGGTCCGTGCGATTCGAGCGTTGTCACACATAGGTGAGATATTTTCGAAGCGGGAAAGAAACGCGTCACTTTCATAATTTGGACTCGGTTTATGTGTGCTTTCGACGACTTTCGCTGTGAATCTACTTCGCTAAGTTTTTATCCAAGAATAAGTATGCCGACACCGTCTTATTTTTCGAGTGGGAGTACCAATGCAAGTCACCGATCCGAAGCATCGAGCTCCAGATGGGTTGGTAACGTTACGTTACCTATAGGGGCGTGTTACATATACGGGCAATTCCATAAATATCTTTGGTCACGCATACTACTACAAGTCACGACGTGACAGTTCTCGTGATCGCTGTCCGTTGCCGTTCCGTTCTACAGATGGACAGCGGTAATATATAGATTTAGGCAAGCCTAAAAGCGGAGCTCCCCGGTTATTTGCCCTTTACACCTTTTTTAGACTGATTTTTTTACTCATGTTATTTTCTTTATATATAATATGTATCCTTTTTCACCATGAACAATGGCACCAAATAAAAGCAAAAAAAAAAGATTATCATCTAGCAGGTGTGCATAACCTCCCAAAGATAAACTAGTATAAACTCTCAAAGATAAACTCCGCTGCTCGGTGAATATCCGCCACTAGCCAGGGACACTAAGGTGAATAGTTTTTATCAATCGATAGTACTAGAGACTGTTTAGGCAGGTAAAAACTTAGTTGGGCACGAAAACGGCCTTATTCTGCTTCTAATGTTCACCACGCCAACAGCTGGTGCTCATATAGTCTTTCCGTTTTTAGTGCGTTCTAGAAATGAGGCTTTTAGCAAATGCTTTCTTACAAAGTGTTTCCCAAAGAATTAATATATCTTTGCATGTTTCATTTCTCCAGAGTGCGGTAAACCTTCAGAAAACACAAGACTTGATCGAGCACCTGAATTCTTGTCATGGTTATAGCCTTCAGATTGAAGAGGAAACCATTAAAAGCTGGGACGAATTTGTTAAATGGAAAGAAACAGAGGAAATGATGGGGAAAAGTTGGTTTGTAAAGCAGAGAGGTGATAGAAGAGCGAAACATCACAAGACCTCCTGGTTTTATTGCAATAGGACGGGTGACTTTCAAACGAAGGGGAAAGGAAAGCGTGCGCTTAAGTCGCAAGGAACGTCAAAAACTGGATGTTCTTGTCCTGCATTCATCACTACAAGGACTGAAGCTTCTACAGGCCAAGTGACGGCCGAATTTTGTTTAAGCCATGTGGGCCACCGAAAGGACGTTGCACACACTCGCATCTCCAAGGATATGCGTTCCCGTATTGCCGCAAAACTCGTGCAAGGAGTTAACATGAATGCTATCATGGACTTCATAAGAGACAGTCAAGCTGGGCCTCTGAATAGAGACCACCTCACAACTCGCTTAGATCTTCACAACATCAAGCATCAGTACAACATCAGCTGCATGCAAAAAGATCAAGACGATACAAACAGTGTCTTGCATTGGGTCGCAGAGCTAGAGAGAGAGGAGCATAATGATATCCTGTGTTTTAAACGTCAAGGAGAGAGCTCAGACCACGCCGGCATTGAGACGAACGACTTCCTACTTGGAATTCAAACGGAATTTCAGGAAGACATGTTTAAAAGATATGCCAGAAAACTTGTCTGTGTGGATGCCACGCACGGGACAAATGCATACGATTTTCAGTTGGTTACTGTACTCGTTATTAACGACTACGACGAAGGGATACCAGTTGCATTTCTTATAAGCAACAAAGAAACGGCTGATGTCCTTAAGGTCTTTTTTACAAGTATCAGGGAAAGATGCGGGGATCCCAAAACAGAAATCTTCATGAGCGATGACGCTGAAGCGTATCACAATGCGTGGGTCACATCCTTCTCAAGGCCTGACAAAAACCTGTTTTGTAGCTGGCACGTTGACCGGAGCTGGCGACGCAAGATCGGTGAGCACATTAAGGACAAGGAACAGCAAGCAGAGGTGTACGCCGCCCTCAAAAGTCTTCAAAATGAGACCAGCGAGCCGGGATTTAGGCGCTCCTTGCAGCAAGTACTGGCATGGCTCAGAGGGAAATCCGAAGCAATGGCTAGCTACTTTGAGAAATGTTATGCCAGTAGACCCCGAGAATGGGCGAGTTGCTTCCGAGTAGGAACACGTGTGAATACCAACATGTTCGCGGAAAGCTTTCATCGTACTCTCAAAGAAGTCTACTTTGAAAGAAAGCAAAATAGACGCGTCGACCATCTTCTGTTCAAGTTGCGAAAGATCTCCAGGGACAAGGCACACGAACAACGGATTAAAGCAGAGAAAGGAAAAGCTACAGTGAGACAAAGAGAGAATATGAAAAGGCACAAGCAGGCCGAGTCGCTTTCAGCCAATGCGTTGTCGAAAAAAAGATGCTGATTGCTGGGAAGTGCAATCCTCGAAAGAGAAAGGTAAAATTTATCTGGTACGGCGAATTTCGTCATCACTTTGCTCCTGCCTTTTGCGGTGCTCGTCCTGCATGGCTTATGTGCACTCGTTTGACTGGACATGTCTGGACTACGCCATCAGAGGTGTAGTCTGTGCCCACATCCACGCTGTCAGCATGACCAACCCAACCCTTGAGTCAAAGGAGTCGGAAATTGACAACGTTGTTGAAGAGAATAGAGAAGATTTGGCAAATTTGATCCCAATCAGCAAAGAACAGAGAAATCATACCGAACTTGAAGACGTAAGAGTGAATGCTTTAAGTGTAATTGCAGAGCTTATAGACGTCATCCAAGAGGCTCCTAACAGCGATACCATTTACGTTGCCCTCCGACACATTCGCTCAGCGATATCAGTGGCAAGGGGACTCACCGTTATTGGCAGCGATCACCAGTATTTGAAGACAAAATCTTACCTTGCGAATAAGCACGCTGAGAGACAAGAGCGCTTCTTTTCGACCAAACGCAAACGAAAAGATAAGAAAAAGAGCGCTCACCTTCCAGAATCTACAGTTGAGGAACTAAACAACACTGAACCTCACGTTTGTGCTTTCTGTTTCAAAGAGTCTCCTCCTACCAGTGATGGAAATCTAATTGACTGGGTAGAGTGTGGCAACTGTCAAGTCTGGGTTCACTCACTTTGTGACTATGTTGAGGACAAAACCAGCTATGTATGCTGCACTGTCCACAAAGTCGTGCCATTGTCTTATGTTCATATATGTGGGGGTAGGGGGTGGAACGGTAAGCGGTGGAACAAAGGCGGCAGTACATGTTTACACTTTACAAAATGGCGTCTGTCGTGTCGAGCCCGACGCTAAAATTTCCAAGGCGGATTTTAGTTCCTTTCGCTACATCTTTGATCAAAATGCACTTTTGAAGACTTTACGAACGAACAGAAAATGTGCTCAAGAATGCTCGAGTGAAAGAAATGCGACTCTCCCAATGCGAATGGAGCATAACGGCAAAGATTGTGGCTGCTCAAGAAGATGGCCAAACTGTTAGATTATTGATTACAAAGGACGAGTTGACGACAATCCTTGATGGTGATATTAACTCACTTGGAGAAGGTGAGATTACTAAGAAACTGCTCATGCTAGAAAATTTGAAACTGAAGTACAATGTGCAATCACAAATTGTTTCTGAGATCAACTTTTAGCAGAAATTCGAGTAGAACTACTTTAACGAAGCTATGTTTATAGTTTCACCTGGGACCGAAGGAAACTAACACTGTCAATTATACATTGACTGAAGTCGATAGTTTTGTTATGAGGAGTTAGTTGCCTAGCTGTTCCAGTTCGAAATACGATGTGCGCTGACAGATTGTTTCTAAAATTAAGTTTTAGCAGAATTTCATGTAGAAGAAGTAATTTAGTCAAGCTCTTAAAGTTTATAGTTTCACCTCGGAACCGAGATTAATTAAATTGACTGATGTCGATAGTTTTGTCGTCAGGAGTTGAGTTGCCTAGCTGTGCGATGACAGATTGCTTCTGAAATTAACTATTAGCAAAATTTCGAGTAGAACTACTTTAATGAGGCTAAGTTTATAGTTTCACCTCGGGACCGAAAGAAACTAACATTGTCAATATTGTGTTGACTTATGAGGAGTTAAGTTGCCTAGCTGTTCCAGTTCGATGATAGATTGTTTCTAAAATTCAGTTTATTAGAATTCAAGTAGAAAAACTAATTCACTGAAACTAAGTTGAAAGAGTTCAGCATTGAAATCGAAAGAAACTATAACATTGTCAATTGTATTAACTGAAGTCGATAGTTTTGTTATGAGGAGCTGTTCCATTTTCGTTTAAAATGTTACTTTTTGTAATTCAGGTCACGTTATAATTACCCCGCCGTCAGGACGGGGTCTAGTAATACCCGTTTTTTTTTTTGGTGGTCACTTGCCCCAGACCAAACAGTACTTGCCGGTAATTTTCGTTCGTTTAGAGTTTATTGGCCAGAATTTTCATGATAGTTGGTGTAGAAAACTACTGGCGATTTAATGCCATAATAACCCCTTCCATGAAAGCAAGAACGAAGGCGCTAGCGAGCTTTGAAGCTGGCATGAATTCGCCTAACTTGCCCTGGCACGTAAACATTACATCACTGAAACACAGAAGCTGATTCGGGGAAGTCCCTTGCTTTCGCTAAGTTGAATAATTCAACAGTCAATTGCAAGCATTTTTTTGGCAGTTTTGCTTTGCTTCGCCAAAATCTTTATAGAAAGTTGTGCAGAAAGGTACAAGGAATTCAATGGACTTGACTTTTCTTCGACGAGAGCAAGGACGAATGTACTAGCGAGCTTTATTTTGAAAGCTGGCATGAACTCGCGATCGCTATGAACTTAGTAATATTATGATGTAAAGTGTATGTATGAGTGCCAAGAAGTGAGCAATACTGCCCTCCATAATTTCCCCCAGGCCACAGGCCTTAAAAGAAGAAATTAGAAACGAGAACCAAGATAAAAGAAAAATCTTTGACCCCGGCGGGATTTGAAGCCACGACCTCCTGATTAGAAGACCGTCGCTCTACCAACTGAGCTACGAGGCCAGGCTGAGTCACGCTATGATCAAAATATTTCATCACGCTCTTCGTCACGCACGCTAAGACAGGGTGATAAGGCAGGTCATGTCTTGATTTATATTATCATTGCAAACACGTATAAAATATGATAAATCACCAACTTTTACAATTTACACCACTTCGGCTTGTATCTTACGTGGCCGTAATATATTTTGGACCCCAAGGGCAGAGAGAACAACGGCAGGGTTAATGCCCCTAGGGCTTTTCTTGTTAGTTATCAAATCTTGCAATTGAAGAAGTCATGTCAAGTAAAAATAGCAACATGTTTATAATTCACAATAAAAGATAGCGAAAGATTATTCTGTCATCTATCTGTAAACTGGGGAATCCCCTCCCAGTCTACCCTGTATCATGTTGTGAATGTCACGCTGCCATGTAACGCAATGTTTATTTAACAACAAAAGCAGTTCAATCACGTTTGTATTTATAAGTTCAATTCGCTTTACCATTTTTTTCTAGACCAAATACTTCTAAGAATAACAAAGTGACACAAGGTTGATAATTTCAAATCATAATGGACATAATGCTGAAAAAAGTAGTCTGTTCCAGAAGTTCCAAAAGTTTAGTGTGGCACAAAGAAAGACCAGTGTGACAAGAAATGTATTTTTTACCACTCGCCATTCTGCCCGCTGCACCCCGCACTATATGAACGCCTAAGTGTGGAACAGACTTGCTGTTTTCATATAGGTGACCCTTTGCACAGACTTATTACTACAAAAAATGATAAATCTTTTTCCACGATCAAAAAGCTAGACTACGATTAATGCCACATTTCTCTCCGCGACATGATTCTCTCACACGATGGGCTCTACTACAACCTCATTTCCAGGGTCTCTCTCCCCCCCCTCATTGAGCGAGAAGGGGGCGGTTTGGGGGTTTGGGGTTTTGGGGGAGAGACCCTGGGAACGAGGTGGGCTCTGCTAATCAGTCACAAATGAGCAACTACTTACCATATACATTTGGAACAAAAAAGTTAATTAGCGCGGTCCCCGAATCATTCCGGAAAACCTTTCTTTCCGCGACAAGTTCATTCCATCCCATATATTTCTTTTGCACTTTTCAACTAAAACACCCTACAAATGGAACACTTCTTAGTTCGAAAAGAGGCAAAGGTTCATCGAAAAATTACCACATACCATGAGGTGGCTCGAAGGAGACTTTGATTATTTATACATTTGTCTAAATTGTTTTTGCCGCAAACCGCATCAATTTGAGAAAAAATAAGGGAAAACGTTTTAAAAAAATGAAGGTCATTTCTGTGAAATAGAACGGCTCATAGATCTTCAATCAAACTTTGCTGGTTTTTGTTTACCTAAAGGGAACCTAAATTTTGAAATAAAAACGGGGGGTCACCGTATTCGTTTAGTAGCAGGAAGACCTTGTATATACCACATAATTTCTTAAAATGTTTCTTATTTTCAGTAAAATTGAGGTCAAGAAATGAATCAATGTCAAGTTCTAATGTATTATTGTGCCTACATTCCAGAGGAAGTATAATGCCAGAATCTTTCAGTTTGGTTTTGAATTTGTTCACCTTGTGTGGGTTATATGGATGCTTGTGTGGGGGGATCCAATACAGTACATTGTGGTTAAGAACTAGACGTAAAAAGGCACTTGATGGACCATTCATGATTGTACACTACATGTGTCCGTAAAAATACATGGCTTGTTATGATTCAATTTTATTCTTAGTTTAAATTTTCTTTCTCTTGGTTTTTGGATATGGTAATGGATAATAATAAGTTTAAAACAAAGAAAAACAAATTTGAACAAAGGATCATTAAATGTATTTGTAACACTGAGTTGTTTTTGTTAATACTGGCTTTTTTTTAATTAAGGGTAATGTACACTTACTGCACAACAAACAAGAGATCGAACGTCAGTTTCGTGGAGATGAAGGGTTAGTACAGACTTGTTTGATAACAGGAACAATTTCTATTTTACATGACTGTTTAAAACTTCATTTTATTTGCTCCTTTATGATACAGTAATTGCAGTGTTAAAAAAAATGAAAGTTGCAATTTTCACTGCCATCAATAATCCTTATTAGAAAATAGCACAAAGCAAAAACGTGCGCTGATTGGTTAAAAATTGTGTTTCTCTAACTCGATGGAGACACTGACAGTTGTCGTAGACACGGCAATCATTAGTCACGCCGCTGAAATAGGCAATGCAAAAATAACAACTAAAATTATGTCAAATATTAATGTCACAGCTGACAAAGACCAGGTTAAGACAAAACAAACATTTGCACACTTGGAAACAAGCGAGTTAGACGTTTGCAAAGCCCGCTATGCATTCAAAAATCGTCTGCGAAAGAATTATCGAAGTGGCTGACCTTTCGAAAAGGTATATGAATTGCCGCGACTTCACTCCCTTCTAGGCTTCAGCAGCACTTCAGAACTATCTCCATGTTCCTCAACAAGACAAGATATTCGCCCAGAATACCAAGTTAAACTTCTTTTAACAGAAAATGCACTTTCACCTCCAAGTTTCGAGTCGCTCGATCGACAGCATCGGTCGTCAAACCATGCGGTTAAGTCGATGAAGCGAAATATAACTACAATTCTTGACTCCTTCTAGTGTTTGACTCCAGTTTAACCATCGGCTAAGTTGTTGCTCATAATTTAGTTAACTTTGAGGCCTGTTTTCTTTGTTTGTTTGGCACAAAAACGGCGAATTTTAGCCTTGAAGCAGGAATGTCGAACAGTTGATTTCTTTCTGTTGATCGACTGCCTTACTTTGATTGGTTGATGATGTTTATGACGTAAAACCGCGAGGTGAAGAGAATTAACGTTTAGATGTTAAAAATAGCGCACAATTTTACTTCGTTGTGCGTTATTTTCTTTGTGCCATTTTCTAAAAGAAATAGAAAACACGTTTTCCGAATTTCTATCGAGTTATAGAAACACTCGTGAAAGTTTGGGAGAACTCGAAAAAGCTGTGGAAACACTCGCCTATCGGCTTGTGTTCCCACAGCATTTCTCGTTCTCCCAAACTTCCACTCGTGTTTCTATTTAACAATAGCCCATTTCCGATATATTCAGGCGCGTAAGACTGGTACTAAATAAAGGCGCGAAAGCGAGGTTTGGGAGAATAGCACGCGAGAAATTAAAACATTCAGTGAGGAAAATGGAAGAACAATTTGATAAAAAGAACGTTCCTTGGTTAAAAGAATATTTAACAAAGAGAGGAATTCAGGTGACTGATCAAGGACGCACTAAACGTAAAGCTGAACTGGTGAAGCTTGCAGTAAAGGCTCGTGAAATGAAATTACAAAGGATTGATGAAGACGACGAAGACATCTCAGACGTGATAGCTAGTAAACTAAGGACTGAAAAGGGCATAATACCTCGCCTGGAAAATATCCAGAACTGGAGCTACGATTTTTCTAAGATGCCTCCATTTACTTTCGCTGATTTGTATATGTACTTGATTGGCTCTGGGGAGTACACTGCCGAGAACCTCAAGTCGTTTAAGTCGTTGCTTGGCTACAAGTTATTTTCTGATGGTCATGTTCAAGATTGCATGTTGCATTGTGTGAAGGACTTGAGTTGTACTTTATTCAAGTTCAAGGTAATCTCAACGGAGAGGTCGAAAACTGACGATAATAAACTGACTTACAATGGTTTTTTAATCATGGAGGACTCTGGTGTAGTTAAAGATGGATTTTGCCCTTGTAAGGGAGGGTAAGTATATTCTTTTTTACTGATTATAATTAGACATATAGTGGCTAATGAAATTTAAAAAAAATGGAATATTCCTCAGTGAGAATGGTGGGAAGTAAAGTTTGCTATTGAAATTACTTTGGAAGTGGTGGGGGAGTAGGTCAGTAGGGTGAGAAAAACATTTTACTCTATATTTTGAATTACTTTAGCCACCTTTCATCCCAAAAGTAATCCTTACAATCGTTTCCTTGCATTGTTATTTTTCTTTGCATGTAGATTAGACGGAACATGTCGTCACATTGCAGCTGTGTTGTTTGACCTAGAACAAACTGCACGCATCAATGATGTTAAATCCTGCACATCAAGTCAGTGCCAGTGGGTAAGACGGGCAAAGCCTAACACCAACTCTTGTTTATTGCAAGACCTAAAGCTAACAAAGTGTGAATATGGCAAGCAAGAAAAAGCATATGCAGATATCAACAAATTTGATCCAAGGTCAATAATACCTGATCCTGATACACTGAATAGACAATTAAGAGAAGGTTTGCAGCAGGTCTGCAGTAGCGCTGTTGGACTTCATGTGCTTTCTCATTGTCCACCTCCAACTGTTGATGAAGACATTCTGCAATCTTTCATTGCCTCAGATGAAAGTTTTGAATCTGTTGAAGAGGTAGAGGCTGTTGAATTTTTTTCTATCTCTGACATTAGAGATAACTTTGTCTCTTTACACAACATTCAAGTCAGTGCTACTGAATCAGTTGGCACCCAGTTAGTGTCACAGATTTTTGAAGCCATTTCCCTTACTCAGGAACAAGCTGACATGATCAATGAAAAAACCAAGGGCCAAGGGGAGACTGAATTCTCGTGTAAACAGTGGGTTGGAAGGCTCACTACCTCTAACTTCTATAAAATATGTCATCTTAGAGAAGCTACAAATAAAGATAACACATTAAAAGAACTTCTCAATTATTGTCCACTGCTGGCAGAGAGAACTCCAGTGCAATTTCAGTGGGGGCATGATAAAGAACAGGCAGCAATAGGCTTATACACCAAAAAATTTCACAAAAAGCACCAAGGCCTATGTGTTAAAAACAGTGGACTTGTAGTCAATACATCCTGGCCACACCTAGGAGCCAGCCCAGATGGTATCCGATATTGTGAGTGCTGTGGTAAGAGAGTTGTGGAGATCAGAAGCCTGTTTTCAAAACGAAACCTCCCTCCGCACATTGCAGCATCAGAGTACATCACTAAAGTTAATGGAAAGTACCAACTGAAGACTGAAACAAGATGGTATTACCAGATACAGGGGGAACTTGCCACAACTTGTTTGAAGAATGCAGATTTGATTATATACACAAACAAAGGAATTCTAGTTATAGAGGTGCAGTTTAATAAGGAATTTGGGAAGGAATGCTGAAAATATTGACAGACTTCTATCTTAGGTACATGATTCCTGAATTACTGACTCAAAAAATACTTAAAAAACTATCATGGTTGTTAAACATTCTTATAGAAACCAGGCAACTTTAGCTAAGTTTTAGCTTAGTTTGAAATTAATTTCAGGTAAAAGTGATTTGAAACTAGTTTGATTAGATTTTTTTCATTGCCCCAAATATATTACCATGATTTATTAACAAAGAAAATACAAAACAAACTAGTAAAAAATCGACTTAACCTGAAATTCAACAACATAAACAGCACATTTACTCTTTTATGGAAATAACATGGTAAGTAACTCTTATAGATCCAGGGAATTTTGAGGGGGCTTTGACCCCCACCCCAAGTATTTAATGTAAAATTCTTACAGGTGAGAGATCTTTTTCAATTTGTCGACATTATATTAAAGGTCTCTAAAATTAACTAGTGATGTCAGTTCACCTCGTTTTAAGAAATGTTCC
Source organism: Siderastrea siderea (assembly GCA_964030785.1). Taxonomy (NCBI): domain Eukaryota; kingdom Metazoa; phylum Cnidaria; class Anthozoa; order Scleractinia; family Rhizangiidae; genus Siderastrea; species Siderastrea siderea. Next base: position 54,419,226 of record OZ034972.1, read on the forward strand.
TACAACAACAAAGTGATTCTGGCTCTTCAAATTGAATACAAACTTGAGACACTATAACTGCTACTTAGCTAGAGGAGGAAGGAGATTACACAATGAAGCATACACAATGACCTCCTGGTCAATTAACTTTAAAGATGTTAATGGAATGTTTTCCTGAAATACTTTGAATTCTTTCAACCTCTCAATAGCTCTTTCAACATGTATCCTCACTTTTGCAATTGAATTTGTTTCTTTGCGAGCCTTCCTTGACAACTGTTTACCTGTGTGAAAAATTAAAACTCTAAATTAGGCAGTTAACCCTGTAAGACCCAAGTGACCAACATCAAATTTCTTCTCACAATGTCAACACTAGATTGAGAAAAGACGTTATGAGAGTTATAAAATGGTCACTAAAGGAAAATTGCTTTAAACTTTTAAAAACATTCTCTCAACAATGCTATAAGAAAATGTATGGAGATCAGTCATGAGAATTTGTATGTTACATACCTAGAGCCTAAAAAGGTACCCTTTTCAGGTGGAGCCTCCCTGTGTAAAACACTATAGGGAGTACCCCCCACCCCAGGGGAAGTGGTTGCCTACCTTTCAGTGACTGGCGTTTGGAGAGAAGCTGTATATGAAAAACAAAAATAGAGAGAAATCCCCATTGTCAGGATAGTAAGAAAAGCATTGGTTACCTTCAGTAAAAGGGGGCATGTTGAGTTTCACTCCTTTTTTTTGTGAGAAGATCTCTGATTGTAAAACCCCTGTCCGCCATGACTTCGTCCCACTTTCTTGAGTAACTCGCCGATCACTTGTGCTCCCAGACCACAATCTGGAGACAAAAGAAAAAGCTCCAGATGGGGTTATTCCTACCAGTAACTTAACAGTGTTGTGATGTTTGTAATCACTCCATGTGGCCTTTTGTGCACTTGGGGAGGAAGGCCTCTCAATAAAAAACTCAGTGCAATCGATGATGACGCGTGTACCTGGGTATTTTGAAAACGAATTAGGCATGTGGGTTTTAATTTCTTCTTTTGATGGCCAGCGAAGTAGTGAATCTTTAAAAGTCAGAGCTAAAAAGCGAACCCATGTCATATAAATCCGACTAACTGACAGAAACTGTGAACATGTCCGCAAGATGCCTTTTGATAAGACCTAGTTTCAGCCGCAACAGAACAAGAATAAACTCCTCTTTCAATCTAACATCGCGTTTTCGCCCTGGTTTTTCCTTCTCAGGATCATCCTGGTAGTAGGATTTCTGAAGTTTGTTCTTGTCCCAGTTCTTCATTTTTCCCACATACGGAAGGAGGGTATTGAAGAGAAGCATGAAACACGACAGTGACGGAATGCCTGTGTAAAATTTTACAGATTCATCACTTTTTAACACGTCTTGAACCACTTGCTCTCTTCTTCGTTGGGCATTAGCGCCAACTTTATCTTCTTGGTTGGAGGTTGGAGTTGAAGTCGAAGACTTATTTATACCCTGCTCCATTTTGGCGAGGTCTTCCATTGTAAGTTCGGTCTGGCACAACACGTTTCTGTGTTGCTCGTCCACGTTTTCCGAGCGGTCCGTGTAATCGTGGTCGCTGAACACACCAGTATTCGCTGCTCTATCTTCCTGCACGTCTTCCCTTTGCCTTTTCGCCGGCAACTCCTCTGTTGGATTATCTGCCGAATGTTGTGCTTGACGATCCCGCTTTTTTTGCCGCTCCTTACGAGGATTGCTCTTTGCTTTGGGCTGTTTAGGATCAAATATTCTCGGTACACCGACCGAAATGACTTCAGTCTTTCCGGAAAGCGTGTTTTTTAGGTCTTCTTCAAAAAAATGTTGCGAGAAATCCTAGGATGTGCAACAGTGTTAAACTTTTCGTCCGCCCTTCGACAAAATGCTTTCCACTTTTTGCGAAGTTTTTCATCCAAAGGAAAGCGAAAATAAGACAAATTTGGCTGGTCATGACTCCCATTTGTACAAAGTGCAACAGCACAGTATTTAACGATCCTGAACGTGCGAATAAGGTTAAAAAGAAAACAGTATTTCGTATCGTTCCTCGCTGTATGTTTTAATTTCTCGCGCGCTATTCCCCCAAGCCTTGCTTTCGCGCCCTTATTTGGTACCAGTCTTACGCGCCTGAATATATCGGAAATGGGCTATTAGATTATGAGCTCGAGATTTCTATCGTGTGATAGTTGATGAGGGCGAAGCCCGAATCAACTATCACACATAGAAATCGAGAGCAACAACAAGACAGGCTCTCGTTTTTATTGAATAATGATATAAATAGGTCACGCTACACGCGGATAATTGACAACTGCACCACATTGCATTGGCTTCTGTGCGCGCGTTTGCATTTCATTCACGATTTATTGAAACCGTTATTTACTCGAAACTAAAGGAAAAGCCAAGTTTTTTGTTTTAAAATGACGATTGAAAGATGTACTGACGTACAAGGGCTCTTGGAAGTCAAGTTTTTTTAAAAGTCGAAAACGTTAACGATTAGAAAGTTCTGAAAAGTTGAACGAGTTGTTTGCAACGAAGAAACAACATTGCATTATTTAGCTTCTGTGTGCGCCTTTGCATTTCATTCACGATTTATTTAAACCGTCATTTGCTAGAAAATTGAACGAAAAGCCAGGATTTTCATTGTAAAATGACAACTGAAAGATATACTGACTTACAAAGGCCCTTTGGAAGTCATGTTGTTTTAAATGTAGAAAACGTGAACGATCAGAAAGTTATGAAAAGTTGAACGAGTCGCCTGCAAGGAAAAAAACCTTGAATTCGCTTTCAATTTTGTTGCTTAATTTATTGATGCATAAAAAAGGATGTTACTAAAACGAGGAATGGGGAATGGGGAATGGGGAATGGGGAATAGTGGTCAGCGGTAATACCACAAAAATAAGTTGGAGACTGCGCAGTACGGCAAAAAGACGGGGATTGCACGTGGTAAGCGAAAGATGGAAGGTAAGAATATTTATCTGTCAGTTTTTCCCGATTTTTTGGAATTACTGAGTTTCTGTTTATAAAAATTAACCAAAACTATTGATTTGCAGGTAATGAGAGAGACGATAATGTTAAGGATCACGAGGTTATCCTTATCGACAGGTTGGTACAAAAAGATGCGTATCACTTTGAGTACAGTCGGTTCGAGTGTAGAATACGGCTTGAAAATTTAAACCAACGAGTAAACGTTCTCTGTATTTTGACGTTTTAGCGACGAACCAGTGACAGAGGATGATTCTATGTTTGCAACTGGCATGAAAACGTAAAACAAGGCTTGAAACCGACCGACCGCTGCTGAATTATTAGAGCGTTTGCCATCGAATTTTGAATTGATTTTAATGGCGTTCATATTTGAGTTACAATCTAGATTCATATATGGTTTGCAGAAAGAACTGAGTGAAGTCACTGCAATATTGAGCTATTCTCCATGCTTCTTCTCTGGGGTATTTTCTTTTTAATTAAAGAACAGCTTAATACTGCGGTCACTTCACTCAGTTCTTTCTGCAAACCATAAATGAATCTAGATTGTAACTCAAATATGAACGCCATTAACATCAATTCAAAATTCGATGGCAAGTGCTCTAATAATTCAGCAGCGGTCGGTTTAAATTTTCAAGCCGTATTCTACGTTTTCATACCTTGAACAAAGATTCATTCTCGCCAGTTGCAAACATAGAATCGTCTTCTGTCACTGGTTCGTCGCTAAAACGTCAAAATACAGAGAACATTTACTCGTTGTTTTTATATTAACACTCGAAGCGACTGTACTCAGAGTGATACGGATCTTTTTGTACCAACCTGTCGATAACGATAACCTCGTGATCCTTAACATTATCGTCTCTCTCATTACCTGCAAATCAATAGTTTTGGTTAATTTTAATAAACAGAAACTCAACAATTCCAAAAACTAGGGAAAAACTGACAGATAAATATTCTTACCTTCTCCATCCTTCGCTTACCACGTGCAATCCTTGTCTCTTTGCCTGCTGCGCAGACTCCAACTTAATTTTTTTGGTATTACCGCTGACCACTATTCCCCATTCCCCATTCCCCGTTCCCCATTCCCATTCTCCGTTTTCGTAACATCCCATTAAAAACTTGTAAGTTGAATCTGTTAAGCTCTTCTTTTACTGTTCCTCAATGGGGACGATGAAATTGTGTTGGGTTGCAAACCATTTCCACAAAATGTCTCGGTGAAACGCATCCAAGCTCTGAATGTTATAAAATTATAAAATCGCCCGCTTTTAAAAGCGTAAATGAATAATAAATGCTCTTCTTACCGTGTAAAATCTTCATTACATATTTCGTTACAGTCTTTATCTTCTCCAAAACTGCCTCGAATAGTAAATTATCCAAGTCCTTCTTCACGGACAATTTAAAGGGGAAACAAGGGTCTAGAAACATTTTACCTTAAATGAAAGTTCATACGATGAAATAACTGAAAATAGCAATAATTTGCTTTGACATCGAATTTTGTTGCTAATATTTGGGACAACAAAATGGTCATTTTGCTACCGCGAGCGGCCATCTTTGTTTCATCATGCAAGCGAGGCTATGACGTTGCATTAGACAAGGAGTGGAAGTTGAGTCGATATAAACAGCGATATAAAGAGTGAAAGCAAGTCGTCTCTCGTGCTGGAAACCGAGTCAGATGGAACCAAACGCCCGTTTTTTGCTCGAACCACAACACGGCACGTCCTCAAAAGAAGAAATTGACTCGAGCATGGCTCAAGATTAACCAGAAACGGTGGAATCCGACGCCGACGGACCTACACAATCGCATCTTGGCAATCGCGACTGGTGTAGCTGCAAAAATTTTGAAGTTATGGCCACGGAAACTGAAAGTATTTGTTACCAGGAGATGGACGTTCTGGGTTTAATACCGTTTGGTCCTCGAAGGTTAAAATTGAACTTTATAAATAACATTTTCAGTACAGACATATACTTTTAATACGGAATCTGGATACAAGCAATTTGTCAGTTCACAAATGCGACTTAAATCGTGAGATGTTGTTGTTCTTATTGAGTTTGTAGGAGACAGTTCGAGAAGGAAAGTGAAACATTGCAGTTTTTCTAAATTTTTCTTAGTAAAATGACCAAAAAATTCTAAGCGACGTAAATCAAATGTTTGACGACTGCATGCGACGAGAGACAAAATTAAAAACTAATAAAATTACACCAATTCAAGTCGCGGCGGGTTTCCTCGGAAATCCTAGTTTCCAACTCATGGTAAAAGGTTTACTGCGTTAAAAATGAGAAGAAAAACTTGCTTGAAAAAGGTAGAACAACTATACTATGACAACATTTGCCGATCGACAAATTTTAATCTATAAAATCTTGGCGTTGTCGCCAAAGCCTATTTCCCTTTCGTAAACGGTCGTTGCCATTTTTGACGGTCGATGCCATCATTGGTAACCGAGCCTTTTGTCATGGTAGATGTAGTATATGCTCTGGATTAAGTCACAATGAGGTAACAAATACATTTTTTAATAGTCTTACAAAGAACAAAGTTTAAGCCCAAGTTGAATTTACGTTAAAAGGTCTGGAAAGGGCTAGGGTCACCTATTATAGATGTATCAGTTATGAAAGACAGTTAATTATAATATATACTTTAATTTTTCGGAATTGTAGCGGAATGGCGTGGTAGTGTAGTGGTAAGGGCGAGAGGTTACCATACGAAAGGACCAGGGTTCGAATATGGGTTGTGAATGTCTTTCTTTTTAGTAGAAAAACTTTACAAAATAGTTCAAAAATGTTCTAAGTGTCTTAAAAGTGGCAACGACCGTTTACGAAAGGGAAAATTCCGTCACCGAAGCATATATGAACACATGCACCTGAGCACGCGCAACACCTTTTTTAGTCTCTGGGTATGCCCCAAAAAGGGGTTTTTCCCTTATGATCGCACATATCGCGCATTCTTTGTACTTTTCAACAAAAGGAATTTTTTCTGATGGTCCCTAAGGGTTTGAATGCATTTTGGACCTTTGTGTATGCAGCTGAGAGCGCCAATTAGCTTTTTTCTGCTTTTAGGGTCTACTTCAAGTCCTGAAAAAGTGCAGCATTTCTTAGTATCGCCAAATTCTATAAAAATAGCGCCAAATTGATTGTTTTTTGGTGCCCCAACGGGATCTGAGGTGCTTTTATGCTGGAGCTGTTGCACGAAAATGAGCACTTTTTTGAGGGACCCACCCCACCCCTCTCAAAACTGAATTTTCCACCTTATTGACTAAATCGCAGACTTTCTACAGAATAAACGTTTTTTTCCGATAGCCCCGAGAGATTTGCATTATTTTGGGCCTCTGGGGAGTAATTATAGCGCACCTGAGCACGCGCAACACCTTTCTTAGCCTCTGGGTATGCCCCCAAAAGGGGCTTTTTCCCTAAGGATCGCACATATCGCGCATTCTTTGTACTTTTCAACAAAAGAAATTTTTTTCTGATGGTCCCAAAGGGTTTGAAGGCATTTTGGACCTACGTGCATGCAGCTGAGAGCGCCAATTAGCTTCTTTCTGCTTTCTGGGTCTACTTCAAGCCCTAAAAAAGTGCAGCATTTCTTAGTATCGCCAAATTCTAAAACATAGCGCCAAATTGATTGTTTTTTGGTGCCCCAACGGGATCTGAGGTGCTTTTAAGCTGGGACCGTTGCAACAAAATGAGCACTTTTTTGAGGGACCCACCCCGCTCCTCTCAAAACTGAAATTTCCACCTTATCGACAAAATCGCAGACTTGCTACAGAATAAACGTTTTTCCTGATAGCCCCGAGAGATTTGCATTTATTTTTGGACTCTGGGGAGTAATTTTAGCGCACCTGAACACGCATACACCTTTTTTAGCCTCTGGGTATGCCCCAAAAAGGGTTTTTTTTCTCTAAGGATCGCACATATCGCGCATTCTTTGTACTTTTCAACAAAAGGAATTTTTTTCTGATGGTCCCAAAGGGTTTGAAGGCATTTGGAATGACTTTTGTGCATGCAGCTGAGAGCTCAAATTATCTTTTTTCTGCTTTTGGGTCTACTTCAAGCCCTGAAAAAGTGCAGCATTTCTTAGTATCGCCAAATTCTAAAAAAATAGCGCCAAATTGATTGTGTTTTGGTGCCCCAACGGGATCTGAGGTGCCTTTAAGCTGGGGCCGTTGCACCAAAATGAGCACTTTTTTGAGGGACCCACCCCATCCCTCTCAAAACTGAAATTTCATCCTTATCGAAAAAATCGCAGACTTTCTACAGAATAAACGTTTTTTTTCTGATAGCCCCGAGGGATTTGCATTTTTTTTTGCCTTTGGGGAGTAATTTTAGCGCACCTGAGCACGCGCAACACCTTTTTTAGCCTCTGGGTATGCCCCAAAAAGGGGTTTTTTCCCTGACGATTGCACATATCGGGCATTCTTTGTACTTGTCAACAAAAGAAATTTTTTTCTGATGGTCCCAAAGGGTTTGAATGCATTTTGGACCTTTGTGCATGCAGCTGAGAGCGCCAATTAGCTTTTTTCTGCTTTTTGGGTCTAATTCAAGCCCTGAAAAAGTGCAACATTTCTTAGTATCGCCAAATTCTATAAAAATAGCGCCAAATTGATTGTTTTTTGGTGCCCCAACGGGATCTGAGGTGCTTTTATGCTGGGGCCGTTGCACCAAAATGAGCACTTTTTTGAGGGACCCACCCCACCCCCCTCAAAACTGAAATTTCCACCTTATCGACAAAATCGCAGACTTTCTACAAAATAAACGTTTTTTTCTGATAGCCCCGAGAGATTTGTATTTTTTGGGGCTTCTGGGGAGCAATTTTAGCGCACCTGAGCACGCGGAACACCTTTTTTAGCCTCTGGGTATGCCCCAAAAAGGAGTTTTTTCCCCTAAGGATCGCACATATCGCGCATTCTTTGTACTTTTCAACAAAAAAAAAAATTTTTCTGATGGTCCCAAAGGGTTTGAATGCATTTTGGACCTTTGTGCATGCAGCTGAGAGCGCCAATTAGCTTTTTTCTCTCTTTGGGTCTACTTCAAGCCCTGAAAAAGTGCAGCGTTTCTTAGTATTTCCAAATTCTATAAAAATAGCGCCAAATGGATTGTTTTTTGGTGCCCCAACGGGATGTGAGGTGCTTTTAAGCTGGCGGCGCTGCACCAAAATGAGCACTTTTTTGAGGGACCCACCCCGCTCCTCTCAAAACTGAAATTTCCACCTTATCGACAAAATCGCAGACTTTCTACAGAATAAACGTTTTTTTCTGATAGCCCCGAGGGATTTGCATTTTTTTTGGGCCTCTGGGCAGTAATTTTGGCGCACCTGAGCACGCAAAACACCTTTTTTAGCCTCTGGATATCCCCAAAATGGGTTTTTCCCTAAGGATCGCATATATCGCGCATTCTTTGTATATTTCAACGAAAGGAATTTTTTTCTGATGGTCCCAAAGGGTTTGAATGCATTTTCGACCTTTGTGCATGCAGCTGAGAGCGCCAATTAGCTTTTTTCTGCTTTTTGGGTCTACTTCAAGCCCTGAAAAAGTGCAGCATTTCTTAGTATCGCAAAATTCTATAAAAATAGCGCCAAATTGATTGTGTTTTGGTGTCCCAACGGTATCTGAGGTTCTTTTAAGCTGGGGCCGTTGCACGAAAATGAGCACTTTTTTAGGGACCCAACCCAGCCCTCTCAAAACTGAAATTTCCACCTAATCGAAAAAATCGCAGACTTTCTACGGAATAAACGTTTTTTTCTGATAGCCCCGAGGGATTTTCATTTTGTTTTGGATCTGGGGACTAATTTTAGTGCACCTGAGCACGCGCAACACCTTTTTTGGCCTCTGGGTATGCCCCCAAAAAGGGGTGTTTTTCCCTAAGGATCGCACATATCGCGCATTCTTTGTACTTTTCAACAAAAGAAATTTTTTTCGGATGATGACAAAGGGTTTGAAGGCATTTTGGACCTTTGTGCATGCAGCTGAGAGCGTCAATTTGCTTTTTTCTGCTTTTTGGGTCTACTTCAAGCCCTGGAAAAGTGTAGCATTTCTTAGTATCACCAAATTGTATAGAAATAGCGCCAAATTGATTGTGTTTTGGTGCCCCAACGGGATCTGAGGTGCTTTTAAGCTGGGGCCGTTGCACCAAAATGAGCACTTTTTTGAGGGACCCACCCCACTCCTCTCAAAAGTGAAGTTTCCACCTTATCGACAAATTGCAGACTTTCTACAGAATAAACGTTTTTTTTTTCTGATAGCAAGAGGTATTTGCATTTTTTTTTGGGCCTCTGGGGAGTAATTTTAACGCACCTGAGCACGTGCAACACCTTTTTTAGCCTCTGGGTATGCCCCAAAATGGGGTGTTTTCCCTAAGGATCGCACGTATCGCCCATTCTTTGTACTTTTCAACAAAAGGATTTTTTTCTGATGGTCCCATAGGGTTTGAATCCATTTTGGACCTTTGTGCATGCAGCTGAGAGCGCCAATTAGCATTTTTCTCTTTTTGGGTCCACTTCAAGCCCTGAAAAAGTGCAGCATTTCTTAGTATCACCAAATTCTATAAAAATAGCGCCAAATTGATTGTTTTTTGGTGCCCCAACGGGATCTGAGGTGCTTTTAAGCTGGGGCCGTTGCACCAAAATGAGCACTTTTTTGAGGGACCCACCCCACTCCTCTCAAAACTGAAATTTCCACCTTATCGACAAAATCGCAGACTTTCTACAGAATTAACGTTTTTTTCTGACAGCCCCGAGGGATTTGCATTTTTTTGGGCCTCTGGGGAGTAATTTTAGCGCACCTGAGCACGCAAAACACCTTTTTTAGCCTCTGGGTATGCCCCAAAATGGGTTTTTTCCCTAAGGATCGCACATATCGCGCATTCTTTGTATATTTCAAGGAAACGAATTTTTTTCTGATGGTCCCAAAGAGTTTGAATGCATTTTGGACCTTTGTGCATGCAGCTGAGAGCGCCAATTAGCTTTTTTCTGCTTTTTGGGTCTACTTCTAGCCCTGAAAAAGTGCAGCATTTCTTAGTATCGCCAAATTCTATAAAAATAGCGCCAAATTGATTTCTTTTTGGTGCCCCAACGGGATCTGAGGTGCTTTTAAGCTGGGGCCGTTGCACCAAAATGAGCACTTTTTTGAGGGACCCACCCACCCCTCTCAAAACTGAAATCTCCACCTTATCGACAAAATCGCAGACTTTCTACAGAATAAACGTTTTTTTCTGATAGCCCCGAGGGATTTGCATCTTTTTGGGCCTCTGGGGAGTAATTTTAGCGCACCTGAGCACACGCAACACCTTTTCTAGCCTCTGGGTATGCCCCAAAATTGGTTTTTTTCCCTAAGGATCGCACATATCGCGCATTCTTTGTACTTTTCAACAAAAGGAATTTTTTTCTGTTGTTCCATAGGGTTTGAATGCATTTTGGACCTTTGTGCATGCAGCTGAGAGCGCCAATTAGCTTTTTTCTCCTTTTTGAATCTACTTCAAGCCCTGAAAAGGTGCAGCATTTCTTAGTATCGCCAAATTCTATAAAAATAGCGCCAAATTGATTGTTTTTTGGTGCCCCAACGGGATCTGAGGTGCTTTTATGCTGGGGCCGTTGCACCAAAATGAGCACTTTTTTGAGCGACCCACGCCAGCCCTCTCAAAACTGAAATTTCCACCTTATCGAAAGAATGGCAGACTTTCTACAGAAGAAACGTTTTTTCTGATTGCCCCGAGCGATTTGCATTTTTTTTGGGCCTCTTGGGAGTAATTTTAGCGCACCTGAGCACGCGCAACACCTTTTTTAGCCTCTGGGTATGCCCCAAAAAGGGGTGTTTTCCCTAAGGATCGCCCATATCGCGCATTCTTTGTACTTTTCAACAAAAGAAATTTTTCTCTGTTGGTCCCAAAGGGTTTGAATGCATTTTGGACCTTTGTGCATGCAGCTGAGAGCGCCAATTAGCTTTTTTCTGCTTTTTGGGTCTACTTCAAGCCCTGAAAAAGTGCAGCATTTCTTAGTATCGCCATATTCTATAAAAATGGCGCCAAATGGATTGTTTGTTGGTGCCCCAACGGGATCTGAGGTGCTTTTAAGCTGGGGCCGTTGCACCAAAATGAGCACTTTTTTGAGGGACCCACCCCACCCCTCTCAAAACTATAATTTCCTTCTTATCGACAAAATCGCAGACTTTCTACAGAATAAACGTTTTTTATCTGATAGCCCCGAGGGATTTGCATTTTTTTTGCGCCTCTGGGGAGTAATTTTAGCGCACCTGAGCACGCGCAACACCTTTTCTAGCCTCTGGGTATGCCCTAAAATGGTTTTTTTTCTCTAAGGATCGCACATATCGCACATATCGCGCTTTCTTTGTATTTTTCAACAAAAGGAGTTTTTTCTGATGGTCCCAAAGGGTTTGAATGCATTTTGGACCTTTGTGCATGCAGCTGAGAGCGCCAATTAGCTTTTTTCTGCTTTTTGGGCCTAATTCAAACTCTGAAAAAGTGAAGCATTTCTTAGTATCGCCAAATTCTATAAAAATAGCGCCAAATTGGTTGTTTTTGGTGCCCCAATGGGATCTGAGGTGCTTTTATGCTGGGGCCGTTGCACCAAAATGACCACTTTTTTGAGGGTCCCACCCCACGCCTCTCAAAACTAAAATTTCCACCTTATCGACAAAATCGCAGACTTTCTACAGAATAAACGTTTTTTCCTGATAGCCCCGAGGGATTTGCATTTTTTTCGGGCCTCTGGGGAGTAATTTTAGCGCACCTGAGCACGCGCAACACCTTTGTTAGCCTCTGGGTATGCCCCAAAACGGGTTTTTTTCCGTAAGGATCGCCCATATCGCGCATTCTGTGTAGTTTTCAGCTAAAGGAATTTTTTCTGATGGTCCCAAAGGGTTTGAATGCATTTGGGACCTTTGTGCATGCAGATGAGAGCGCCAATTAGCTTTTTTCCGCTATTTGGGTCTAATTCAAGCCCTGAAAAAGTGCAGCATTTCTTAGTATCGCCAAATTCTATAAAAATAGCGCCAAATTGATTGTGTTTTGGTGCCCCAACGGGATCTGAGGTGCTTTTAAGCTGGAGCCGTTGCACCAAAATGAGCACCTTTTTGAGGGATCCACCCCACCCCTCTCAGAAATGAAATTTCCACCTTATCGACAAAATCGCAGACTTTCTACAGAAGAAACGTTTTTTTTCTGATAGCCCCGAGGGATTTTCATTTTTTTGGCCTCTGGGGAGTAATATTAGCGCACCTGAGCACGCGCAACACCTTTGTTAGCCTCTGGGTATGCCACAAAACGGGTTTTTTTCCCTAAGGATCGCCCATATCGCGCATTCTGTGTAATTTTCAGCATAAGGAATTATTTTCTGATGATCCCAAAGGGTTTGAATGCATTTTGGACCTTTGTGCATGCAGCTGAGAGCACCAATTAGCTTTTTTCTCCTTCTTGGGTCTACTTCAAGCCCTGAAAAGGTGCAGCATTTCTTAGTATCGCCCAATTCTATAAAAATAGCGCCAAATGGATTGTTTTTTGGTGCCCCAACGGAATCTGAGGTGCTTTTATGCTGGGGCCGTTGCACCAAAATGAGGACTTTTTTGAGGGACCCACCCCACCCCTGTCAAAACTATAATTTCCTTCTTATCGACAAAATCGCAGACTTTCTACAGAATAAAGGTTTTTTTCTGATTGCCCCCGAGCGATTTGCATTTTTTTGGGCCTCTCGGGAGTAATTTTAGCGCACCTGAGCACGCGCAACACCTTTTTTAGCCTCTGGGTATGCCCCAAAATGGGGTGTTTTCCCTAAGGATCGCACATATCGCGCATTCTTTGTACTTTTCAACAAAAGAAATTATTCTCTGATGGTCCCAAAGGAATTGAATGCATTTTGGACCTTTTTGCATGCAGCTGAGAGCGCCAATTAGCTTTTTTCTGCTTTTTGGGTCTACTTCAAGCCCTGAAAAAGTGCAGCATTTCTTAGTATCGCCAAATTCTATAAAAATGGCGCCAAATGGATTGTTTTTTGGTGCCCCAACATGATCTGAGGTGCTTTTAAGCTGGGGCCGTTGCACCAAAATGAGGACTTTTTTGAGGGACCCACCCCACCCCTGTCAAAACTATAATTTCCTTCTTATCGACAAAATCGCAGACTTTCTACAGAATAAAGGTTTTTTTCTGATAGCCCCGAGGGATTTGCATTTTCTTGGGCCTCTGGGGAGTAATTTTAGCGCACTTGAGCACGCGCAACACCTTTTTTAGCCTCTGGGTATGCCCCAAAATGGGGTCTTTTCACTAAGGATCGCACATATCGCGCATTCTTTGTACTTTTCAGCAAAAGGAATTTTTTTCTGATGGTCCCAAAGGGTTTGAATGCATTTTGAATGACCTTTGTGCATGCAGCTGAGAGCACAAATTCGCTTTTTTCTTTTTTTTGGGTCTACTGCAAGCCCTAAAAAGGTGCAGCATTTCTTAATATCGCCAAGTTCTATAAAAATAGCGCAGAATTGATTGTGTTTTGGTGCCCCAACGGGATCTGAGGTGCTTTTATGCTGGGGCCGTTGCACCAAAATGAGCACTTTTTTGAGCGACCCACCCCACCCCTCTCAAATCTGAAATTTCCACCTTATCGACAGAATGGCAGACTTTCTAGAGAAGAAACGTTTTTTTCTGATTGCCCCGAGCGATGTGCATTTTTTTTGGGCCTCTCGGGAGTAATTTTAGTGCACCTGAGCACGCACAACACCTTTTTTAGCCTCTGGGTATGCCCCAAATGGGGTTTTTTCCCTAAGGATCGCACATATCGCGGATTCTTTGTGCCTTTCAATTAAAGGAATTTTTCTCTGATGGTCCCAAAGGGTTTAAATGTATTTTGGACCTTTGTGCATGCAGCTGAGAGCGCCAATTAGCTTTTTTCTGCTTTTTGGGTCTACTTCAAGCCCTGAAAATGTGCAGCATTTCTTAGTATCGCCAAATTCTATAAAAAATGGCGCCAAATGCATTGTTTTTTGGTACCCAACGGGATCTGAGGTGCCTTTAAGCTGGGGCCGTTGCACCAAAATGAGCACTTTTTTGAGGGACCCACCCCACCCCTCTCAAAACTGAAATTTCCACCTTATCGACAAAATTGAGACTTTCTACAGAAGAAACGTTTTTTTTTCTGATAGCCCCGAGCGATGTGCATTTTTTTTGGGCCTCTCGGGAGTAATTTTAGCGCACCTGAGCACGCAGAACACCTTTTTTAGCCTCTGGGTATGCCCCAAAATGGGTTTTTTCCCTAAGGATCGCCCATATCGCGAATTCTGTGTAATTTTCAGCAAAAGGAATTTTTTTCTGATGGTCCCAAAGGGTTTGAATGCATTTGGGACCTTTGTGCATGCAGATGAGAGCGCCAATTAGCTTTTTTCTGCTATTTGGGTCTAATTCAAGCCCTGAAAAAGTGCAGCATTTCTTAGTATCGCCAAATTCTATAAAAATAGCGGCAAATTGATTGTTTTTTGGTGCCCCAACGGGATCTGAGGTGCTTTTTTGCTGCGGCCGTTGCACCAAAATGAGCACTTTTTTGAGGGACCCACCCCACCCCTCTCAAAACTGAAATTTCCACCTTATCGACACAATCGCAGACTTTCTACAGAATAAACGTTTTTTCCTGATAGCCCCAAGGGATTTGCATTTTTTTGGGCCTCTGGGGAGTAATTTTAGCGCACCTGAGCACGCGCAACACCTTTTCTAGCCTCTGGGTAAGCCACAAAATGTTTTTTTTTCTCTAAGGATCGCACATATCGCGCATTCGTTGTATTTTTCAACAAAAGGAATTTTTTCTGATGGTCCCAAAGGGTTGAATGCATTTTGGACCTTTGTGCATGCAGCTGAGAGCGCCAATTAGCTTTTTTCTGCTTTTTGGGTCTACTTCAAGCCCTGAAAAGGTGCAGCATTTCTTAGTATCGCCAAATTCTATAAAAATAGCGCCAAATTGATTGTTTTTGGTGCCCCAACGGAATCTGAGGTGCTTTTATGCTGGGGCCGTTGCACCAAAATGAGCACTTTTTTGAGGGTCCCATCCCACCCCTCTCAAAACTAAAATTTCCACGTTTTTGACAAAATCGCAGACTTTCTACAGAATAAAGGTTTTTTCTGGTAGCCACGAGGGATTTGCATTTTTTTCGCGGCTCTGGAGAGTAAGTTTAGCGCACCTGAGCACGCGCAACACCTTTGATAGCCTCTGGGTATGCCCCAAAATGGGTTTTTTCCCTAAGGATCGCCCATATCGCGAATTCTTTGTAATTTTCGGCAAAAGGAATTTTTTTCTGATGGTCCCAAAGGGTTTGAATGCATTTGGGTCCTTTGTGCATGCAGATGAGAGCGCCAATTAGCTTTTTTCTGCTATTTGGGTCTAATTCAAGCCCTGAAAAAGTGCAGCATTTCTTAGTATCGCCAAATTCTATAACAATAGCGCCAAATTGATTGTTTCTTGGTGCCCCAACGGGATCTGAGGTGCTTTTAAGCTGGAGCCGTTGCACCAAAATGAGCACTTTTTTTAGGGACCCACCCCACCCGTCTCAAAACTGAAATTTCCACCTTATCGACAAAATCGCAGACTTTCTACAGAATAAACGTTTTTTTCTGATAGCCCCGAGGGATTTGCATTTTTTTGGGCCTCTGGGGAGTAATATTAGCGCACCTGAGCACGCACAACACCTTTTTTAGCCTCTGGGTATGCCCCAAAATGGGTTTTTTTCCCTAAGGATCGCCCATATCGCACATTCTGTGTAATTTTATAATAATAATTATATTAATAATTTAATAAACTTATATAGCGCTATAATTTATAAAAATATTCTAATGCGCTTTACATGATATTCATAATTTAAGTAAAAATAGGAATAACTAAAAATTTACATGGATTTCATCTAAAAATTTAATAACTATATAATATGTTTGTACGCTTGCGTAAAAAGAAAACTTTTCAAGTTAGTTTTAAATGTATCTACCTTTACTGCATTTCTGACTGCCAGTGGCAGACTGTTCCAGACCCTTGGTCCGGCGACGGCAAAAGCCCGGTCGCCAAATGTTTTGCACTTAGTCCTTGGGACCAAGAGGAGGTGTTGATCGTCGCTACGCATTGCGTAGCGCTCTGGAGGTTTGATGTGTAATCCTGAATCCTGAGAACTTTTCAGCAAAAGGAATTTTTTTCTGATGGTCCCAAAGGGTTTGAATGCATTTGGGACCTTTGTGCATGCAGCTGAGAGCGCCTATTAGCGTTTTTCTCCTTTTTGGGTCTAATTGAAGCCCTGAAAAAGTGCAGCATTTCTTAGAATCGCCAAATTCTATAAAAATAGCGCCAAATGGATTGTTTTTGGTGCCCCAACGGGATCTGAGGTTCTTTTATGCTTGGGGCGTTGCACCAACTTGAGCACTTTTTGAGGGACCCACCCAACCCCTCTCAAAACTGAAATTTCCACCTTATCGACAAAATCGCGGACTTTCTACAGAATAAACGTTTTTTTCTGATAGCCCCGAGGGATTTGCATTTTTTTGGGCCTCTGGGGAGTAATTTTAGCGCACCTGAGCACGTGCAACACCTTTTTGCAGCCTCTAAGTTTGCCCCCAAATGGGGTTTTTCCCTAAGGATGGCCCATATCGCGCATTCTTTGTACTTTTAAACAAAAGTAATTTTTCTGATGGCCCCAAAGGGTTTGAATGCATTTTGGACCTTTGTGCATGCAGCTGAGAGCGCCAATTAGCTTTTTTCTGCTTTTTGGGTCTAATTCAAGCCCTGAAAAAGTGCAGCATTTCTTAGTATCGCCAAATTCTACAAAAATAGCGCCAAATTGATTGTTTTTTGGTGCCCCAACGGGATCTGAGGTGCTTTTATGCTGGGGCCGTTGCACCAAAATGAGCATTTGTTTGAATGACCCACCCCACCCCTATCAAAACTGAAATTTCCCCCTTATCGACATAATCGCAGACTTTCTACAGAATAAACTTTTTTTTTTCTGATAGCCACGAGGGATTTGCATTTTTTTTGGGCCTCTGGGGAGTAATTTTAGCGCACCTGAGCACGTGCAACACGTTTTCAGCCTCTGGGTATCCCCCAAAATGTGTTGTTTTCCCTAAGGATCGCACATATCGCGCATTCTTTGTACTTTTCAGCAAAAGGAATTTTTTTCTGATGGTCCCAAACGGTTTGAATCCATTTTGGACCTTTGTGCATGCAGCTGAGAGCGCCAATTAGCTTTTTTCTGCTTTTTGGGTCTAATTCAAGCCCTGAAAAAGTGCAGCATTTCTTAGTATCGAAAAATTCTATAAAAATAGCGCCAAATTGATTGTTTTTTGGTGCCGCAACGGGATCTGAGATGCTTTTATGCTGGGGACGTTACACCAAAATGAGCACTTTTATGACTGACCCACCCAACCCCTCTCAAAACTGAAATTTCCACCTTATCGACAAAATCGCAGACTTTCTACAGAATAAACGTTTTTTTCTAATAGCCCCGAGGGATTTACATTTCTTTTGGGCCTCTGGGGAGTAAGTTTAGCGCACCTGAGCACGCGCAACACCTTTTTTAGCCTCTGGGTATGCCCCAAAATGGGTCTTTTCCCTAAGGGTCGCACACATTGCGCATCCTTTGTACTTTGCAACAAAAGGAATTTTTTTCTGATGGTCCCAAAGGGTTTGAATGCATTTTGGACCTTTGTCCATGCAGCTGAGAGCGCCAATTAGCTTTTTTCTGCTTTTTGGGTCTTATTCAAGCCCTGAAAAAGTGCAGCATTTCTTAGTATCGCCAAATTCTATAAAAATAGCGCCAAATTGATTGTTTTTTGGTGCCCCAACGGGATCTGAGGTGCTTTTATGCTGCGGCCGTTGCACCAAAATGAGCACTTTTTTGAGGGACCCACCCCACCCCTCTCAAAACTGAAATTTCCACCTTATCGAAAAAATCGCAAACTTTCTACAGAATTAACGTTTTTTCCTGATAGCCCCAACGGATTTGCATTTTTTTGGGCCTCTGGGGAGTAATTTTAGCGCACCTGAGCACGCGCAACACCTTTTTTATCCTCTTGGTATGCCCCAAAATGGGGTTTTTCCCTAAGGATCGCACATATCGCTCATTCGTTGTACTTTTCAACAAAAGGAATTTTTTCTGATGGTCCCAAAGGGTTTGAATGCATTTTGGACCTTTGTGCATGCAGCTGAGAGCGGCAATTAGGTTTTTTGCTGCTTTTTGGGTCTAATTCAAGCCCTGAAAAAGTGCAGCATTTCTTAGTATCGACAAATTCTATAAGAATAGCGACAAATTGATTGTTTTTGGTGCCCAAACAAGATCTGTGGTGCTTTTATGCTAGGGCCATTGCACCAAAATGAGAGCTTTTTTGACGGACCCACCCCACCCCTCTCAAAACTGAATTTTCCACCTTGTCGACAAAATCGTAGACTTTCTACAGAATAAACGTTTTTTCCTGATAGCCCCAAGGGATTTGCATTTTTTTGGGCCTCTGGGGAGTAATTTTAGCGCACCTGAGCAGGCGCAACACCTTTTTTATCCTCTTGGTATGCCCCAAAATGGGGTCTTTTCCTAAGGATCGCACATATCGTGCATTCGTTGTACTTTTCAACGAACGGAATTCTTTTATGATGGTCCCAAAGGGTTTGAATGCATTTTGGACCTTTATGCATGCAGCTGAGAGCGCCAATTAGCTTTTTTCTTCTTTTTGGGTCTAATTCAAGCCGTGAAAAAGTGCTGCATTTCTTAGTATCGCCAAATTCTATAAAAATAGCACCAAATTGATTGTTTGTTGGTGTCCCAACGGGATCTGAGGTGCTCTTATGCTAGGGCCTCTCAAAACTGAAATTTCCACCTTATCTACAAAATCGCAGACTTTCTACAGAATAAACGTTTTTTCTGATAGCCACGAGGGATTTGCATTTTTTTGGGCCTCTGGGGAGTAATTTTAGCGCACCTGAGCAACCGCAACACCTTTTTTATCCTCTCGGTATGCCCCAAAATGGGGTTTTTTCCCTAAGGGTCGCACATATCGCGCATTCTTTGTACTTTTCAACAAAAGGAATTTTCTTCTGATGGTCCCAAAGGGTTTGAATGCATTCTGGACCGTTATGCATGCTGCTGAGAGTGCCAATTAGCGTTTTTCTGCTCTTTGGGACTAATTCAAGCCCTGAAAAAGTGCAGCATTTCTTAGTATCGCCAAATTCTATAAAAATAGCGCCAAATTGATTGTTTTTTAGTGCGCCAACGGGATCTGAGGTGCTTTTATGCTGCGGCGGTTGTACCAAAATGAGCACTTTTTTGAGGGACCCACCCCACCCCTCTCAAAATTGAAATTTCCACCTTATCGACAGAATCGCAGACTTTCTACAGAATAAACGTTTTTTTCTGATAGCCCCAAGGGATTTGCATTTTTTTGGGCCTTTGGGGAGTAATTTTAGCGCACCTGAGTACGCGCAACACCTTTTTTAGCCTCTGGGTATGCCCCAAAATGGGGTTTTTCCCCAAGGATCGCACATATCGCGCATTCGTTGTACTTTCCAACGAACGGAATTCTTTTATGATGGTCCCAAAGGGTTTGAATGCATTTTGGACCTTTGTGCATGCAGCTGAGAGCGCCAATTAGCTTTTTGCTGCTTTTTGGGTCTAATTCAAACCCTGAAAAAGTGCAGCATGTCTTAGTATCGCCAAATTCTATAAGATTAGCGCCAAATGGATTGTTTTTTGGTGCCCAAAAAGGATCTGAGGTGCTTTTATGCTGGGGCCGTTGCACCAAAATAAGCACTTTTTTTGAGGGACCCACCCCACCCCTCTCAAAACTGAATTTTCCACCTTATAGACAAAATTGCAGACTTTCTACAGAATAAACGTTTTTTTCTGATAGCCCCAAGGGATTTGCATTTTTTTGGGCCTTTAAGGAGTAATTTTTGCACACCTCAGTAGGCGTAACACCTTTTTTAGCCTCTGGGTATGCCCCAAAATGGGGTTTTTCCCTAAGGATCGCACATACCGCGCATTCGTTGTACTTTCCAACGAACAAAATTCTTTTATGATGGTCCCAAAGGGTTTGAATGCATTTTGGACCTTTGTGCATGCAGCTGAGAGCGCTAATTAGCTTTTTCTGCTTTTTGGGTCAAATTCAAGCCGTGAAAAAGTGCAGCATTTCTTAGTATCGCCAAATTCTATAAAAATAGCGCCAAATTGATTGTTTGTTGGTGCCCCAACGGGATCTGAGGTGCTTTTATGCTGGGGCCGTTGCACCAAAATCAGCACTTTTTTGAGGGACCCACCCCATCCCTCTCAAAACTGAAATTTCCACCTTATCGACAAAATCGCAGACTTTCGACAGAATAAAGGTTTTTTCTGATAGCCCCGAGGGATTTGCATTTTTTTTCGGCCTCTGGGGAGTAATTTTAGCGCACCTGAGGACGCGCAACACCTTTTTTAGCCTCTGGGTATGCCCCAAAATGGGGTTTTTTCCCTAAGGGTCGCACTCATCGCGTATCCTTTGTACTTTGCAACAAAGGGAATTTTTTCTGATGGTCCGAAAGGGTTTGAATACATTTTGGACCTTTGTGCATGCAGCTGAGAGCGCCAATTAGCTTTTTTCTGCTTTTTGGATCTAATCAAAGCGCTGAAAAAGTGCAGCATTTCTTAGTATCGTCAAACTCTATAAAAATAGCGCCAAATTGATTGTTTTTTGGTGCCCCAACGGGATCTGAGGTGCTTTTATGCTGCGGCCGTTGCACCAAAATGAGCACTTTTTTGAGGGACCCACCCCACCCCTCTCAAAACTGAAATTTCCACCTTATCGACAAAATCGCAGACTTTCTACAGAATAAACGTTTTTTCCTGATAGCCCCAACGGATTTGCATTTTTTTGGGCCTCTGGGGAGTAATTTTAGCGCACCTGAGCACGCGCAACACCTTTTTTATCCTCTTGGTATGCCCCAAAATGGGGTTTTTTCCTAAGGATCGCACATATCGCTCATTCGTTGTACTTTTCAACAAAAGGAATTTTTTCTGATGGTCCCAAAGGGTTTGAATGCATTTTGGACCTTTGTGCATGCAGCTGAGAGCGGCAATTAGGTTTTTGCTGCTTTTTGGGTCTAATTCAAGCCCTGAAAAAGTGCAGCATTTCTTAGTATCGACAAATTCTATAAGAATAGTGCCAAATTGATTGTTTTTGGTGCCCAAACAAGATCTGAGGTGCTTTTATGCTGGGGCCATTGCACCAAAATGAGAGCTTTTTTGACGGACCCACCCCACCCCTCTCAAAACTGAAATTTAAAACTTATCGACAAAATCGTAGACTTTCTACAGAATAAACGTTTTTTCCTGATAGCCCCAAGGGATTTGCATTTTTTTGGGCCTCTGGGGAGTAATTTTAGCGCACCTGAGCACGCGCAACACCTTTTTTATCCTCTTGGTATGCCCCAAAATGGGGTTTTTTGCTAAGGATCGCACATATCGCGCATTCGTTGTACTTTTCAACGAACGGAATTCTTTTATGATGGTCCCAAAGGGTTTGAATGCATTTTGGACCTTTGTGCATGCAGCTGAGAGCGCCAATTAGCTTTTTGCTGCTTTTTGGGTCTAATTCAAACCCTGAAAAAGTGCAGCACGTCTTAGTATCGCCAAATTCTATAAGATTAGCGCCAAATGGATTGTTTTTTGGTGCCCAAAAAGGATCTGAGGTGCTTTTATGCTGGGGCCGTTGCACCAAAATAAGCACTTTTTTTGAGGGACCCACCCCACCCCTCTCAAAACTGAATTTTCCACCTTATAGACAAAATTGCAGACTTTCTACAGAATAAACGTTTTTTTCTGATAGCCCCAAGGGATTTGCATTTTTTTGGGCCTTTAAGGAGTAATTTTAGCGCACCTCAGTAGGCGTAACACCTTTTTTAGCCTCTGGGTATGCCCCAAAATGGGGTTTTTCCCTAAGGATCGCACATATCGCGCATCCGTTGTACTTTCCAACGAACGAAATTCTTTTATGATGGTCCCAAAGGGTTTGAATGCATTTTGGACCTTTGTGCATGCAGCTGAGAGCGCTAATTAGCTTTTTCTGCTTTTTGGGTCAAATTCAAGCCGTGAAAAAGTGCAGCATTTCTTAGTATCGCCAAATTCTATAAAAATAGCGCCAAATTGATTGTTTGTTGATCTGAGGTGCTTTTATGCTGGGGCCGTTGCACCAAAATCAGCACTTTTTTGAGGGACCCATCCCATCCCTCTCAAAACTGAAATTTCCACCTTATCGACAAAATCGCAGACTTTCTACAGAATAAAGGTTTTTTCTGATAGCCCCGAGGGATTTGCATTTTTTTGGGCCTCTGGGGAGTAATTTTAGCGCACCTGAGGACGCGCAACACCTTTTTTAGCCTCTGGGTATGCCCCAAAATGGGTTTTTTCCCCTAAGGGTCGCACTCATCGCGTATCCTTTGTACTTTGCAACAAAGGGAATTTTTTCTGATGGTCCGAAAGGGTTTGAATACATTTTGGACCTTTGTGCATGCAGCTGAGAGCGCCAATTAGCTTTTTTCTGCTTTTTGGGTCTAATTGAAGCCCTGAAAAAGTGCAGCATTTCTTAGTATCGCCAAACTCTATAAAAATAGCGCCAAATTGATTGTTTTTTGGTGCCCCAAGGGGATCTGAGGTGCTTTTATGTTGCGGCCGTTGCACCAAAATGAGCACTTTTTTGAGGGACCCACGCCACTCCTCCCAAAACTGAAATTTCCACCTTATCGACAGAATCGCAGACTTTCAACAGAATAAACGTTTTTTTCTGATAGCCCCAAGGGATTTGCATTTTTTTGGGGGGCGTCTGGGGAGTAATTTTAGCGCACCTGAGCACGCGCAACACCTTTTTTAGCCTCTTGGTATGCCCCCAAATGGGTTTTTTTCCTAAGGATCGCACATATCGCGCATTCTTCGTACTTTTCAACAAAAGGAATTTTTTCTGATGGTCCCAAAGGGTTTGAATGCATTTTGGACCTTTGTGCATGCAGCTGAGAGCGGATATTAGCTTTTTGCTGCTTTTTGGGTCTAATTCAAGGCCTGAAAAAGTGCAGCATTTCTTAGTATCGCCAAATTCTATAAAAATAGCGCCAAATTGTTTGTTTTTTGGTGCCCAAACAAGATCTGAGGTGCTTTTATGCTGGGGCCGTTGCACCAAAATGAGCACTTTATTTGAGGGAACCATCGACAAGATCGCAGGCTTTCTACAGAATAAACGTTTTTTTTTCTGATAGCCCCAAGGGATTTGCATTTTTTTGGGCCTCTGGGGAGTAATTTTAGCGGACCTGAGCACGCGCTACATCTTTTTTAGCCTCTGGGTATGCCCCAAAATGGGATTTTTACCCTAAGGATCGGACATATCGCGCATTCTTTGTACTTTTCAACAAAAGGAATTTTTTTCTGATGGTCCCAAAGGGTTTGAATGCATTTTGGACCTTTGTGCATGCAGCTGAGAGAGCGAATTAGCTTTTTACTGCTTTTTGGGTCTAATTCAAGCCCTGAAAAAGTGCAGCATTTCTTAGTATCGCCAACTTCGGTAAAAATAGCGCCAAATTGATTTGCTTGTTTGTGCCACAAGGGGATCTGAGGTGCTTTTATGCTCGGGTCTGTCAAAACTGAACTTTCCACCTTATCGACAAAATCGCATACTTTCTACAGAATAAACGTTTTTTTCTGATAGCCACGAGGGATTTGCATTTTTTTGGGGCCTCTAGGGAGTAATTTTAGCGCACCTGAGCAAGCGCAACACTTTTTTTATCCTCTGGGTATGCCCCAAACTTGGTTTTTTCCCTAAGGATCGCACATATCGCGCATTCTTTGTACTTTTCAACAAAAGGAATTTTTTTCTGATGGTCCCAAAGGGTTTGAATGCATTTTGGACCTTTGTGCATACTGCTGAGAGCGCCAATTAGCTTTTTTCTGCTTTTTGGGTCTAATTGAAGCCCAGAGAAAGTGCAGCATTTCTTAGTATCGCCAAATTCTATAAAAATAGCGCCAAATTGATTGTTTTTTGGTGCCTCAACGGGATCTGAGGTGCTTTTATGCTGCAGCCGTTGCACCAAAATGAGCACTTTTTTGAGGGACCCACCCGACCCCTCTCAAAACTGAAATTTCCACCTTATCGACAGAATCGCAGACTTTCTACAGAATAAACGTTTTTTTCTGATAGCCCCGACAAATTTGCATTTTGGGGGGGGGGGCGTCTGGGGAGGAATTTTAGCGCAGCTGAGCACGCGCAACACCTTTTTTAGCCTCTGGGTATGCCCCCAAATGGGGTTTTTTCCCTAGGGATCGGACATATCGCCCACTCTTCGTACTTTTCATCAAAAGGAATTTTTTCTGATTGTCCCAAAGGGTTTGAATGCATTTTGGACCTTTGTGCATGCAGCTGAGAACGAAATTAGCTTTTTTCTGCTTTTTGGGTCTAATTCAAGCCCATAAAAAGTGCAGCATTTCTGAGTATCGCCAAATTCTATAAAAATAGCGCCAAATTGATTGTTTTTTGGTATCCCAACAAGATCTGAGCTGCTTTTATGCTGGGGCCAATGCACCAAAATGAGCACTTTTTTGAGGGGCCCACCTCACCTTTCTGAAAGCTGGAATTTCCACCTTATCGACAAAATCGCAGACTTTCTACAAAATAAACGTTTTTTTTTTTCTGATAGCCCCGAGGGATTTGAATTCTTTTTGGGCCTTTGCGGAGTAATTTTAGCGCACCTGAGGACGCTCAACACCTTTTTTAGCTTCTGGGTAGGCGAGAAAAGGGGCTTTTTTCCCTAAGGATCGCACATATTGCGCATTCTTTGTACTTTTCAAGAAAAGGGGGCAGCTGATAGCGCCAATTAGCTTTCTTCTGCTTTTTGGGTCTAATTCAAGCCCTGAAAAAGTGCAGCATTTCTTAATATCGCCAACTTCGGTAAAAATAGCGCCAAATTGATTTGCTTGTTTGTGCCACAAGGGGATCTGAGGTGCTTTTATGCTCGGGTCTCTCAAAACTGAACTTTCCACCTTATCGACAAAATCGCATACTTTCTACAGAATAAACGTTTTTTTCTGATAGCCACGAGGGATTTGCATTTTTTTTGGGCCTCTAGGGAGTAATTTTAGCGCACCTGAGCAAGCGCAACACTTTTTTTATCCTCTGGGTATGCCCCAAACTTGGTTTTTTCCCTAAGGATCGCACATATCGCGCATTCTTTGTACTTTTCAACAAAAGGAATTTTTTTCTGATGGTCCCAAAGGGTTTGAATGCATTTTGGACCTTTGTGCATACTGCTGAGAGCGCCAATTAGCTTTTTTCTGCTTTTTGGGTCTAATTGAAGCCCAGAAAAAGTGCAGCATTTCTTAGTATCGCCAAATTCTATAAAAATAGCGCCAAATTGATTGTTTTTTGGTGCCCCAACGGGATCTGAGGTGCTTTTATGCTGCAGCCGTTGCACCAAAATGAGCACTTTTTTGAGGGACCCACCCGACCCCTCTCAAAACTGAAATTTCCACCTTATCGACAGAATCGGAGACTTTCTACAGAATAAACGTTTTTTTCTGATAGCCCCGACAAATTTGCATTTTGGGGGGGGGGGCGTCTGGGGAGGAATTTTAGCGCAGCTGAGCACGCGCAACACCTTTTTTAGCCTCTGGGTATGCCCCCAAATGGGGTTTTTTCCCTAGGGATCGGACATATCGCCCACTCTTCGTACTTTTCATCAAAAGGAATTTTTTCTGATTGTCCCAAAGGGTTTGAATGCATTTTGGACCTTTGTGCATGCAGCTGAGAACGAAATTAGCTTTTTTCTGCTTTTTGGGTCTAATTCAAGCCCATAAAAAGTGCAGCATTTCTGAGTATCGCCAAATTCTATAAAAATAGCGCCAAATTGATTGGTTTTTGGTATCCCAACAAGATCTGAGCTGCTTTTATGCTGGGGCCAATGCACCAAAATGAGCACTTTTTTGAGGGGCCCACCTCACCTTTCTGAAAGCTGGAATTTCCACCTTATCGACAAAATCGCAGACTTTCTACAAAATAAACGTTTTTTTTTTTCTGATAGCCCCGAGGGATTTGAATTCTTTTTGGGCCTTTGCGGAGTAATTTTAGCGCACCTGAGGACGCTCAACACCTTTTTTAGCTTCTGGGTAGGCGAGAAAAGGGGCTTTTTTCCCTAAGGATCGCACATATTGCGCATTCTTTGTACTTTTCAAGAAAAGGGGGCAGCTGATAGCGCCAATTAGCTTTCTTCTGCTTTTTGGGTCTAATTCAAGCCCTGAAAAAGTGCAGCATTTCTTAGTGTCGCCAAATTCTATAAAAATAGCGCCAAATTGATTGCTTTTTGGTGCCCCAACAGGATCTGAGGTGCTTTTATGCTGCGGACGTTGCACCAAAATGAGCACTTTTTTGAGGGACCCACCCCACCCCTCTCAAGACTGAAATTTCCACCTTATCGACAAAATCGCGGACTTTCTACGGAATAAACGTTTTTGTCTGATAGCCCCGAGTGATTTCCTTTTTTTTTTGGGCCTCTGGGGATTAATTTTAGCGCACCTGAGCACTAGCAACACCTTTTTTAGCCTCTGGGTATGCCCAAAAATGAGGTTATTTCCCTAAGGATCGGACATATCGCGCATTCTTTGTACTTTTCAACAAAAGGAATTTTTTTCTGATGGTCCCAAAGGGTTTGAATGCATTTTGGACCTTTGTGCATGCAGCTGAGAGGGCGAATTAGCTTTTTCCTTCTTTTTGGGTCTAATTCAAGCCCTGAAAAAGTGCAGCATTTCTTAGTATCGCCAAATTCTATAAAAATAGCGCCAAATTGATTGTTTTTTGGTGCCCCAACGGGATCTGAGGTGCTTTTATGCTGCAGCCGTTGCACCAAAATGAGTACTTTTTTGAGGGACCCACCCCACCCCTCTCAAAACTGAAATTTCCACCTTATCGACAGAATCGCAGAGTTTCTACAGAATAAACGTTTTTTTCTGATAGCCCCGACAGATTTGCATTTTGGTGGGGGGAGGCGTCTGGGGAGGAATTTTAGCGCACCTGAGCACGCGCAACACCTTTTTTAGCCTCTGGGTATGCCCCCAACTGGGGTTTTTTCCCTAGGGATCGGACATATCGCCCATTCTTCGTACTTTTCATCCAAAGGAATTTTTTCTGATGGTCCCAAAGGGTTTGAATGCATTTTGGACCTTTGTGCATGCTGCTGAGATCAAAATTAGCTTTTTGCTGCTTTTTGGGTCTAATTCAAGCCCTGAAAAAGTGCAGCATTTCTGAGTATCGCCAAATTCTATAAAAAATAGCGCCAAATTGATTGTTTTTTGGTGCCCCAAGAAGATCTGAGGTACTTTTATGCTGCGGCCGTTGCATCAAAATGAGCACTTTTTTGAGGGACCCACCCCACCCCTCTAAAACTGAAATTTCCACCTTATCGACAGAATCGCGAACTTTCTTCAGAATAAACGTTTTTTTTCTGATAGCCCCGAGGGATTTGAATTTTGTTTGGTCCTTTGCGGAGTAATTTTAGCGCACCTGAGGACGCGCAAAACCTTTTTTAGCTTCTGGGTACGCGAGAAAAGGGGTTTTCTCCCTAAGGATCGCACATATCGCGCATTCTTTGTACTTTTCAACAAAAGGAATTATTTTCTGATGGTCCCAAAGAATTTGAATGCATTTTGGACCTTTGTGCATGCAGCTGATAGCGCCAATTAGCTTTTTCCTGCTTTTTGGGTCTAATTCAAGCCCTGCAAAAGTGCAGCATTTCTTAGTATCGCCAAATTCTATAAAAATAGCGCCAAAATGATTGTTTTTTGGTACCCCAACGGGATCTGTGGTGCTTTTATGCTGGGGCCGTTGCACCAAAATGAGCACTTTTTTTGAGGGACCCACCCCACCGCCCTCAAAATTGAATTTTCCACCTTATCGACAAGATCGCAGGCTTTCTACAGAATTAACGTTTTTTTTCTGATAGCCCCAAGGGATTTCCACTATTTGGGCCTCTGGGGAGTAATTTAAGCGCACCTGAGCACGCGCAACATCCTTTTTAGCCTCTGGGTATGCCCCAAAAAGGGGTTTTTACCCTAAGGATCGCACATATCGCACATTCTTTGTACTTTTGAACAAAAGGAATTTTTTTCTGATGGTCCCAAAGGGTTTGAATGCATTTTGGACCTTTGTGCATGCAGCTGAGAGAGCGAATTAGCTTTTTCCTGCTTTTTGGGTCTAATCCAAGCCCTGCAAAAGTGCAGCATTTCTTAGTATCGCCAAATTCTATAAAAATAGCGCCAAATTGATTGTTTTTTGGTGCCCCAACGGGATCTGTGGTGCTTTTGTGCTGGGGCTGTTGCAATAAAATGAGCACTTCTTTTGAGCGACCCACCCCACCCCTCTCAAAACTGAGATTTCCACCTTATCGACAAAATCGCAGACTTTCTACAGAATAAACGTTTTTTCTGATAGCCCCGAGGGATTTGCATTTTTTTTGGCCTCTGCGGAGTATTTTTAGCGCACCTGAGCACGGGCAACACCTTTTTTAGCTTTGGGTATGCCCAAAAATGGGGTTATTTCCCTAAGGATCGTACATATCGTGCATTCTTTGTACTTTTCAACAAAAGGAATTTTTTCTGATGGTCCCAAAGGGTTTGAATGCATTTTGGACCTTTGTGCATGCTGCTGAGATCAAAATTAGCTTTTTGCTGCTTTTTGGGTCTAATTCAAGCCCTGAAAAAGTGCAGCATTTCTGAGTATCGCCAAATTCTATAAAAAATAGCGCCAAATTGATTGTTTTTTGGTGCCCCAAGAAGATCTGAGGTACTTTTATGCTGCGGCCGTTGCATCAAAATGAGCACTTTTTTGAGGGACCTACCCCACCCCTCTAAAACTGAAATTTCCACCTTATCGACAGAATCGCGAACTTTCTTCAGAATAAACGTTTTTTTTCTGATAGCCCCGAGGGATTTGAATTTTGTTTGGTCCTTTGCGGAGTAATTTTAGCGCACCTGAGGACGCGCAAAACCTTTTTTAGCTTCTGGGTACGCGAGAAAAGGGGTTTTCTCCCTAAGGATCGCACATATCGCGCATTCTTTGTACTTTTCAACAAAAGGAATTATTTTCTGATGGTCCCAAAGAATTTGAATGCATTTTGGACCTTTGTGCATGCAGCTGATAGCGCCAATTAGCTTTTTCCTGCTTTTTGGGTCTAATTCAAGCCCTGCAAAAGTGCAGCATTTCTTAGTATCGCCAAATTCTATAAAAATAGCGCCAAAATGATTGTTTTTTGGTACCCCAACGGGATCTGTGGTGCTTTTATGCTGGGGCCGTTGCACCAAAATGAGCACTTTTTTTGAGGGACCCACCCCACCGCCCTCAAAATTGAATTTTCCACCTTATCGACAAGATCGCAGGCTTTCTACAGAATTAACGTTTTTTTTCTGATAGCCCCAAGGGATTTCCACTATTTGGGCCTCTGGGGAGTAATTTAAGCGCACCTGAGCACGCGCAACATCCTTTTTAGCCTCTGGGTATGCCCCAAAAAGGGGTTTTTACCCTAAGGATCGCACATATCGCACATTCTTTGTACTTTTGAACAAAAGGAATTTTTTTCTGATGGTCCCAAAGGGTTTGAATGCATTTTGGACCTTTGTGCATGCAGCTGAGAGAGCGAATTAGCTTTTTCCTGCTTTTTGGGTCTAATCCAAGCCCTGCAAAAGTGCAGCATTTCTTAGTATCGCCAAATTCTATAAAAATAGCGCCAAATTGATTGTTTTTTGGTGCCCCAACGGGATCTGTGGTGCTTTTGTGCTGGGGCTGTTGCAATAAAATGAGCACTTCTTTTGAGCGACCCACCCCACCCCTCTCAAAACTGAGATTTCCACCTTATCGACAAAATCGCAGACTTTCTACAGAATAAACGTTTTTTCTGATAGCCCCGAGGGATTTGCATTTTTTTTGGCCTCTGCGGAGTATTTTTAGCGCACCTGAGCACGGGCAACACCTTTTTTAGCTTTGGGTATGCCCAAAAATGGGGTTATTTCCCTAAGGATCGTACATATCGTGCATTCTTTGTACTTTTCAACAAAAGGAATTTTTTCTGATGGTCCCAAAGGGTTTGAATGCATTTTGGACCTTTGTGCATGCAGCTGAGAGTGCCAATGAGCTTTTTTCTGCTTTTTGGGTCTAATTCAAGCTCTGCAAAAGTGCAGCATTTCTTAGTATCGCCTTTTTCTTTAAAAATAGCGCCAAATTGATTGCTTTTTGGTGCCCCAACAGGATCTGAGGTGCTTTTATGCTGGGGACGTTGCACCAAAATGAGCACTTTTTTGAGGGACCCACCCCACCCCTCTCAAGACTGAAATTGCCACCTTATCGACAAAATCGCAGACTTTCTACGGAATAAACGTTTTTGTCTGGTAGCCCCGAGTTATTTGCTTTTTTGGGGGGGCCTCTGGGGATTAATTTTAGCGCACCTGAGCACGTGCAACACCCTTTATAGCCTCTGGGCATGCCCCAAAATGGGTTTTTTTTCCTAAGGATCGCACATATCGCGCTTTCTTTGTACTTTTGCACAAAAGGAATTTTTTTCTGATGGTCCCAAAGGGTTTGAATGCAGTTTGGACCTTTGTGCATGCAGCTGAGAGCGCCAATTAGCTTTTTTAGCCTGTGGGAATGCTTCTAAATGGGTTTTCCCTAAGCATCGCACATATCGCGATTTCTTTGTAGTTTTGCACAAAAGGAATTTTTTCTGATGGTCCCAAAGGGTTTGAATGCATTTTGGACCTTTGTGCATGCAGCTGAGAGCGCCAATTAGCTTTTTTAGCCTCTGGAATGCCTCAAAATGGGATTTTTCCCTAAGGATTGGAAATATCGCGATTTTTTTGTAGTTCTGCACAAAAGGAGTTTTTCTGATGCTCCCAAAGGGTTTGAATGCATTTTGGACCTTTGTGCATGCAGCTGAGAGCGCCAATTAGATTTTTTCTGCTTTTTGGGACCAATGCAAGCTCAGAAAAAGTGCAGCATTTTTTAGTATCGCCAAATTCTATAAAAATAGCGCCAAATGGATTGTTTTTTGGTGCCGCAACGGGATCTGAGGTGCTTTTATGCTGGGGCCGTTGCACCAAAATCAGCACTTTTTTGAGTGCTCCACCCCACCCCTCCAAAAACTGAAATTTCCACCTTATCGACAAAATGGCAGACTTTCCACACAATAAACTTTTTTTCCTGATAGCCCCGAGGGATTTGCATTTTTGGGGGCCTCTGGGGAGCATTTTTAGCGCACCTGAGGACGTGCAACACCTCTATTAGCCTCTGGGAATGCCCCAAAATGGGGTTTTTTCCCTAAGGATCGCACATATCGCGCTTTCTTTGTACTTTTGCACAAAAGGAATATTTTGTGCTGGTCCCAAAGGGTTTGAATGCATTTTGGACCTTTGTGCATGCAGCTGAGAGCGCCAATTAGGTATTTTAACCTCTGGGAATGCCTCAAAATGGGGTTTTTTCCCTAAGGATCGCACATATCGCGATTTCTTTGTACTTTTGCACAAAAGGAATTTTTTTCGGATGGTCCCAAAGGCTTTGAATGCATTTTGGACCTTTGTGCATGCAGCTGAGAGCGCATATTAGCTTTTTTCTGCTTTTTGGGACCAATTCAAGCCCTGAAAAAGTGCAGCATTTTTTAGTATCGCCAAATTCTATAAAAATAGCGCCAACTGGATTGTTTTTTGGTGCCGCACCGGGACCTGAGGTGCTTTTATGCTGGGGCCGTTGCACCAAAATCAGCACTTTTTCGAGGGACCCACCCCACCCCTCTCAAAACTGAAATTTCCACCTTATCGACAAAATCGCAGACTTTCTACACAATAAACTTTTTTCCTGATAGCCCCGAGGGCTTTGCATTTTTGGGGGCCTCTGGGGAGCATTTGTAGCGCAGCTGAGTACGTGCAACACCTTTTTCAGACTCCTTGAATGCCCCAAAATGGATTTTTGCCCTAAGGATCGCACATATCGCGCTTTCTTTGTACTTTTGCACAAAAGGAATTTTTTTCTGATGGTCCCAAAGGGTTTGAATGTATTTTGGACCTTTGTGCATGCAACTGAGAGCGCCAATTAGCTTTTTTAGCCTCTGGAATGCCTCAAAATGGGGGTTTTTCCCTAAAGATCGCTCATATCGCGATTTCTTTGTACTTTTGCACAAAAGGAATTTTTTTCGGATGGTCCCAAAGGCTTTGAATGCATTTTGGACCTTTGTGCATGCAGCTGAGAGCGCATAGTAGCTTTTTTCTGCTTTTTGGGACCAATTCAAGCCCTGAAAAAGTGCAGCATTTTTTAGTATCGCCAAATTCTATAAAAATAGCGCCAAATGGATTGTTTTTGGGGGCCGCAACGGAATCTGAGGTGCTTTTATGCTGGGGCCGTTGCACCAAAATCAGCACTTTTTTGAGTGCTCCACCCCACCCCTCTAAAAACTGAAATTTCCACCTTATCGACAAAATCGCAGACTTTCTACACAATAAACTTTATTTCTGATAGCCCCAAGGGATTTGCATTTTTTGGGGCCTCTGGGGAGCATTTTTAGCGCACCTCAGGACGTGCAACACCTCTATTAGCCTCTGGGAATGCCCCAAAATGGGGTTTTTTCCGTAAGATTCGCACATATCGCGCTTTCTTTGTACTTTTTCAAAAAAGGAATTTTTTTCGGATGGTCCCAAAGGCTTTGAATGCATTTTGGACCTTTGTGCATGCAGCTGAGAACGCATATTAGCTTTTTTCTGCTTTTTGGGACCAATTCAAGCCCTGAAAAAGTGCAACATTTTTTAGCATCCCCAAATTCTATAAAAATAGCGCCAAATGGATTGTTTTTTGCTGCCGCAACGGGATCTGAGGTGCTTTTATGCTGGAGCCGTTGCACCAAAATCAGCACTTTTTTGAGGGACCCACCCCACCCCTCTCAAAACTGAAATTTCCACCTTATCGACAAAATGGCAGACTTTCCACACAATAAACTTTTTTTCCTGATAGCCCCGAGGGATTTAAATTTTTGGGGGCCTCTGGGGAGCATTTTTAGCGCACCTGAGGACGTGCAACACCTCTATTAGCCTCTGGGAATGCCCCAAAATGGGGTTTTTTCCCTAAGGATCGCACATATCGCGCTTTCTTTGTACTTTTGCACAAAAGGAATATTTTGTGCTGGTCCCAAAGGGTTTGAATGCATTTTGGACCTTTGTGCATGCAGCTGAGAGCGCCAATTAGGTATTTTAACCTCTGGGAATGCCTCAAAATGGGGTTTTTCCCCTAAGGATCGCACATATCGCGATTTCTTTGTAGTTTTGCACAAAAGGAGTTTTTTTCGGATGGTCCCAAAGGCTTTGAATGCATTTTGGACCTTTGTGCATGCAGCTGAGAGTGCCAATTAGCTTTTTTCTGCTTCTTTTGACCAATTCAAGCCCTGAAAAAGTGCAGCATTTTTTAGTATCCCCAAATTCTATAAAAATAGCGCCAAATGGATTGTTTTTTGGTGCCGCAACGGGATGTGAGGTGCTTTTATGCTGGAGCCGTTGCACCAAAATCAGCACTTTTTTGAGGGACCCACCCCACCCCTCTCAAAACTAAAATTACCACCTTATCGACAAAATCGCAGACTTTGTACACAATAAACGTTTTTTTCTGATAGCCCCGAGGGATTTGCATTTTTTGGGGCCTCTGGGGAGCATTTTCAGCGCACCTGAGCACGTTCAAAACCTTTTTTAGACTCTGGGAATACCCCGAAATGGGGCTTTTCCCTAAGGATCGCACATATCGCGCTTTCTTTGTACTTTTGCACAAAAGGAATTTTTTTCTGATGGGCCTAAAGGGTCGAATGCATTTTGGACCTTTGTGCATGCAGCTGAGAGCGCCAATTAGCTTTTTTAGCCTCTGGGAATGCCTCAAAATGGGGTTTTTTCCGTAACGGTCGCACATATCGCGATTTCTTTGTACTTTTGCACAAAAGGAATTTTTTTCTGATGGTCCCAAAGAGTTGAATGCATTTTGGACCTTTGTGCATGCAGCTGAGAGCGCCAATTAGCTTTTTTCTGCTTTTTGGGACCAATTCAAGCCCTGATA
This sequence comes from Siderastrea siderea, assembly GCA_964030785.1. NCBI lineage: Eukaryota > Metazoa > Cnidaria > Anthozoa > Scleractinia > Rhizangiidae > Siderastrea > Siderastrea siderea. The sequence continues at coordinate 54,453,256 of OZ034972.1, forward strand.
AAGTGCAATATTTTTAGGTATCGCCAAATTCTATAAAAATATCGCCAAATGGATTGCTTTTAGCTGCCGCAACGGGAACTGAGGTACTTTTATCCTGGGGCCGTTGCACCAAAATCAGCACTTTTTTGAGGGACCTACCCAAACCCTCTCAAAACTGAAATTTCCACCTTATCGACAAAATCGCAGACTTTCTACACAATAAACTTTTTTTTCTGATAGCCCCAAGGGATTTACATTTTTTGGGGCCTCTGGGGAGCATTTTTAGCGCACCTGAGCACGTGCAACACCTTTTTCAGCCTGTGGGAATGCCCCCAAATGGGTTTTTTTCCCTAAGGATCGCACATATCGCGCTTTCTTTGTACTTTTGCACAAAAGGAATTTTTTCTGAAGGTCCCAAAGGGTTTGAACGCATTTTGTACCTTTGTGCATGCAGCTGAGAGCGCCAATTAGCTTTTTTCTGCTTTTTGGGACCAATTCAAGCCCTGAAAAAGTGCAGCATTTTTTAGTATTGCCAAATTCTATAAAAATAGCGCCTTTCAAAACTGAAACTTCCACCTTATCGACAAAACCGCAGACTTTCTACACAATAAACTTTTTTTTCTGATAGCCCCGAGGGATTTGCATTTTTTGGGGGCCTCTGGGGAGCATTTATAGCGCACCTGAGCACGTGCAACACCTTTTTTAGCCTCTGGGAATGCCCCAAAATGGGGTTTTTTCCCTAAGGATCGGACATATCGCGCATTCTTTGTACTTTTCAACAAAAAAACTTTATTCTCATGGTCCCAAAGGGTTTGAATGCATTTTGGACCTTTGTGCTTGCAGCTGAGAGCGCCAATTAGGTTTTTTTTTGCTTTTTGCGACCAATGCAAGCCTTGAAAAAGTACAATATTTTTAGGTATCGCCACATTCTATAAAAATATCGCCAAATGGATTGTTTTTTGGTGCCGCAACGGGATCTGAGGTGCTTTTTTTATGCTGGGGCCGTTGCACCAAAATCAGCACTTTTTTGAGGGTCCCACCCAACCCCTCTCAAAACTGAAACTTCCACCTTATCGACAAAATCGCAGACTTTGTACACAATAAACGTTTTTTTCTGATAGCCCCGAGGGATTTACATTTTTTGGGGCCTCTGGGGAGCATTTTTGTAGCGCACCTGAGCACGTGCAACACCTTTTTCAGCCTGTGGGAATGCCCCAAAATGGGTTTTTTTCCCTATGGATCGCACATATCGCGCTTTCGTTGTGCTTTTGCACAAAAGGAATTTTTTTCGGATGATCCCAAAGGGTTTGAATGCAGTTTGGACCTTTTTGCATGCAGCTGAGAGCGCCAATTAGCTTATTTAGCCTCTGGAATACCTCAAAATGGGGTTTTTTCCCTAAGGATCGCACATATCGCGATTTCTTTGTAGTTTTGCACAAAAGGAGTTTTTTTCAGATGGTCCCAAAGGGTTTGAATGCATTTTGGACCTTTGTGCATGCAGCTGAGAGTGCCAATTAGCTTTTTTCTGCTTCTTTTGACCAATTCAAGCCCTGAAAAAGTGCAGCATTTTTTAGTATCCCCAAATTCTATAAAAATAGCGCCAATGGATTGTTTTTTGGTGCCGCAACGGGATCTGAGGTGCTTTTATGCTGGAGCCGTTGCACCAAAATCAGCACATTTTTGAGGGACCCACCCCACCCCTCTCAAAACTGAAATTACCACCTTATCGACAAAATCGCAGACTTTGTACACAATAAACGTTTTTTTCTGATAGCCCCGAGGGATTTGCATTTTTTGGGGCCTCTGGGGAGCATTTTCAGCGCACCTGAGCAAGTTCAAAACCTTTTTTAGACTCTGGGAATACCCCGAAATGGGGCTTTTCCCTAAGGATCGCACATATCGCGCTTTCTTTGTACTTTTGCACAAAAGGAATTTTTTTCTGATGGTCCCAAAGGGTTTGAATGCATTTTGGACCTTTGTGCATGCAGCTGAGAGCGCCAATTAGCTTTTTTAGCCTCTGGGAATGCCTCAAAATGGGGTTTTTTCCGTAACGATGCACATATCGCGATTTCTTTGTAGTTTTGCACAAAAGGATTTTTTTCTGATGGTCCCAAGGAGTTGAATGCATTTTGGACCTTTGTGCATGCAGCTGAGAGCGCCAATTAGCTTTTTTCTGCTTTTTGGGACCAATTCAAGCCCTCAAAAAGTGCAATATTTTTAGGTATCGCCACATTCTATAAAAATATCGCCAAATGGATTGTTTATTGGTGCCGCATCGGGATCTGAGGTACTTTTATCCTGGGGCCGTTGCACCAAAATCAGCACTTTTTTGAGGGACCTACCCAACCCCTCTCAAAACTGAAATTTCCACCTTATCGACAAAATCGCAGACTTTCTACACAATAAACTTTTTTTCTGATAGCCCCGAGGGATTTACATTTTTGGGGGCCTCTGGGGAGCATTTTTAGCGCACCTGAGCACGTGCAACACCTTTTTCAGCCTGTGGGAATGCCCCAAAATGGGTTTTTTTCCCTAAGGATCGCACATATCGCGCTTTCTTTGTACTTTTGCACAAAAGGAATTTTTTTCGCATGGTCCCAAAGGGTTGGAATGCAGTTTGGACCTTTGTGCATGCAGCTGAGAGCGCCAATTAACTTATTTAGCCTCTGGGAATGCCTCAAAATGGGGTTTTTTCCCTAAGGATCGCACATACCGCGATTTCTTCGTAGTTTTGCACAAAAGGAGTTTTTTTAGGATGGTCCCAAAGGGTCTGAATGCATTTTGGACCTTTGTGCATGCAGCTGAGAGTGCTAAATTAGCTTTTTTCTGCTTCTTGGGACCAATTCAATCCCTGAAAAGCTGCAGTATTTTCTAGTATCCCCAAATTCTATAAAAATAGCGCCAAATGGATTGTTTTTTGGTGCCGCAACGGGATGTGAGGTGCTTTTATGCTGGAGCCGTTGCACCAAAATCAGCACTTTTTTGAGGGACCCACCCCACCCCTCTCAAAACTGAAATTACCACCTTATCGACAAAATCGCAGACTTTTTACACAATAAACTTTTTTTCTGATAGCCCCGAGGGATGTGCATTTTTTGGGGCCTCTGGGGAGCATTTTCAGCTTACCTGAGCACGTTCAAAACCTTTTTTAGACTCTGGGAATACCCCGAAATGGGGCTTTTCCCTAAGGATCGCACATATCGCGCTTTCTTTGTACTTTTGCCCAAAAGGAATTTTTTCTGATGGTCCCAAAGGGTTGAATGCATTTTGGATCCTTGTGTATGCAGCTGAGAGCGCCAATTAGCTTTTTTAGCCTCTGGGAATGCCTCAAAATGGGGTTTTTTCCCTAAGGATCGCACATATCGCGATTTCTTTGTAGTTTTGCACAAAAGGAGTTTTTTCGGATGGTCCCAAAGGGTCTGAATGCATTTTGGACCTTTGTGCATGCAGCTGAGAGTGCCAATTAGCTTTTTTCTGCTTCTTGGGACCAATTCAAGTCCTGAAAAGCTGCAGTATTTTTTAGTATCCCCAAACTCTATAAAAATAGCGCCAAATGGATTGTTTTTTGGTGCCGCAACGGGATGTGAGGTGCTTTTATGCTGGAGCCGTTGCACCAAAATCAGCACTTTTTTGAGGGATCCACCCCACCCCTCTCAAAACTGAAATTACCACCTTATCGACAAAATCGCAGACTTTTTACACAATAAACTTTTTTTTTCTGATAGCCCCGAGGGATTTGCATTTTTTGGGGCCTCTGGGGAGCATTTTCAGCGCACCTGGGCACGTTCAAAACCTTTTTTAGACTCTGGGAATACCCCGAAATGGGGCTTTTCCCTAAGGATCGCACATATCGCGATTTCTTTGTAGTTTTGCACAAAAGGAGTTTTTTTCGGATGGTTCAAAGGGTCTGAATGCATTTTGGACCTTTGTGCATGCAGCTGAGAGTGCCAATTAGCTTTTTTCTGCTTCTTGGGACCAATTCAAGCCCTGAAAAAGTGCAGCATTTTTTTAGTATCGCCAAATTCTATAAAAATAGCGCCAATGGATTGTTTTTTGCTGCCGCAACGGGATCTGAGGTGCTTTTATGCTGGGGCCGTTGCACCAAAATCAGCACTTTTCTGAGGGACCTACCCCACCCCTCCCAAAACAAAAATTTCCACCTTATCGACAAAATCGCAGACTTTCTCAGAATAACCTTTTTTTTCTGATAGCCCCGAGGGATTTGCATTTTTTTGGGGCCTCTGGGGAGCATTTTTAGCGCACCTGAGCACGTGCAACACCTTTTTTAGCCTGTGGGAATGCCCCAAAATGGGTTTTTTCCCTAAGGATCGCACATATCGCGCTTTCTTTGAACTTTTGCACAAAAGGAATTTTTTCGGATGGTCCCAAAGGGTTTGAATGCAGTTTGGACCTTTGTGCATGCAGCTGAGATCGCCAATTAGCTTTCTTAGCCTCTGGGAATGCCTTAAAATGGGTTTTTTCCCTAAGGATCGCTTATATCAAGATTTCTTTGTACTTTTCCACAAAAGGAATTTTTTCTGATGGTCCCAAAGGGTTTGAATCAGTTTGGACCTTTGTGCATGCAGCTGAGTGCACCAATTAGCTTTTTTAGCCTCTGGGAATGCCTCAAAATGGGGTTTTTTCCCTAAGGATCGCACATATCGCGATTTCTTTGTACTTTTGCACAAAAGGAATTTTTTTCGGATGGTCCCAAAAGGGTTGAATGCATTGTGGACCTTTGTGCATGCAGCTGAGAGCGCCGATTAGCTTTTTTCTGCTTTTTTAGACCAATTCACGCCCTGAAAAAGTGCAGCATTTTTTAGTATCGCCAAATTCTATAAAAATAGCGCCAAATGGATTGTTTTTTGCTGCCGCAACGGGATCTGAGGTGCTTTTATGCTGGGGCCGTTGCACCAAAATCAGCACTTTTTTTAAGGAACCCACCCCACCCCTCCCAAAACAAAAATTTCCACCTCATCGACAAAATCGCAGACGTTCTACACAATAAATTTTTTTCTGATAGCCCCGAGGGATTTGCATTTTTTGGGGCCTCTGGGGAGCATTTTCAGCTTACCTGAGCACGTGGAACACCTCTTTTAGCCTTTGGGAATGCCCCAGAATAGGGCTTTTTTTCCCAAGGATCGCACATATCGCGCTTTCTTTGTACTTTTGCACAATTGGAATTTTTTTCGTATGGTCCCAAGGGGTTTGAATGCATTTTGGACCTTTGTGCATGCAGCTGAGAGCGCCAGTTGTCTTTTTAGCCTCTGGGAATGCCTCAAAATGGGGTTTTTCCCTAAGGATCGCTCATATCGCGATTTCTTTGTACTTTTGCACAAAAGGAATTTTTTTCGGATGGTCTCAAAGGGTTTGAATGCCTTTTGGACCTTTGTGCATGCAGCAGAGAGCGCCAATTAGCTCTTTTCTGCTTTTTGAAACCAATTCAAGCCCTGAAAAAGTGCAGCATTTTTTAGTATCGCCAAATTCTATAAAAATAGCGCCAAATGGATTCTTTTTTGGTGCCGCAACGCGATCTGAGGTGCTTTTATGCTGGGGCCGTTGCACGAAAATCAGCACTTTTTTGTGGGACCCACCCCACCCCTCTCAAAACTGAAATTTCCACCTTATCGAGAAAATTGCAGACTTTCTACACAAAAATTTTTTTTTTCTGAAAGCCCCGAGGGATTTGCATCTTTTTGGGTCTCTGGGGAGCATTTTCAGCGCACCTGAGCACGTGCAACACCTTTTTCAGCCTCTGGGAATGCCCCAAAATGGGGTTTTTTCTCTTAGGATCACACACATCGCGCTTTCTTTGTACTTTTGCACAAAAGGAATTTTTTTCGGATGGTCCCAAAGGGTGTGAATGCATTTTGGACCTTTGTGCATGCAGCTGAGAGCGCCAATTAGCTTATTTAGCCTCTGGGAATGCCTCAAAATGGGGTTTTTCCCTAAGGATCGCACATATCGCGATTTCTTTGTACTTTTCCACAAAAGGAATTTTTTCGGATGGTCCCAAAGGGTTTGAATGCATTTTGGACCTTTGTGCATGCAGCTGAGAGCGCCAATTAGCTTTTTTCTGCTTTTTGGGACCAATTCAAGCCCTGAAAAAGTGCAGCATTTTTTACTATCGCCAAATTCTATAAAAATAGCGCCAAATGGATTGTTTTTTGCTGCCGCAACGGGATCTGAGGTGCTTTTATGCTGGGGCCGTTGCACGAAAATCAGCACTTTTTTGAGGGATCCACCCCACCCCTCTCAAAACTGAAATTTCCACCTTATCGACAAAATCGCAGACTTTCTACACAATAAACTTTTTTTTTTCTGATAGCCCCGAGGGATTTGCATTTTTGTGGGCCTCTGGGGAGCATTTTTAGCGTACCTGACCACGTGCAACACATTTTTTAGCCTCTGTGCATTGCCGAAAATGGGGATTTTTCCCTAAGGATCGCACATATCGTGCATTCTTTGTACTTTTCAACAAAAGCAATATTTGTCTAATGGTTCCAAAGGATTTGAATGGATTTTTGGCCTTTGGTGCATGCAGCTGAGACTGCCAATTACCTTTTTGCTGCTTTTTGGGAGTAATTCAAGCCCTGAAAAGGTGTAGCATTTCTTAGTATCGCCAAATTCTATAAGAATAGCGCCAAAATGAATTGTTTTTGGTGCCCCAACGGAATCTGATGTGCTTTTATGCTGGGGTTGTTGCGCCAAAATGAGCACTTTTTTAACGGGAACCACCCCACTCCTCTCAAACATAAAATTTCCACATTACCGACAAAAGAGCAGACTTTCTACACAATAAACATTTTGTCTGATAGCTCCGAGGGATTTGCATTATTTTTGGACCTCTGGGGAACGTGTTTAGCGCACCTGACCACGTGCAACACATTTGTTAGCATCTGTGTATTCCCCAAAATGGGTTTTTTCCTAAGGATCGCACATATCGCGTAATCCTTGTACTTTTCAACAAAAGCAGTTTTTTTCTAATAGTCCCAAAGGATTTGAATGCATTTTTGGCCTTTGTGCATGCAGCTGAGACCGCCAATTAGCTTGTTGCTGCTTTTTGGGACTAATTCAAGCCCTGAAAAAGTGTATCATTTCTTAGTATCGCCAAATTCTATAAGAATAGCGCCAAAATGATTTGTTTTTGGTGCCCCAACGGAATCTAGGGTGCTTTTATGCTGGGGTCGTTTACCAAAATGAGGACTTTTTTTGAGGGACCCACCCCACCCCTCTCAAAACTGAAATCTCCATATTACCCACAAAATAGCAGATTTTCTACTTAATGAACATTTTTTTCTGATAGCCCTGAGGGATTTGCATTATTTTTGGGCCTCTGAGGAGCATGTTTAGCGCACCTGACCACGTGCAACACATTTTTTAGCCTCTGTGTATGCCCCAAAATGGGTTTTATTTCCTAAGGATCGCACATATCGCGTATTCCTTGTACTTTTCAACAAAAGCAATTTTTTCTAATGGTCCCAAAGGATTTGAATCCAGTTTTGGCCTTTATGCATGCAGCTGAGACCGCCAATTAGCTTTTTGCTACTCTTTGGGACTAATTCAAGCCCTGAAAAAGTGTAGCATTTCTTAGTATCGCCAAATTCTATAAGAATAGCGCCAAAATGATTTGTTTTTGGTGCCCCAGCGTTATCTAGGGTGCTTTTATGCTGGGGTCGTTTACCAAAATGAGGACTTTTTTGAGGGACCTACCCCACCCCTCTTAAAAGTGAAATTTCCATATTACCCACAAAATAGCAGATTTTCTACTTAATGAACATTTTTTTCTGATAGCCCTGAGGGATTTGCATTATTTTTGGGCCTCTGGGGAGCATGTTTATCGCACCTGACCACGTGCAACACATTTTTTAGCCTCTGTGTATGCCCGAAAATGGGGGGGGGGGGGGGGTTAGGGATCGCACATATCAGGCATTCTTTGCACGTTTCAACAAAAGCAATTTTTTTCTAATGGTCCCAAAGGATTTGAATGCATTTTTGGCCTTGGTGCATGCAGCTTAGACCGTCAATTAGCTTTTTGCTGCTTTTTGGGACTAATTCAAGCCCTGAAAAAGTGTAGCATTTCTTAGTATCGCCAAATTCTATAAGAATTAGCGCTTTACAATAATTTTAAAAATGTCACCAATAAAATGACAAATGTAAAACCGAGCTCATTTATGGGGAAAGCAAAGGACTCAAAGGCTTTCGTCTCCTTGGTGACAACGTGGGAACTGGAAGCGTTCGCTGACTGATAGAGTGACTAGTCGAACGGACTCTCTTAATCTGTGATTATTAGTAGTCTGAATTCTATCGCCCAGATTAGCAATAGCTATTTACAGGCTAGTGCAGCCTTTTTATTATTATTTTTTGTTATTGTAATTGTATTCCATTGTAATTTATTCTGATTGAAATCATAATAAACAGTCATAATTTGTTTATTCTTCAGTAAAGTAAAACTTTAGTCTCGGTAATAAAGGTTACAAAATCAAAAAGGTAAAGTTTTGTGTTACGAAAATTGTCTAGTATTACTCAGAACCTTCCAGAATATTCCATAGAACTCTCTAGGACGTTATAAAGTGCTTAGTCATTTAAATGATTATGTGATTTCTTTAAATAGTTAGTTATAATGTAATGTTACTAAAAATAGATTTCGTAGAAGTTTCTAGAACTTATTGTGATATGTATATAAGTAAGAGTGTGTCAGTCTACTAGAAGAGTTTTTGAGAAGTTGTTGTGCGAGCTGTGTGCCGAACTTAGTGAAGTGGCTGTGTGCCGAGCTGTGTGCCGTGTTAGAAGAGTCTCATGGCAGTAGTGCTGTAAGCTGTAAAGATTACTTTCAACTTGTAATAAATCCGCTTGTTGCTGTTACCGACAACGCTGCGTTCCGTCTACAAACGAACCACTCCTTTGAAGAAACTCGTAACATTGGGGGCCTGTCCAGGACGAGTACAAGAATCGCTTTGTGGACCATAGTAACCAGGAAAGGATCAGTAGAAGCCGTCGAGTGTGGTTTACGAAACACGTGGAAGAAGTGCTGACTGTGTGTCTACTGAGTTTGTACTGTGAAGCATCATGGAGAAACTAGTGCAGTTAAAAAAAGAAATGGGACTAGAGGAAGCAAAGCTACTCGCATTTGTGGAAAATCAACAGAAACTAGAAGAAGAGAGAAGAAGAGAAGAGGACAACAGAAGGAAAGAAGCAGAAGAAAGAAGAAGAGAGAAGAAGACAGCAGGGAGACAGAGAAGAGAAACGTAGACAACTTGAGGAAGAGAGAAGAAAAGAAGAAGAAGAGAAGGAGGAAAGGCGTGGAAGAGAGGATGAGGAGAGGGAAGCCAGAAGGCAAGAGCGCGAACTAAGAAAATTAGAAATAGAGGCTGAACTGTTGAAACAGAAAGAGGCCATGGAGGCTGCTAAGAGAGAACATGAGTTGGAGCTTGCACGTTTGGGACAGGAGCATGGCCCTGCTGATCAAATACCCCATAGAGAGGATCGGGCCAAGACTCCTAAACTGCCTTCATTCGTGGATGGAAAGAATGACCTTGATGCCTACCTTCAGCGGTTTGAGAGGTTTGCAACTAATGCGAAATGGGATAACACCGGTTGGGCTACAAAGCTTAGTGCCTTGCTGTCAGGGCGTGCACTCGATGTTTATTCACGTTTATCGGAAGAAGATGCAGTTAACTATGACAAGATGAAGTTAGCCCTGATGAAAAGATATGACCTAACGGAGGACGGTTATAGACGTAAGTTCAGAGGATCAAAGCCTGAGGTAGTTGAGAGCCCCGATCAATTTATTGTTCGTTTATCGACTTACCTTGTGCAGTGGCTGAAGCTTTCAAAAACTGAGCACACCTTTCAAGGACCAAAGGACTTAATCGTCAAGGAACAATTTATTAATTCCTACCCAAAGGAACTGGCAGTTCACCTGCGCGAGAGAGCACCGGAAACTCTAGCGGAAATTGCTAAGATGGCCGACCAGTATTTAGAAGCACACGGGAAGCACCTGTTCAGTCCTGTGCGCGCTAAACCCCCTGCACAACCTGATAGAGATGAAACTAAGAAGCTACCAAGTGATACCTTGCCAATGCACTGCTACAAGTGTACTGCCCGAGGGCATAAGTCTGTGAATTGCCCTAATGCATCCAGGAAATGTTTCATGTGTGGTAGACAAGGACACGAAGCTCAGAACTGTAGATCTAATGGAGTAAGACCAGGAGGACAAAGTAAAGTTGTGAACTCCTTTCCACAAAACCAAGTGGGTGCCGGTTGTATAGTTCAGTCGCCCCTGTTAAAAGCTACGAAGGAAGAAATCCAGTCTTGCATTCAAGATGAACAGCTGGTTTTAGCCTGCGGAAAGACAGTCCTACTGCTGAGTAGTGCATGTGTTGAACCGTTATCGACAGCCAGGGCTAAGATGCCGGTGCTAAAAGGCAGAGTGGGAGGCAAAACTGTTGATGTGCTGCGAGACACTGGTTGTAGTGGTGTGGTAGTGAAGAAAGATCTAGTATCTGAGGACCAGTACACAGGCGAGTCCAGTTCTATGTTGCTAATTGATAACACGGTGAGAAAGGTTCACTTTGTGAAGATTTCAGTCGATACTCCTTATTTTTCGGGACAAGGGGAAGCCCAGTGCCTCCCTGATACAATCCACGACTTGATTATTGGAAATGTACCAGGTGCTAGGCCTGCAGAGGATCCAGACCCAGGTTGGCAGGAAGCATGTGCAGTGACCACTAGGAGTCAAGCCAAGAAAGCGGAACAACATACTCCCCTCAGGGTAACAAGTAGTCCAGAGAGTGCCATTATAGACAAAGAAAAACTGACCCAAATTCAGCACGAGGATGAGAGCTTGAAAAAGTATTGAAATCGTGGTGATACAAACCTGAAAGGCCAAGCAGAGGTCGCCTTTGAGGTAAAGAGCGGGGTACTTTACTGAGTGTACAAGCACCCACACGTTAATAATGGCAAACCTGTGAAACAAGTTATGGTACCAGCCCCATTGAGAAGGCAAATTATGGAAGTGGCCCACGGATCCATAATGGGCGGTCACATGGGTATTAAGAAGACAGCTGACAATATCCAAAGCGCTTTCTACTGGCCGGGTATTCAGGGTGACGTAGCCCGCCACTGTAAATCCTGTGATGTATGCCAGAAGACCGTGAACAAAGGATCAGTCCCTAAGGTGCCGTTGGAGAAGATGCCTTTGATCGATAAGCCTATTAAAAGAGTAGCCATTGACCTTGTGGGACCAATAAGCCCGCCTAGCGAGGAAGGACACCGGTACATCCTCACCCTTGTAGACTTCGCGACTCATTATCCAGAGGCAGTGCCCCTAAAGAACATCGACACAGAAACCGTGGCTGAAGCCTTGGTTATCTTTAGCCGTCTTGGGATACCAGAGGAGATCCTAAGTGACTTGGGTACGCAGTTTGTCTCCGACTGCATGAAAGAAGTTACACGATTGCTGAGCATCAAACAGCTGACAACAACCCCCTATCATCCGATGTGTAATGGCCTGACGGAGAAGTTTAACGGAACTATGAAGACCATGCTGAAGAGGTTATGCAGTGAGCAGCCAAAACAGTGGCACCGCTACATCAACCCGTTGCTGTTTGCCTACCGTGAAGTTCCTCAAGAGTCCACTGGTTTTTCGCCGTTCGAGTTGCTGTTTGGGAGAGCTGTAAGAGGACCCATGTTTATCCTCAAAGAACTGTGGACAAAAGACGTTGAAGTACCCGAGGTGACGAACAGCTACCAGTACGTTTTCGAGCTACGAGAGAAGCTTGACGATACTCTAAACATTGCTCATAGTGAGCTGCAGAAAGCCCAGCAGAAGGGAAAGCACTATTACGATCGCAAAACAAAGGTTAGGAAGTTTCAAGAAGGAGACAAAGTACTTGTGTTACTGCCAACTGACCACAATAAGCTCCTGATGCAATGGAAAGGGCCATTTGAAGTTAGCGCTGTGGTAGGCCTCAACGACTACACGGTCAAAGTTAAAGGTAAAGATAAAGTGTACCATGCTAACCTTCTAGAGAAGTACTTTGAGCGGGATGAGCCCACGGAAGAGTCAGTGGGTGCAACTAAAGCAAGTGCAGCCGTGACAAGAGGAGAATAAGTATGAGCCTGATATAGACGCCCAGGAAGGGGTTGGCGATTTCCTGGAGATTGGTGGATATGTGGCTAAGGAGTCGGTCGCTGATGCGTCCACAGGCCGTAACCTCACGGATGAACAGCGTGCTGAATTCATGGAAGTGGCACACCAGTTTTCAAGTCAGTTCACTGAAGCACCCTGTACAACGAATCTTGTTCAGCACTATATTAAGCTTGCATCGGATGAGCCAATCAGATCAAAGCCGTACCCTGTCCCGTATAGCGTGAGAGAATCTCTAAAGAAAGACATTGAAGACATGTTCAAGATGAAAGTCATTAGAGAATCCAGCTCGCCCTACGCGTCACCGGTGGTGGTTGTCAAGAAAAGGGATAACACTAACAGAGTATGTGTGGACTACAGAAAGCTCAACAAACTAACAGTGTTTGATCCTGAGCCGATGCCTACTGCAAAGGACCTATTTCAGAAACTGAGCGGTGATATCCCGAAGACTGCCTTTGTCACTCCTGATGGATCTTACGAGTTCTTGAAGATGCCCTTTGGAATGATTAACTCGCCGGCTACGTTAAAACGCGGCATGAAGAAACTACTGACGGGATTGGACAATGTGGATTACTACTGGGACGATATTTTGGTCCAAACCCGTACGTGGGAGGAACACCTCAAGGTCCTTCGCGAGCATTTTAAACGCCTAGCCTAGGCAGGTATGACCATCAGACCCAGCAAGTGTATCTTTGGTGTAGACAATGTTGATTTTCTAGGACACCAGCTGCAGCAAGGTTTGATTGGACTTCACGAGGATAACGTGGCTAAGATCAGGGATGCACCAAGGCCAAAGACAAAGAAACAAATTCGTTCCTTCATGGGTTTGGCAGGATATTACCGAGACTTCACTCCAAACTTTGCAGCCGTTGCGGCTCCACTTTCAGACCTAACTGGCAAGGGACAACCAAACATAGTGGATTGGGGTAAAGCCCAGGAAAACGCCTATCAAACAATCAAGACCCTTCTTACGAACAAGCCAATCCTCCGTCTTCCAGATCCAAAGAAACATTACTTTTTGCGGACCGACGCTTCGGACAACGGAATTGGAGCAGTGTTGATGCAACAGCATGATGGCAAGTTGTTCCCAATCTGCTATGCCAGTAAGAAACTTTGTAATGCTGAGCGAAACTACTCTACAATAAAGAAAGAATGTCTAGCTATCGTGTGGGCCATTAGGAGGTTTCACATGTACTTGTACGGAGTTGGTTTTGTGCTTTAGACGGATCACGAGCCACTAAAGTACATGAACAGTGCTAAGTTTACGAACAACCGACTGATGCGGTGGGCAATGTTCCTACAGAGTTACAACATGAAGGAGGAGGCCATTAAGGGATCGGAAAATGTTGGAGCTGACTACCTGAGCCGAGCGACAGACTGAGAGCGGCCATTAGACTTATCCTCGCACTGATAGCAGATGTGATTTCTTTAAATAGTTAGTAATAATGTAATGTTACTAAAAAATAGATTTCGTAGAAGTTTCTAGAACTTGTTGTGATATGTATATAAGTAAGAGTGTGTCAGTCTACTAGAAGAAACTGAAATTTCCACCTTACGGACGAAATAGCAGACTTTCTACACAATGAACATTTTTCTGATAGCCCTGAGGGATTTGCATTAATTTTGGGCCTCTAGGAAGCATGTTTAGCGCACCTGACCACGTGCAACACATTTTTTAGCCTCTGTGTATGCCCCAAAATGGGTCTTTTTCCCTAAGGATCCCACATATCGCGCATTCTTTGTACGTTTCAACAAAAGCAGTTCTTTTCTAATGGTCCCAAAGGATTTGAATGCATTTTTGACCATTGTGCATGCAGCTGAGACCGTCAATTAGCTTTTTGCTGCTTTTTGGGACTAATTCAAGCCCTGAAAAAGTGTAGCATTTCTTAGTATCGCCAAATTCTATAAGAATAGCTCACCCTCTCAAACATAAAATTTCCACATTACCGACAAAATCGAAAACTTTCTACACAATAAACATTTTGTCTGATAGCTCCGAGGGATTTGCATTATTTTTGGGCCTCTGAAGAACGTGTTTAGCGCACCTGACCACGTGCAACACATTTTTTAGCCTCTGTGTATGCCCCAAAATGGGTCTTTTTCCCTAAGGATCCCACATATCGCGCATTCTTTGTACGTTTCAACAAAAGCAGTTCTTTTCTAATAGTCCCAAAGGATTTGAATGCATTTTTGACCTTTGTGCATGCAGCTGAGACCGTCAATTAGCTTTTTGCTGCTTTTTGGGACTAATTCAAGCCCTGAAAAAGTGTAGCATTTCTTAGTATCGCCAAATTCTATAAGAATAGCGCCAAAATGATTTGTTTTTCGTGCCGCAACGGAATCTGAGGTGCTTTTATGCTGGCGCCGTTGCACCAAAATGAGCACTTTTTTGAGGGACCCACCCCACCCCTCTCAAAACCGAAATTTCCACCTTACGGACGAAATAACAGACTTTCTACACAATGAACATTTTTTCTGATAGCCCTGAGGGATTTGCATTTATTTTGGGCCTCTAGGGAGCATCTTTAGCGCACCTGACCACGTGCAACACAATTTTTAGCCTCTGTGCATGCCCCAAAATGGAGATTTTTTTCCCTTAGGATCGCACATATCGAGCATTCTTTGTACTTTTCAACAAAAGCAATTTTTTTCTAATGGTCCCAAAGGATTTGAATGCATTTTTGGCCTTTGTGCATGCAGCTGAGACTGCCAATTAGCTTTTTGCTGCTTTTTGGGACTAATTCAAGCCCTGAAAAAGTGTAGCATTTCTTAGTATCGCCAAATTCTATAAGAATAGTGCCAAAATGAATTGTTTTTGATGCCCCAACGGAATCTGAGGTGCTTTTATGCTGGGGTTGTTGCGCCAAAATAAGCACTTTTTTAACGGGAACCACCCCACCCTCTCAAACATAAAATTTCCACATTACCGACAAAATCGAAAACTTTCTACACAATAAACATTTTGTCTGATAGCTCCGAGGGATTTGCATTATTTTTGGGCCTCTGAAGAACGTGTTTAGCGCACCTGACCACGTGCAACACATTTTTTAGCCTCTGTGTATGCCCCAAAATGGGTTTTTATCCTAAGGATCGCACATATCGCGTATTCCTTGTACTTTTCAACAAAAGCAATATTTTTCTAATGGTCCCAAAGGATTTGAATGCATTTTTGGCCTTTGTGCATGCAGCTGAGACCGCCAATTAGCTTTTTGCTGCTTTTTGGGACCAATTCAAGCCCTGAAAAAGTGTAGCATTTCTTAGTATCGCCAAATTCTATAAGAATAACGCGAAAATGATTTGTTTTGGTGCCCCAACGGAATCTAGGGAGCTTTTATGCTGGGGCCGCTTACAAAATGAAAACTTTTTTGAGGGACCCACCCCACCCCTCTCAAAAGTGAAATTTCCATATTACCCACAAAATAGCAGATTTTCTACTTAATGAACATTTTTTTCTGATAGCCCCGAGAGATTTGCATTATTTTTGGGCCTCTGGGGAGCATGTTTAGCGCACCTGACCACGTGCAACACATTTTAAGCCACTGTGTATGCCCTTAAATAAGGGGGGGGGGGGGGGCTTTAAGGATCGCAAATATCGCTGCTTTTTGGGACTAATTCAAGCCCTAAAAAAGTGTAGCATTTCTTAGTATCGCGAAATTCTACAAGAATATCGCCAAAATGATTTGTTTTTGGTGCCCCAACGGAATCTGAGATGCTTTTATGCTGGGGCAGTTGCACCAAAATGAGCACTTTTTTGAGGGACCAACCCCACCCCTCTTAAAAGTGAAATGTTTACCTTACCGACGAAATAGCAGACTTTCTACACAATGAACAATTTTTTCTAATAGCCCCGAGGGATTTGCATTTATTTTGGGCCTCTGGGGAGCTTGTTTAGCGCACCTGACCACGTGCAACACATTTTTTAGCCTCTGTGTATACCACAAAATGGGGTTTTTCCCCTAAGGATCGCACTTATTGCGCATTCTTTGTACTTTTCAACAAAAGCAATATTTTTTAATGGTCCGAAAGGATTTGAATGCTTTTTTTCGTCTTTGTGCATGCAGCCGACACCGCCAATTAGCTTTTTGCTGCTTTTGGAGACTAATTCAGCCCTGAAAAAGTGTAGCATATCTTAGTATCGCCAAATTCTATAAGAATAGCGCCAAAATGATTTGTTTTTCGTGCCCCAACAGAATCTGAGGTGCTTCTATGCTGGGGCCGTTGCACCAAAATGAGCACTTTTTTGAGGGACCCACCCCACCCCTCTCAACAGTGAAATTTCCACCTTCCGACAAAATAGCAGACTTTCTACAGAATAAACATTTTTTCTGATAGCCCCGAGGGATTTGCATTAATTTTTGGGCCTCTAGGGAGCACGTTTAGCGCACCTGACCACGTGCAACTGATTTTTCAGCCTCTGTGTATGCCCCAAAATGTTTTTTTTCCCTTAGGGATCGCACATATCGTGCATTCTTTGTACTTTTCAAGAAAATCAATTTTTTTCTAATGGTCCCAAAGGATTTGAAACCATTATTGGCCTTTGTGCATGCAGCTTAGACCGCCAATTAGCTTTTTGCTGCTCTTTGGGACTAATTCAAGCCCTGAAAAAGTGTAGCATTTCTTAGCATCGCCAAATTCTATAAGAATAGCGCCAAAATGAATTTTTTTTGATGCCCCAACGGAATCTAAGCTGCTTTTATGCTGGGGCTGCGGCACCAAAATGAGCACTTTTTTCAGGAAGCCACCCCACCCCTCTCAAAAGTGAAATTTCAGCCTTACTAACACTATAGCAGACTTTCTACACAATGAAAATATTTTTGGATACCACTAGAGTATTTGGATTATTTTTTGGCCTCTGGGGAGCATGTTTAGCGCACCTGACCACGTGCAACACATTTTTTAACCTCTGTGTATGCCCCAAAATAGGGTTTTTTTTCCCTAAGGATTGCACATATCGCACATTCTTTGTACTTTTCAACAAAAGCAATTTTTTTCTAATGGTCCCAAAAGATTTGAGTGCATTTGTAGCCTTTGTGCAAGCAGCTAAGACCGCCAATTAGCTTTTTGCTGCTTTTGGGACTAATTCAAGCCCTGAAAAAGTGTAGCAATTCCTAGTATCGCCAAATTCTATAAGAATAGCGCCAAAATGATTTGTTTTTGGTGCCCCAACGGAATCTAAGGTGCTTTTGAGGGACCCACCCCAGCCCTCTCAAAACTGAAATTTCCACCTTACCGACGAAATAGCAGACTTTCTACACAATGAACATTTTTTCATTAAGGGATCGGAAAATGTTGGAGCTGACTACCTGAGCCGAGCGTCAGACTGAGAGCGGCCATTAGACTTATCCTCGCACTGATAGCAGATGTGATTTCTTTAAATAGTTAGTAATAATGTAATGTTACTAAAAAATAGATTTCGTAGAAGTTTCTAGAACTTGTTGTGATATGTATATAAGTAAGAGTGTGTCAGTCTACTAGAACAAACTGAAATTTCCACCTTACGGACGAAATAGCAGACTTTCTACACAATGAACATTTTTCTGATAGCCCTGAGGTATTTGGATTAATTGTGGGCCTCTAGGGAGCATGTTTAGCGCACCTGACCACGTGCAACACATTTTTTAGCCTCTGTGTATGCCCCAAAATGGGTTTTTTCCCTAAGGATCCCACATATCGCGCATTCTTTGTACGTTTCAACAAAAGGAGTTTTTTTCTAATCGTCCCAAAGGAGTTGAATGCATTTTTGACCTTTGTGCATGCTGCTGAGACCGCCAATTAGCTTTTTGCTGCTTTTTGTGACTAATTTAAGCCCTGAAAAAGTGTAGCATTTCTTACTATCGCCAAATTCTATAAGAATAGCGCCAAAATGATTTGTTTTTCGTGCCGCAACGGAATCTGAGGTGCTTTTTTGCTGGGGCCGTTGCACCAAAATGAGCACTTTTTTGAGGGACCCACCCCACCCCTCTCAAAACCGAAATTTCCACCTTACGGACGAAATAGCAGACTTTCTACACAATGAACATTTTTTCTGATAGCCCTGGGGGGTTTGCATTAATCTTGGGCCTCTAGGGAGCATGTTTAGCGCACCTGACCACGTGCAACACATTTTTGAGCCTCTGTGCATGCCCCAAAATGGGGATTTTTCCCTTAGGATCGCACATATCGTGCATTCTTTGTACTTTTCAAGAAAAGCAATTTTTTTCTAATGGTCCCAAAGGATTTGAATGCATTTTTGGCCTTTGTGCATGCAGCTGAGACCGCCAATTTGCTATTAGTTGCTTTTTGTGACTAATTCAAGCCCTGAAAAAGTGTAGCATTTCTTAGTATCGCCAAATTCTATAAGAATAGCGCCAAAATGAATTGTTTTTAGTGCCCCAACGGAATCTGAGGTGCTTTTATGCTGGGGTGTTGCGCCAAAATGAGCACTTTTTTAACGGGAACAACCCCACCCCTCTCAAACATAAAATTTCCAAATTACCGACAAAATCGCAGACTTTCTAAACAATAAACATTTTGTCTGATATCTCCGAGGGATTTGCATTATTTTTGGGCCTCTGGGGGACGAGTTTAGCGCACCTGACCACGTGCAACACATTTGTTAGCCTCTGTGTATGCCCCAAAATGGGTTTTTTTTCCTAAGGATCGCACATATCGCGTATTCCTTGTACTTTTCAACAAAAGCAACTTTTTTCTAATGGTCCCAGAGGATTTGAATGCATTTTTTGGCCTTTGTGCATGCAGCTGAGACCGCCAATTAGCTTTTTGCTACTTTTTGGGACTAATTCAAGCCCTGGAAAAGTGTAGCATTTCTTAGTATCGCCAAATTCTATAAGAATAGCGCCAAAGTGAATTGTTTTTGGTGCCCCAACGGAATCTAGGGTGCTTTTATGCTGGGGCCGTTTATTAAAATAAGGACTGTTTTCAGGGGCCCACCCCACCCCTCTCAAAAGTGAAATTTCCATATTACCCACAAAATAGCAGATTTTCTACTTAATGAACATTTTTTTCTGATAGCCCCGAGGAATTTGCATTATTTTTGGGCCTCTGGGGAGCATGTTTAGCGCACCTGACCACGTGCAACACATTTTTTAGCCTCTGTGTATGCCACAAAATGGGGGGTTTTTGAAGGATCGCACATATCGCGCATTCTTTGTACTTTTCAACTAAAGCAATTCTTTTCTAACCGTCCGAAAGGATTTGAATGCATTTTTGGTCTTTGTGCATGCAGCCGACACCGCCAATTAGCTTTTTGTTGCTTTTTGAGATTAATTCAGCCCTGAAAAAGTGTAGCATATCTTAGTATCGCCAAATTCTATAAGAATAGCGCCAAAATGATTTGTTTTTGGTGCCCCAACGGAATCTGAGGTGCTTTTATGCTGGGGCCGTTGCACCAAATTGAGCACTTTTTTGAGGGACCCACCCCACCCCTCTCAACAGTGAAATTTCAACCTTACCGACAAAATAGCAGACTTTCTACAGAATAAACATTTTTTCTGATAGCCCTGAGGGATTTGCATTATATTTGGGCTTCTAGGAAGCATATTGAGCGCACCTGACCACATGCAACTCATTTTTTAGCCTCTGTGCCTGCCCCAAAATGGTTTTTTTTCCTTAGGATCGCACATATCGTGCATTCTTTGTACTTTTCAACAAAATCAATTTTTTCTAATGGTCCCAAATGATTTGAATGAATTGTTGGCCTTTGTGCATGCAGTTGAGACTGCCAATTAGCTTTTTGCTGCTCCTTGTAGGGCTAATTCAAGCCGTGAGAAAGTGTAGCATTTCTTAGTATCGCCAAATTCTATAAGAATAGTGCCAAAATGAATTTCTTTTTGGTGCCCCAACGGAATCTGAGGTGATTTATGCTAGAGCCGCGGCACCAAAATGAGTACTTTTTTCAGGACCCAACCCCACCTCAGTAGTATTCTAGGCTCTCACAGAGCACAATGCATTGCGCGCCGGGTTGAATGGACCTGGTGTTGCGTGAACAAGTGGAAGAAAAACAATTGAATTGTTGGATGCTCTCACAGAGCACAATGCATTGCGCGCCGGGTTGAATGGACCTGGTGAAGAGAAATGAAAAAACAGGTACTATCTTGTTAGAACCATTTTATTTAGTTTTTAAAAGCGAAAGTTTTACATTTGCATATGTGTTGACACTCTTTTGTTTGTGAAAGTGAAAGTCGAAGAAATTTACATTGCGTTCACTATTTACAATAAGATGAAAGAGAAAGATAATAAAAAAGCCGCTTTATATCCAAAAGGATAAGTTTGAAAGGTGGTTGGATCCACAACACGTTTGTTGAACACGAGTTTGTAGCGTTTGTATTCTGGATGAGTGAAAATGGTATAGTTTCTGGCGTCACGCACGATTTGGTGAGTTTTGATGACTTGGGTTTCTCTGGGTTTATCCAGGGGTTGTTGAATTTCATCCAAAACATTTTGACGCATAATGTGATAGTTTAATTGTGTTTTGCCTTCACTGTTGAGGCGGAAACCACGCACTTTGCATTCCACTTTGCCATTTTTGGTTTTGTAGCCATAGTTTTTAGGGCCGGCGGACACGAATTCAACAATGTAATCGTCGTCATCTAATTCATTAGTAAACTCTCCGAGATAATCTCCGAGAACGGGACGAGGTTGATTAGGATCGTCGGTGTCTTCGTAGTAAACAACTGAATCGGTGTCAAAGTACAGCACGTGTTTTCCGAGTAATTGGAGTGCTTTGTAGAGACGGTGTCGTGCCCAACAGGTCGTAAAGGAGGCCACGAAGACATTGAGATTCGGAGAGACTTCGATGTCTTCGTCAAAGTGTTGAAAGTGGACTTCCACCATGTTGTCGTTGACAACGAATACTTGACGAACATCAATGCGGTCGCTGTTGAGGAAACGGTGAAAGGCTTCGGGGTCTGTAAATTCCATTACTTGGGTTTTGTTGAGGCGCTGACCGAACGTTCCCCACATGGAGTTTAACATCATTTTGGCTAGGGTGCGTAAGCCAGGATTCTTTTCAACTCTGTCGTAGTCGAGACGAATACCTTCACGCTCGTAGTATTCCTGGATGTACTGGTGTCGTTTGGCGACATCGTTTCCCACCCAACTTGGCCAACCACTGGCTTCTTGTTTAATCTTGAGCCAAGTGTTGACATAGTTTTCAAACAACCCCTCACAGGTTTCTTCAAAGTGCCAAACTTCGTAAATGTAGTCCATGCGATAACCGAGTTCAATGGCTACTTGAAGTTCGGGACTACACCAGGTTCCCTCTAATGCGCGTTCGTCGTCCGAGTGGGGGCACTGGGCCGACCTTTCCAACAGCGGCTTTTCCATTTCCGTTTCCACACAGGAAGCACAGAGAGGAAAGATGAGTTTTCCCCCGTGGCGGTAGGGTAGTACAGGATGGTACAAACCATAGGGGGGGATGACTTTGCATTTGATGACGCCAAAGTACTGGTTGATGTCTGTGGTGTCTGGTTGAGAAATAAAGGTGGGATGGCCTTTGGGGTAAACACAGGTTTTGTTGACCCAGGGATACAAAGACGTGTAGTCAATGTAATGGATTTTCTGAGTGGGTGTTACGCGATGGTACAACTTGACAGCATTGGTGCGTCCACCACAGAAAGCGTCACGAGGGTTGAGGGGGTCGCTGAATTCCAGTTGTTCGACATAAGTGCCAATGTCCTCTCGGTGTTTTTTCAAACGGGACCACTCACATTCCCACATTTCGATGACGTTGTAACCACGAGCTTGAATGTTTTTGGTTCTTTGTTGAGTTTTTTCGTAAACGTCACGCATGGTTCGATTAGAAAGTCTCAAGTGAGATTCACCACGCACGGGGTAACACTTGGGGCAACCGTGCCAAAAACAACCATGAAATTCGTACACGGTATTGGTGTCTTTACAGTAACCGTCCACAAACCACGAGGTATTTGGAATTCGATACTCCCCGGCGTTTCCCGCGTGTTGAACATACACGCAGTGGGATGGGTGTTCGTGCAATGGATAAGCCGCTGACATCATATCGTGGTCACTTAATTAACTCCTCCTCAGTTAGGTTGTTGAGGGCGGCTTCTCTGAGCGAGTAGTTGCACCAGGTTAACCATTCAAAGGCAGCTCTGGATTGGTTGATTTTTGTACGCCAACCGTTGACAGGTTCACTCGCTATGCTGTTGGGAATCATTTGATTCATGCGCAGATCTCTGTTGCAAGCGGAAGCAATAGTGATGTGATCAAAAGGGTTGAATCCTGTTTTGGCTTCAAACAATAGTTTGAATGTCATACATCCTTGTTTGAGAAGGCGCACATCCGATTCACAATAGGCAATTAACTCTTCTTGAAAATTAAAGGTAATGTTTTTGTTTCTTTGATCTTTATGCCACTTTTCAAATTCTTCGCGCCCCTCGGGTGACATGCTTTCGGGCATGTAGTAATCAATGGCTGGAACAATTCCTACATACTCTTGATTTTCGAGCAGGTTGAATTTGTGTGGAAAGTAACCTTTTTTCAGTTCCGTTAAGCCAAAGGTTTTTGGAAAGGCTGAGAGAGGCATTTGAAAAAAACTCATGGAGTCAATGAAGCGTATACGGTCGTGTTTTAGTTCCAACAGTTTGCACCCGTTGCGTATTTGCTGTACAATTTGGCTGTTTTGACGGTATTCAGCAGCGACAAAGTAACCGTCGTACCCTTGAAAGTTGTGGGCTAACACATGCACAGGACGCGTGTCATTTTCGGTGAGTGTGTCAAGCCATTCCAAAAAATCTCTCAAACAGTGTTCACCCTTAAATCGGAACGGTCTGTTATCCATTTCAGTTTCTGCAATGACCAAATTGGCGACATGTTGTTCTGCTGGCTGCATGGCTTCAATGTCGAAGAAAACATGAAGGGGTGGCTTGTCTTCTTCGTCTTCGTCGTCTTCGTTGTTACTTTCTTCTTCGTTGGCGCGCAAAGTTTGTAGACCAGCGGCAGCACCCCGTTTGGGTTGTGGTCCACCCTGCTGTTTACGTTTGCGCTTTCGTTTCTTTTTGTCTTCTTTCATTTCCTGAGGAGATTTACATTTTTGAATGAAACACTTGTGAATGACAGAGTCCACATACTCGTGACAGGATGGGCAGTCGATGAATCCGCACTTGTGTTTTTCAATTTGTTTTTCAACCGTTTCAAGTTTAAAGCAACGAGAACATCTATGGTTTTTGTGGCAAATGGATAATGGCTCTGGCACTGGTTTACCTGTGTGGTCGAGAGTTCGATGGGCTTCAAAGCAAGTTTGTCCAAAAAAGTCACGATGACAACGCTCACAACGTTGAGTTGCTTTGAGACCCCTAGGGAAAGCTTCATTGAAATCGGTACACCCCGTTTGACGACAAGCGCGACAAAAACTCTTGTTCAGCAAACAACGATGACGTCTTTGATCGTTGTAGGGCTTTAGACAGTGCGCACAAGCATAACTCGTACCAAAAAAGCCTTGGAGGCTGGTTATGACATCATAATGACCTTTTTCGTGTAGAAGTATAATTTGTTTTTCATCGGGTCCCATAGGAGGACTGAAAGCCTTGCGATGAAAAGCGCGGTCGGCATCAACCAAGATTAAGCGGTAGTTAAAAAGAGAGGGAGCGTGACTGAACTGCGTCAATTCCTCATAACCACACGGACCCTGTGGCACGTTTGCCTCCTGATGCAAAAGTAAGGCACGCTGTTTTTGCACTTTTCTTCCTAAGCGAATATTATTCCACTGGCGGTCGTTGTCAAGTTTTGCTTTTGCAGTCACAATTGCTCTCGCACAACAAAGTGCGTCTTCATTGTTTATTTGAATCACTGATTTTTTGGTCAGCTTTAAAATGCTAAGGGGTTGATGTCCCGGTTTGATATTGCGCTTTCTTCCGCTCCCTTGTGGAGAATGGACAACCTGAGTGATGGACAATTGAAAGGAATCATCCATCTCAAATTGTTCGTTGCTGTTTAGAGCTTGACTCAAACGAGTGAAAAGACCATCCAAGCGAGGTCCCCCTTGTTTCCATTCCCCGACACGTAACCCCCAGCCTTGGAAATTGGATGTTAACCGGTTCGAACTTAGCGTAAAATAGAGTCTGTCCATGTCATTCAAACCCGGTGTTGTTTCAATGACACGGTTGACGGCTCGCTTTAAACCCTCTTGGAGCTCTGACACCAAATTTGGTGCGTCCACAAAGTTTCCCGTTTGCCTCAAATGTGTGTTGAAATGTCTTTCTCTCACACCCAGGTGAGTGCTTTGTCGATCCACAAAGGGTTGTAGGTCAAATTCAAAGGTTCCCTTTGACGAGTTGAGACCACTTCCGCTCTGCTGAAGAAGACGCGATTGAAAGGCGCGTTGGCGCTCAAAGTTATCCATAACTTGATTGCACAAAGCATTTTCTTCCTCATCGCTCTGCAGCATGGTTTCGTAACAAACCAGTTCATCGTCTGAGTCGTCGAGATCTAAACCCAACTCTTCTAAATGAGAAGAATAATTTTGTTCAACATTTTCACCCACATTTTCGTAGCTTGCCATGGTAAGGTTGTGTGTACTAAAAGTACACTACTCTTTTTATAGTTAAATTGAATGAGAGTGAAAGCTCATTTGTCTATGAACATTCAACCGTATAAGCTCGTGTAAGCAAAGTATAAGCCAATCAGGGTACAAATGACGTTTCGACCAATGAGAGTATAGCAATATTAACCTATGAGCGCTAAGCTCGTGTAAGCAAAGTATAAGCCAATCGGGGTACAAATGGCGTTTTGACCAATGAGAGTATAGCAATATTAACCTATGAGCGCTAAGCTCGTGTAAGCAAACCAATCAGGGTACAAATAGCGTTTTGACCAATTACAGTATAGCAATATTAGCCTATGAGCGCCGAGCTCGTGTAAGCAAACCAATCAGGGTACAAATAGCGTTTTGACCAATAACAGTATAGCAATATTAGCCTATGAGCGCCGAGCTCGTGTAAGCAAAGTGTGAACCAATCAGGGTACAAATTACGTTTTGACCAATGAGAGTATTGCAATATTAGCCTATCAGTGCGTTGGTTTCGTTTCACCATCATTTCATCATCGTTTCATCTATTTGAAAGAAATTATTTTTATGCTATGAGGGATTTAATCTATTGAATTAGTTGAATTAATCTATTGAATTAGTTGAATTAGTATTCAACTTTATTGTTATAAAAGAGTGAGAGAGTTAGTGAAAATTATCAAATGTCTTTACCCGACAGAATTTTGCGAGAGATCAACGACGAGTTTGCATTTGTCAAGTCCAAAAGTTTGGAAACCTTTGCTGCCCAATTGAAGGACGAAGACGAGCTCTTTTCCATTCCAACAATTTATCCTCAGCTAACTTGCAAGTGGTTTATCGACGGCTTAGATTTTATCGCACCAGAATGGCGACACGATTTCAAGAAACCACCGCCCAAGAAACCCCGCAGACTTCCAACCAAGTAGATGTTGTGGAAACCCCTCAGACTTCAACAGACGCGCCAGCCGCTAAAAAGATCAAGATGTGGGTTCCAAAAATTCAGCCAAGAATTGTCGGAACAGCCGAAAGCCATTGGGAAAAACTTCCCACCGAAATCCAAAATAAAATTTTGGACATGGAAGCACGACAAACGCATCGTGAAAAGTTAGCAAAGGTATGTGCAGACCTTGAAGAGTTTTTATTAATTCAACGTTGTTTTGTGTGCAAAAAAGAAGAGTGGGGAATACAATCAACGCCATGCTGTCAAAAACCTGCTCACTTTGAATGCTGTACCGCACCCATACATGTTAATGAAGGGCTGCGGCGAGTATGTATGATATTAGATATCGAGGCATACAGCTATTTCGAGAAACGTTGTCGGAAAAAAACCCCAGAAAACTGCACAAGCCAATCCCGAAAGGTATTTTGGGTAGTTTCATCATTTCCGTGAAATCTTTAAAAAACATGGCAGGAGACGCCATGGACGTCTGTCTGCGTGTGCTGAAAGAAGCCCACAAAAACAGGTACGACACCTACAGTGTCAGGAAAGTACCTTGCTTTGCAACAGTCATGCAATTGAAGCAATACTTTCTGCAGAATTGTAAAGAGGAAATATTTCCAGCAACCGACACGACCTTCCAAATCGGCTACTACGCGGACGGAAACAAGAAATTCTCTATATCGTCCGAAATCCAGCTCGCCGAAGCGTTTTCTTTGGTAAAAAACGGGATGATAACATTGTGGGTGGATCCACATAAAGACGTTCCAAGGGGTTCTTCGGGCAAAAAGAGAAAAGGTAAGAAACACAATAAGCCATGTTTTGCACGTTTTGTTGCACCAAAAGTTAAGTGAGATTTTTTCCCTTGTTCTCAGTGATAATGATTATGATTATCACTATTCTGACTTAGGTAATCCCAGTAGTGCTCGAGATGATAGCGGGGACGGAGAGGAAGAAAACAGCTACGACTCTTGTCTTTCACGGCTTAGAGAGAAGCATACTCTTCCCGAGTTCAAATTGCGCTGCTGGGCGCGGATGGTGGTAAGGAAAATTTGAGTTGCCGAGAGTAATTTTCACCTTCTTTAGTTAAATTTCATATCCACCTTCAGACTATATTTTTATAAGATTGTTTGCTTCGTATTTTCTAAGGCGAGTTTTCAGCCAGAAGTTGTTTCCAAATGTCTACAAAAATTAGCATAAAACGCACGTGTTGCACGTTCTTGAGACTGAAATGCCTTGGACAAGTTTTGAGCTAATTTTGCAACAACGAATTACACTTCTCCAATATAATTATTGGTCAAGGTTTTATGTTGTTTTTACCTCCTCTGATGAGCTCGAATTGAGATCGGCGGGTGTCCGTAAAAATAACTATTGAAAACAGCAATAGTTCAATTTGTATCATTTTATTCCATTACAGGTTAACGGAACCCACAAGAGTGAAGATAACCCTCCGAATGTTCCATTTTTTACTGGCAATTCGAAAGCGGCTTCAAAATCATTCAAAAGTCAAACATCAGGTGAAGTCAGTGGACAATCCACGGATGGCGCTGAAAGAAAGGCAAGAGAGGCATTTCTTAGCAGATGCTAGCGACCTTTAAATGTGTATTATTTTCTTAACCAAACGCTTTTCTACTTGTAGGTGCGTATGCGTTCAAGCATTCTTCAGCAGCTCAAGGATCTCAAAGCATTGAAAGACGATGACGTCCTTACAGAAAACGAATTTTCTTTGCAAAAGGATAAACTGTTAAAAGAAATGAATTCTTTGTAGTTTTTTAATATGCGATAATAATCAAACATTCGTCATTAACACTGAGTAAAATTCATTTGTTTATTTATCACAGGTATTCGGCAAGTTGAATGTAGTTTCTGATCTGTTCATCAGTAACCTGAAGAAATGCTTCTTCCACCATAAATTTGGGATCCTGGCAAAATTGCCAGGCCGCGTCATTTTCCCTGATCCAGTTTTTTGTTTGGGCAAACAGTTCTTCGCATGGCATAAAATCCGGGCTGTATGGCGGAAGGAACACAACCATTGCTCCCGCGGCATGAATCCTGTTAACTACGGCGTCGGTGTGGTGGATAGCCGCATTATCTGTGGCAAATGAAAAATAAGGAAGAAATAAATTAATGTGATGCTAATCGCGTGAATCAGAGAGGGTTTAAATTTCAAATGGAAGGGAATGAAGTATCTGAGGAGTTACAAAAATATTTAATTTCATAACCACCGCCACATCGTAGTGTTGCAAGAAATTTTATGCTTACCCATTATGACCACTGATCGTGGATTGATGCCATTAAATGGAAGCAAGTTAGGGCAGAGCTTTTGATCCACAAACTCTTCAAATTTTGCCCCGTCGACCTTGCCCTGATAGATACCCACTTCTATCATTCCTTCCGTACAAATAACGGGTATGGCCGTTATGCGCGGTCCCCAGTTCTGCGCCTGACGTTTGACCGTGGCTCTGTTACCGACTAGACTATAGCCATAGGTGCGAGAAAGTCTTTTGTCCTAAAAAAGTAAAAGGTTGACGAAAAAAATTGTGATTTGTGAAAAATAATTGAAGAGTACAAAAAGTTGTAAAACAGCAATTGAATACTTACAAATCCGCTTTCGTCCAAAAACACCAACATTTCAGGATCCAGGAGACAAACATTGGACCTGAAAAGTACTCTTGCTTCCTCAGATCTTTGAAGGGCAATTCTTGCCAGCTTAAAATGATAAAACACGCTTAAATTGACACACCAGGAAAATGATGCAAATTTGCGAAATAAAAAGCCCTATTATAGTAAAGCGAGTATTTCACAAACCTCTTTGCGGGTGAAACTATCCCGTTTCAAATACCGCAATATGCTGGAAACAACATTTTCTGACCCTGTCTGTTCGTAGACATCGTAGGCAATCTCTGCAAGAGTTTTGTCCGGGTGTTCAAGAACAGCTTCCATAATTACGAACTCCACGTGTGGATGCATGGCAAAACTATTCAAAGGTCGCCCTAATTTCTCCTATTTTACTTCGCCAGTATTTAGGCATTTTGAAATATAGCGCTCCACCGTTCTTGGGGACATGAATAAAGTAGCCGCTACATCATCTACACTATAACCTAAAAACTCCTTCATCCATATGGCTCGCCATCTAAGATCGTCACTGTACGGACGAGGCATCGCGGGTTTAATGTATCAATTGACTTATTAAAATTCATTGACCGTATCCCAAAATACCTTTCGGGATTGGCTTGTGCAGTTTTTTTGCTTTTTTCCGACAACGTTTCTCGAAATAGCTGTATATTTTAAACAAAGGAAACCAAACTATTGTTCGCGAACTTGGATGGTGCGACATGGATGGACGGTCCGACAGTATTCATTTTCAATCACCCATGTCATTTAGTTCTTTGTCTGAGGCTGACAAGCGCACAGCTAATTACGTATTTTTCAACATTCACTCTCTTCCTTTTCACGCACGACCTGAAGAAAATGCTGTTGACCAAAATTTGCTTGATTTTGTGATGAAAACTGTTTACAAGACACTGTCCTCGCTTGAGAGAGATGTTGTTGCATATAAAGGAGGGACACTTGAAAAACAATTGTTATCCCGTTTGAATATTCCGTATGTTAATTTAGAAGAATTTAATTGCCCAAAAGTTAATCAATTGCTTTTTGATGGGTTTGAGCCGCTTTTTGATTGTGCCTGTCACATTTATTCTCATTGTCATTGTCCGAGGGTTGAAACGAGATTGTTTTACCAATGGTTAACTGTTCATTCTTAACAGGTGATTATGGAAATGGAAACGTCCGATTTGCTTGTGCGATGTGACACGTGTGAAAACATTCACTTTATGAAACATTTAAAACTATACACCCCTGATTTAATGTGGTGTCATTTGTGCTGGTCCCACCATTTCTTATTTCGAATTGTGTAACTTATTGCAGGTGATGACCGAAATGAAACATTGTCCGAAGTGGCACCGATTTCGATGCAATTTTCATTATGTTATATTTAATAGAGAATTTAAAAAGTGGCAAAAGCATATGAGAGCTGTTCGCTCAATGTATTTGTATTTACAAACGAACAAACACTTTCACATACCTTTTGTTGATGGTGTAAAAACAGATGGAGTTGTTGTCCAATGTAAACTAACTCCTCATCGTGTTAAAGATCGTTTTAGCAGACATTTTAACGCCGAGTATTGTTCGAAATTTTATCAGCTACAGTTTAGTCAAATTTGGAACAAATTTCAATCAATTGATTTTTTGTTGTAGGTTCACAAGCAAATGGATGTACTCACAAGTTGGCATCTAACAAAATGTAACTCGTGTTATTTCAAGTTTAGAAAAATGTTTGCTAAAAATTGGAACCACAACTATTCAATTAATTTTTTGAAGCATTATTCAATGCCACTTTTGTTTTAACTTGTAGGTGCACATGCAAATGAGTGCATTGTAAAATAGTGTGAACTGTAAATGTTGTTTTGATTTAAGGTGCACAAGCAAATGGATTCAGTATTTGGTTGGCATCTCAAGAAATGTGCCTCGTGTAATTTTAAGTTTAGAAAATTTGTACAAAAAAATAGAAAATTTCAGTTTCAACCATTCAATTTAATTTTGTTTTAACTCGTAGGTTCACAAACAAATGGATGTGCTCCTGACTTTTCATTTAAGAAACTGTATTTCGTGTTATTTTAAGTTAGTTTAACAAGTTTAAATGTGAACATTTATTGTTTTCAAGGTTCACAAGCAAATGGATCTAACTGGTGTAAAAAAATATTCGGTGTTTTTTAGGTTCATTTGGAAATGAAAATATCAAAGGCTTGGCATAGAACTCAATGTAGTCACTGTTATGTAAAACTGTTGCAAACATATAGGCGTTATCATTTATTGAAAATGAGAAAACCCATGTTAAAAAGGAGTTTGTTTTATTAACTTTTTTCAGGTTCATGACCAAATCATATTCAGTCAATCCATTTGCATGTGCTCACCAAAACATATTTCAAAAGAAGCTAATTATTGGAAAAAGAACGAAGGACTAATTCCCGGTGTTGGAGTTAAAGGTGTTGGAATGCGCACCATTTTGGAACGACAAGGGTGGCGCGGAAAAAAAGAAACATGGAAAAAATTAACTGGGTGTAAACAATACGAACAATGTGTAATGTGTAATAATAATTATCGTTTGTATAACGAATCATGTCGTTTATGTGAAACTTATTTACCACCATGTAAAGAAAGAATGTGAAAATAAACTTTTTGTTTTTGTTTTTTCAATTACAGTTTGAAGAGTATGTCAGCAAATGGGTCAAAATTCAACAAGAAGCCAAAGGGTGGCCGAGTTGGGTGGGAAACGATGTTTTGAAACAACACCAGTACATCCAAGAAGTTTACGAGCGTGAGGGTCTTCGTTTGAACCACTCAAATATTAAAAACAATCCTGCTTTATACACCGAGGCCAAAATTAGGCTCAAATACGTGTGGGAGAGTAACCCAACCATTCGTCCTTGGCAGTGTTATTCAGGAGAAGGAAAAAATTACCCCAAAAAAGAAGACATGGCAAAAGAAGCATAAACAGTTTACCTTTTTGGTTTATTCGAGATCACAATAAGCCCTTTATGGAGCGAATGTTTCTCCCACGTTACAAATAAACTCAAATCAGCTCTACTGCTTTTTTTCTTTTTTTTTTTTACAATTTTAAATATTTTTTACCCTGCATTAAACCTTTAACAAAACGTTCAGTTAGTGTCTTTTTGCCTGGTAAATTGCTAATGGCTTTAATCATTTTGGTGTCTTCTCTCCATTTGGCGTTCAAGTCGTCCCCTGCCTTGTGATAGTCAATGTCGTGTTGTTTGGAAATTTTGTCCAACCGGTTGATGCCTGGATCCCCTCGTTTCAATCGCTTTTCCAAATGAGTGCCAGGTCCCATGTATTGATAGCCGGGCCAATGAAATTCTATTCCAGTTTTGGCCAACAACTTTTGAAGGTCAAACCCCCATCCTTTTTGAGTTTTTCTTTTTCTTCTCGTGTTTTTGGGTTTGGTTGATTTGCGTCTTTTGGGAACTTGAGTTTTTCTCTTTTTGGCTGCCATTTAGTCGCTGTTGTAATCCAACTTTCGTCGTAACTTTTTGCCTTTGTACCAATCTTCCCAACCTGGTAATGGTTTTAACTTTTCGAGTTCACCACTTTTCCCTTTGCCCTTGCCTTTGCCTCTGCCTTTGCCTTTGACCGTTTCTCCTATCTTTTTTTCCAACGTTTTTCGTCGCTTTTTTATATCTGCTAGGGCTTCTTCTTTTATTCGCACAGGAATTCGACTGGTTGTAGCAGCTGTATCTTTGTTTAAACCAATTGGCAATTTAGGTGTTGAGGGACTACCTTTTATCATTTGCTTGAGCCATTGCTCGACAGGTCCAGCTACCAAATCACCTTCTTCTTCATCTTCTTGATGTTCGCCTTGTCCCCCCGATCCACTGCCTCCAGGAAATTGACGAATTCGCTTGGTCAAATGAACTAGTTCATTACTCATGGGTTTGGTTTTTGCATTGATAATGGCTGGAGGCAAACCAGATTTCAACAAGACATGTTTTTTGGCCGCTATTTTGGCTGCTTTAGTTAAAAGTGCATTTTCAGTCAATTCGCCCTTGTAGTGTTGTATCAATTCTTCCATGTCTTTTTGAGGAATCATGTAAACTTCTTCCATTTTGGCAGTTGTTGGAGCACTTGCAACTCAACTGATGCAACAGTTTACCGGGGGCTTTTTGATATAGCCTTTGTCTAGCCCCCAACTGTTGTAGCTTTTTTTACCCCCGCGGTTTTTATACGTTTGATATTCCTGTTTGTAGCCTGCAATCATCTTTCTTGCGTCTGAAGCACTCATTTGTGGTTTTTTCAAGGCCTTGACCAAATCACTTGTAGCCTCAAACCCTTTCTTGAAGTCGACAAACCATGGCATCCCTTCTCCTCGCTGGGTTTTTCTTTTTCTTTTTGCCCGCTTTGTTTTTGTCCATTTTGTTTTTGCTCGTTTCCTTTGGCGTCCCATTTTTTAAAGAGTAAAGTGTTGTAAATGCTACGGCTTTTTATCTTGTACACTGGCAAACCACCTCGTTGAGACCTCGAAACAATCCACTCCCTTTTTGTGACATTAACACTTCACGTCGTTTTTTAACAGAATTTTTCCTTTTGCTCAGCTCTCTCAAGGTGTTTTTATGAGGTCGGAGTTTGCTCATCAATTCGGGTTTGAGAGGAATCTTGTTTTTTAACAAGTTTAGCACCACTTCACTCATGGCATTAATGTGGTCCGCATTGGCATGTTTTAACATTTCTTCACGTTTCATACTGTTGGCTTCTTGGAGCACCGACTTTAAAAACGGTAATTGACGTTTGAAACGCTTCATCTTTTTCAACGCTTTCGACGTTTGTAAAACTTGGCATTGTCTGTGATCCCTTTTAAAGCTTGCGACCCCAATTTTCCAAAAGCTGTTGCAAAAGTTGGAGCAGGTCCTGCTAGAAGGATACTCATTCCCTCGGCGATTTTGTCAACTGTTCGGGGCTTTCGGCGAAATAGAGCACCCCCTCTTTGTCTTCTTTTTTTGGTTTTTCTTCTCTTACTTCGCTTACTTCGTTTACTTCGTTGTTGTTGAACACCCATAGTGTACAAAGTGATGCATTTGATGTAGAGCGCTTTTTATTCTGTTTTGAAGACCCATCCACATAGCATTGCCCGCTGAACGATTGATATTTGTGTAAGCGGTGGTAATTTCGGCTACAACGTTTAGGCAAAGGGGGTGTAAAATCAGTAATGATGTCGTCTAGCGTTTGGATTTTGACCAAAAATGCTTCTAGCCCGTCTGGAGGAAGTCCTCTAACGTAGGTTCGTAATTCAATCAGCGTTTTGGCATAGGTGGTGAAAGCAAATCGTGACATTTCTTCTTTGAAGCGAAACTGCTTGAAGTCATTCCACCCTTTCACCAACGTTCCAGCTGCTGCCAAACAGGCCACCAGTAAAGGGTTTTCGAGAATCGGTCCAATAACCATTCCAAGGGCAACCAAGAGTAGCGCTATTCCGTTCAACACACTGTTGGCCACTTTGTAATGATTTAACATGTACTTGTAAGACCACCACAGTTTGTGGTAATAGGCATACAGCGAGTCCAAACGTTGCAATAAGTCGGGTTCAATTTGTGAGGCATAATACGACGATTGTGGATCGTTGACAAACGACACCACCATTTGTTCTTTTTGAACCATTTCAATTCACTTTGAAAACTCCGCAAATATGATTGTCGCGTTAATCGTGTGCTGTGTTTATAGTTCACCTTTTGAGCAACTGTTGGAGAATAGAGTTGATTCGTTGTTGTTCAGCCGATCGACGCAAATTACCCGACACTTTGGTTAGTTTGGCTAACACGTCTGGATCCATGGCCAGTTGCAGTGCTTCTTTTTGGATGGTTTGGATCAATTCCCGAAAATAAGTTTCACCGTAGTTTCTAACAAATTGTTGAATTCTAAATCCCTTTCTAATACGAGAGTAATGATATACCTGACGCATTGCCTCATAATCCATGCTTTTAACACTCATGGTGCTAAAATGGTCTCCTAACAATTTTTCAAAACATGCCCACACCAAGTCGGGACTAGCTCCTCTAAGTCTCTTACTTTTTCTTGGCAGCTTCGTTCTGTTGGCCATCAGTTCTTGTTCAATGGTTCTCGGCAACATCGTTCTGTTTTTGATAACTTCTCGTCCATCCCTCTCCTTTTAACAAGTGACTCCACAACCTAAACTCGTCCGACGAGGCGGGGTGCAAATCCAAAACCAAGTATCCAAAAGGGCGGGACGTTGACTTGTGGAAGGTTTCCAAACAGTCTTTCCAAGTGGAGGGAAACGATTGCAACAGCACATTGCGCACACCCAATTGATCCCGGGGGTTTTTGAATGCCACAATGTAATGGGCATTACGGGAAATGCTTTTGGCATATTTTCCCACCGGGAACATGTCCTGGCACAAATACAGCACAGTAATGTTTTGATGTTTGGTAAAGAGATCCAAAACGCGTTTGTCACCACTTCCTTCATCCATCAAATCGTCCAAGACCAAAATACCGCGTCCTTTTGGAAACCATTTGATTAATTCCTGGTGTTCTGGAATTCCTTCGTGAAAAAGAACCCCCGCCTCTTTCATGGTTCGAAAACCGTCTTGCCAGGCTCCGTAACAATAATGCACTTGGTTAGGGGGTGTTTCAAACAGATCCAAATTTTCTAAAGTGAGATTTTGTGTGAACACGGTTTTGCCACATCCAGAAGGTCCCACCACCAAAATTGAAGATGGGGTGTGAAAACGAAACGGTTTGCACTTCTGCATAACAACTCAAAAATAACTCAAGTTTTTTTACATTTCACTCTTTTATTTTAAAAACGAATCAGTTGATTCTCGGGCGATTGACAACTTTGATGAGGAGTTTTACAATACACTTTTGCCCACTTTTTTTCATCTTCATTAATCCACTCTTTTAGCATTTGACCTACTTCGTGATCATTGTTCACTCTGTCATAGGAGGAAAAAATTGTGTAAAATCTTGCAAGTTCATGTCACGAGCGCGACACTTTTAAATACAAAAGAGAGTAATGTCCACAAGCTTTGCTATGAATTCCTTGAAGCGACATTCCATTGGTCACCACATACTTCCAATGCTTCATCACCCACTGTCTCAGCGGTTCGGCTTGTTGGTAAAAGTCCAACGGGAGGGCATAGCTGTCCATCACTTCACACACATTTCCTTGAGTCCACAAAGCAATCCAGTGTTGGCCTGGTTGACCTCGAGGATCTGTATTGACAATGTAGCCCTTGGGTCTTGTCATGTCTTTTACTGGGGACTTGGGCAAACCGTCGCAAGCTACCACACCATAAAACTTGGGTTTCAATTCTGAATCTTCTCGTCCCAAATAAGTCAACTGTTGGTCTGTCAAAGCAACGTGTTCCATTTTTTAGTGCTGGTAAACGTCGTACACCACAGCTCCGTTCTTGTCAATTTCCAACAGGTTTTCAAATTCGCCGTAGACAATCACGGTTATATTGTTGGTTGGTGCTGCTCTAAATTCAAGCTTCAGTTGAAGGCCCCGGTTTGTTTTGGGTTGAGATTAGCACTGTCGGCACAGCCACTGGCTACATTGTCAAACATGAAGTGCGTACAACCTTTTCCTTCTCCCCAGTCATCTTTTTCCACCATGCCCCCTTTCATTTTGCACACTGCACCACTTGCTAGGAGATATCTAAAGTATCCTGCCAAATCTCGGGCTGAATTGTTCCCGTTTAGTACCAGTGTTTCATAGGGATATTCTTCCCCCTTCACAATTTGTCTGATAGTCCTTAGCTGGAATTTTTGAAAGCAAAAGGGGTCTCTGGTCACTGCTCCATTAAACGCACGGCTGTCAACCAGTCCCACTATCATTCTGTCTGGCACTCTGTTTTGAAACAGGTTGGCAATGTCGAAGCGCGTTAGTGCACCATCCATGCTGAAGGTACGAATTTCACTTCGAACAGTTGGGTAAAAAGCAACTGCTCCACCTTGTCTCTTGGTACTCAGGGCAGTAAACAACGCCTCATTCAACCTCAGTTGACACATGTGAAACTTGAGTTTGATATCGTCTTCATTGAGCCTTGCTGCCAATCCCACACCATTCATGAATAGGTTTGGGTTGTTGAAATGAAATTTTATCTTGATTTCAACGCCTGGAACGAGCAGTTTGCCCGTGTGAAACACTTCCAAATGAGGTTTAAACACTAGCACTCTTCTAGCTCCTCCTGCATACTCGACAGCTTCTCCAATCATGGCATCCAAGGTGTTTTTTTGATTCTGGGGCAAATCGGTGTAATGGGCGTGAGGTCCCGCTTTGTTAGTGTTGTTGGCTGTCCACTCGGGAGGAGAATCGAGGGCATTGTACCATCCTGCAGGTGCCAAAATGGTCTTACCATCAGCTCTGTCAAAGTTCACTAGGGTTTCAAAGTAAGTTTTGTAGTGGTATGTGTCCGATTGAGGACTGATCAGAGTTCCGTTCAAATTCATGTCAATTTGTTTGATTATGCTGTGAGCCAGATTGTTAACAGGCCACAATTTTTCGGCGGCCACCAAATTGGCATTGTCGCTTTTTTTCAATCTCAACTCCATGCTAAAGTAACTTCGTCCCAAATCTGCATAACCATCCAACCCGGGAATTATGAATTCTGCTGGAGGAATGCCAGAAGTTGTAGGTTGAATAGTCACCATTCGATAGGCAGAGGTGCTAATATCTGTCATAGGAACTTTGAAAATATTAATCGCCGAATTAATGGTAGGTTCGGTCATCTTTTAGGTTCAACGTCGATGTTGTCTTCTAGACTTTTTTGGCTTTCTAGTGGTACCTCTCTTTCGATGAGGGCGCTTTTTATACTTTTTATTCGCTAGGAGTTTGGCCATTTGGTAATCTGGAGGTAAGCCCACATCCTGACTAATCCATCCACCTCGTTGGGAAGGCATCTTTAACATTTTCCACATGGGTACAAATCCTCCACGTTGTGACATTCCTCTTTCGCTTTTAACCGAACGAACCCTTGACGGAATAGGATTCATTTTTCTCATACTCCAAAAATGTCTCTGGCTCTTTTGGCAGCTTTTATTACTTTTCCAACGTCCTTGCGCTTCAACACTTGTTTGGCTCGTTTGGTAATTTCTTTTTTCAAAGCTTCTTCGGCTTTTCGTTTGACACCCCGCTTTAATCCTTCTGCCAAACCGCTCACAGTGTTTGTTGGCACTTTCAATGGGTTGCCACTTTTTGTAAAGCCTTTTAAACCTCCTCGCAATATGTCTTTCAATAAACCACCACCATCCTGACCATAGTCTTCGTCTGTGCGAAACCGCGTTAAACTTCCACCTCGCATGTTACTTGTTGAGTTTGTTTGTTTGTTTAAATCAGCTGTTCTCTTTTTATACTCACATAATGGTGCATGTGAGCGATTCTCCAGCATAGCGTTTTCGTTTTCCACTCCTAATCTCTGCCATTACTTTTTCGTGATTTTTTTGGGCATTCTTTTTGGCCAGTTTTTCCAATCCTTTGGTAATCCCCCAAGCAGCTTTGGGAAGTTTGGTAAGTACACTTGCAATGCCTGCGCCTATTTGAGTTTCCAAATCGGTAAGACGTTCCAAATGACGACGACGTCTTCGACTTCTTTTAACACTTGCTGGTGCAATTGACAAATTACGCTTTGTGGTTTGTTTTCTTGCTTTTTTTCCTCGCTTAGTTGTTCGACTCTTTTTCAAAGGCATGTTTATCCCTTCTTGAAGTGAAGTGTCAATATAGTGTCACCGTCCACAAATGGAACCAAATCTCCACCTGCACCGCTTGTTTCGGCTACTTGAACTTCAATGAATTCAACCACTTCTTTTCGCACGGGTAAATATTGAATGTTGAGAGGTGCAAAGTAAATAACACCTCGACCTTCTGTCTTGAACTTTATTTCCCGAAGCAAATCAGCCATGCGATTTCCCACAACAGTGCTTCCACCAACGTCGGAATACACGTGAAGGCTTCTTTTGGGTTCTTTAACAATTTTTCGAAATGCCACATTCAAATTGATAAACTCCCAACTCACAATCCTGTTCAGCCATATCCATACTATGAGATTAGCGTCTTGGGTCACTTTCCAATACAAAGGTTTTCGATCCTTGGCATTATTACCAGTAAAAAAATCACCGGCGTTTTTGGCTGGCACTTTTCCATCAATAAATTTCATTTTCAAGTTGGTTCCAAGAATCCATTCACCACCAGCGTTTTGCTGAAACCAACCCATTTTTTCTGCCAACACAGCATTGATGGCAAAATGAGGCACTTTAACATGGCTATTTTTTTGCCAGAATCCTTTTCTCCAACAAAAGCGTTATCCAGTAAAAGTTCATCCCCATTCCACGAAAAGTTCAAACAAGTGTTTTTTCCATTATCCAGTGTAGTAGAACCATAAGAGGATAATCCGTCTGTCGTCATTTTTTGGTCAAGCACCCGCAACACACTTTTCATAAAAGTGACTCCGTCAACAATAGACAAGTCATCCTTGAGGTCTTCCATCTTCATGTTTAAAAACGAATATTTCACCTCTGTGTTTGTTTTTCTGTAACACGACGTTCCAATAATGTCATGCCCTGCAGACACCAGATTAAAAATGTTCACACCTGTATCTGGCAAGGAAATCGAACTCAATCCCACTAACCAGTTTCCTCCATGCAAACGAAGGGGTTGAGGCAAACGTACTTTAAACCAATTGGCCCGATTCTTTGGAAATTCACTTCGGTTCGAATGACTCGGTAGAGTGATGTAAAACGACATTTTCTTCTTTAAAGTTGACTCACGTCAGCACTCGAAATCCAACCATTGTACTTGTCTGGCCACCCTTTCCACTTTACCAACAATCGTCCTTTCTGTCGTTTAAGTACCTTTTCAATGCGAAAGAGTCCACTGTCCGACACATACACCTTTTGCAAATCTTCTTTGTAAAATGTTCCCTTAACAGGTGTGTCGTCCCACTCACGAATCTTATAGGTTGGCACACTACCAGGTATCACACGATGAACCACAAACACCTCTTCGGTCCAACCAGGCAAATACCCTTTGCCAAAGGTACGATAAATCTTGTTTAAACGCACGCGGTCTCCCACTTTAAACACAGAAGGTTTCTTTTTGGCATTCAATCATTTGTCGTAGAGTCGTTTCCACACTTGTTCTTCGTTTTTCCATGTCACTTTGTTAGGAGCTGTGCCGATGCTTCGATGAGGTGTTGCATTGTACCCGTCAACCAAGTCTTGAAGAGCATCGTCAAATTGGAGGGTGTTCGCCGACGTAAAATAACGATACAACCTTTCTTTCAAAGTTCTATTAAACCTTTCAACCACACTAGCTTTTGCATCCCCACTGGTGGAAAAGTGTTTAATGCCACGGTCTTTAAGCCAATTTTCAAACGTACGATTGTAAAATTCCTTCCCCTTGTCTGTTTGAAGTCGGTTAGGTTGACGTCCTTGACTCACAATTTCTTCAAAGGCTTCCACCACTTTGGCTCCAGTTTTGTCTTTCAAAGGTTGCACCCAGGCAAATTTAGACAACACATCCACCACAGTCAACAAATAACGAATACCACGGTTGTGTTTAGACAACGTTTGAACCTCGATCAAATCGGCAACCCATTGATCGTCTAACCCACCAACTACAACTGGTACGGTAGGAAAACGTCGTCTACGCGGTTTGTGAAGGGTGTAGGCTAAATCACGTTGCAAAAGGTTTTGTGCCACTTTCACTGGAACACCCCATGCTTTGGCAAATCGTTTAATTCCTCCCAAACTTCCCTTGGCCTTTGGATCGTGATAACGTTTTAACAGGGCTTGAGCCACAGACACTTTTTTCACTGGCTTCTTCTTTCGTGGTGCCATATCTCATAGGCAAGGGTAAAAATTGAAGGAACTCGGGAAGGATGCGTCTTTTGAATGATTCGAAACCATCTCCAAGGGGTTGGATGTTGTTGTAACCACATCACAAAGGCAGCCCAACGACCAAAATTCACTTCCACGTGAGTTTCTTCAAACACTTAAAGAGGGTTCAGCTCTTCAGAAAAATCAGGAATAGGAACTCTTTCACCCTCGTGTCTTTGGTAAAAACATTCACACAGGAACTTGTGACAAACCCATTGAACCAAAGATACTCCCATTTCTCGCAACCAATCCCACAAAACAAAATTGATGAAAACACTCTCCATTTCAGTTTCAAAATGAACTTTATTTCAAAACACATAATGTTTTAAAAGCTTAACAAATTAATTAAAAAGCAAAATGTTCACGAGTCTCAAAAGAGGCCTGATGGGCGTCCAAAGCGTCCAGAGCGTGCAGTCGCAAAACTTTCTAGCCACTTCTTTTCGCTATCAGAAAAGTGTGGCGGTGCTGGTGCTGGTGGGGGTGACTCGACTGTGTTGGTAGTAGTAATGTTATCACGGGTTGAATCTGCAAGACTTTGCAACCACTTCCTTTCGCTATTGGAAAGACAGTGAAATGGTGGTGCTGGTGCTGGTGGGGGTAACTCAACTGTGTTGGTAGTGGTAATGTTACCACTGTTCTTTTCTCTAATGCTTCTCAGCAATCGAAGCTCTTCCTCTGTAAACTGATTGCCCCAATTGTTTCCAGTCACTTGGGGAAGATCCTTTTCTTCGTAAAACCATTTCAAATACTTTTCTGTGAGAGGCAAATCAGACCAATTAAAAAACTCGCACTTGCTTTCATTGCCACTGCAACCAATGTACAATCGGCCCGGGTTTTTTTCCGATTTACTTTGGCGAAGGGTAACAGGGTTGCGACAATAGCACACCAACGTTTCCCACTTATCGCAAATGCTGGGATGAACACTCGTGTGCACGCGCTTCATGTAAACGTCAGCTTCTTCTTCGGGGCAAAAGAGGAGACAGGGCTGTCTGGGACATTTCACATAATGCCAGCCGGCTTTGGACACTCGAACCTCCAAACGCACGTCGTGAAATAAACAAACCATGTGGTCTAGTGAGGGCCTCGGTTTTCGGGAGGGTTTGTTTTGCAGGAATCCAGGACTCTGAAAAATGGAACTCAGTCTCACCATTGTTGCCAATCCGTCATCCTCTTTGGTTTTCTCGGGCTTTAGGTTTGAGTTCAACTTTGCGTACACTCCAGGTACGGGGGATACGTTGCCATATTCCAAGTGCGAATCTTCAGGGGGGTTGGGTCTTGTAGATGATGGGGATACATCGCCATATTCCAACTCTGAATCCTCCCACACTCCGGTTTCTTGTATATCATTCTGCTCTTCAAGGCCTTCATCTTGTCTCCCTTGAGCGTCTTTTCGAAATCTTCAATGCTGTCAAACAACTCGACCGATTCCACCTTTTGGTGAAAGCGTTCTTTCAAAGTCGGTTCTCTCTTTTCTTCTTGCAGTGGTGGTGGTTCCAGTGGTGAATACTCTTCTAGTTGAATCGAGTCATTCAATTCTTTCAACAAATCTTGCACAGCATTTTGTGTTTCGTCTGGCACAAGAATAACCTCCTTCTTCTTCTTCTTGTTTCTCTCAGTTTTGGTTTCGCCGCCTTTTCTCTTTCTCCCCATCACTTCTGACACAATCTCAACTTCAGACATCTTCACACCAGAGTTCCTATATCCACTAAGAGATAAAGTTAGCTGGTACTTTTCCACTTCACCTTCTCTATCTTTATACTCTCACACTCAATTTCTATTGGTTCAAAAAACAACTCACTTTCTTCCATATATGGCACCTCTTTTTCTGATTGGAGCATTTGCCTTCTTTTTCATTGGGCTACGAAAAGAGTTCAAAACCATTCAATTTGGTTCTTCTCTTCTCCATTGGTTACTCGTTTCACTTCTTTTTCATTGGGCGACAAAAACAGTTCACAACCATTCAATTTGGTTCTTCTCTTCTCCATTGGTCACTCGTTCCCTTTTTTCATTGGTTTCTCAAAACACCCTTTACTACCATTTATGGAATGACTCTTTTCTCATTGGATGTTTCACACTCCCTTTTTTCTATAAATGAGTTACTCTCTCTCACTCTTTCACACAACACAAAGCAGTTACTTGAATCAAAGCTATCAAGCAGGTGAGAGTCAACATGGGCGGTCCCAATTTTTTCGATGAAATTCATTTTGATGAACAAATGGTGCAAATGCAATTAACTGTGGGTCACGGTCATGTCTTGTACACGGGTGGAGCAGATGGTACCGATCAAATAGCCGAAAACATGGCCCTAACACACGGAATGCAAGTCGAAGTCATTGTTCCGCCAAATCATCCGCGCGCCAAATTCACTTCCCCTGCTTCTGTTGAAGTGTTAATGCAAGCCAATGGAGCCATAGGAGCTGCAGCTCACAAGTTGAACAAACAAATTCCAACACACTTTTACACTCTGTCCCTCTTACAGAGAAATTACCACATCGCCAGAAAAGCACACACCGTCTA
This sequence comes from Siderastrea siderea, assembly GCA_964030785.1. Classification (NCBI taxonomy): domain Eukaryota; kingdom Metazoa; phylum Cnidaria; class Anthozoa; order Scleractinia; family Rhizangiidae; genus Siderastrea; species Siderastrea siderea. The sequence continues at coordinate 54,495,823 of OZ034972.1, forward strand.
TGTTTTTGGAAAGCTTCAACCAGGCCGCCAAATCGTAGAAGGAGGAACTGGGTGGACTGTGCAATTAGCCATTGATCAAGGTAAAGAAGTTTTTCTCTTTGATACTCAAACCAAGCAGTGGTTTCGGCAAGAAAACCATTACCACGTTGAAAACGGTATCCTGAAAAAGGATTCCATGTTCTATCCGTGGAGTGAACAACATTTACCTATCCTTCATCAAAGCAGTGCTGTGGTTGGTTCACGCGACATTGATCAGCAAACACAGGAAGAAATCAAAAACTTATTCAACGGTACCTTTTGTGCGCCAGAAAACATTGAACAAGTACGAGAAGAGTTAAATGACCTTTCAATGTAAACATGAACAAAAGACACTTCATTTCATTGTTGTTTTTGGTTTGAACAGCAAACAATTAACTCTTTTTTAATCATTGTATTTTAATTAAACTCAACGAAGCACAACCATCGTGTGAACAATGCTATGTAAATTTCTTCGACTTTCACAAACAAAAGAGTCTCAACACATATGCAAATGTAAAACTTTCGCTTTAAAAAACTAAATAAAATGGTTCTAACAAGACAGTACCTGTTTTTTCATTCTTCTTTGTTCCATTTCTCTTCATAAAAATAGCAAACTTTCCGCCAATAACGGCATGTATTCCGCAAATCTGGATATTTCCAATCCAAACACCGTTTCAATTCCAAAAAGTTTTCTTTGTTCATGGGTCTTGCTTCTTTGACCAAGGTAGAATACTCATTACAATGTCTGGAGCAAAATGGCAAAACCCTCCTCATTAAAGCAGTGTTCAATGTCGTTTCCATAGATGTAGGAATCTCAGAAAAACGTGATCGATTTTCCACATCTATCCATATTAATCGAATCATATGAATAAATGCTGTCACCCGTTGACTATTCAATGGACGCCAGGTTTCCAATTCGATGTCTCGTACTCTTTGTGTCAAGCGGGTGAAATGCGTTACTTCTGGATGAGTTATTAATTCCAAACCATTTTTTCCTAAAATATTTTGCAATGAATCCAATAATTCCATTGGTTTTCTTCCAGGCTTCATGTTTTCCACTTGTTCACGCAACACCAACAACTCAATCACCATCCGGTCACCAGGTCCATAAACCCGGCGCGCAATGCATTGTGCTCTGTGAGAGCCTAGAATACTACTCACCTCTCTCAAAAGTGAAATTCCCACCTTACCGACAAAATAGCACACTTTCTACACAATGAAAATTTTTTTGGATAGCACCAAGGTATTTGGATTATTTTTTGGCCTCTGGGTAGCATGTTTAGCGCACCTGACCACGTGCAACACATTTTTTAGCCTCTGTGTATGCCTCAAAAAAGGGTTTTTTCCCTAAGGATCGCACATATCGCGCATTCTTTGTACTATTCAACAAAAGCAATTTTTTTGTAATAGTCCCAAAGGATTTGAGTGCTTTTTTGGCCTTTGTGCAAGCAGCTGAGACTGCCAATTACCTTTCTGCTGCTTTTTGTGACTAATTTAAGCCCTGAAAAAGTGTAGCATTTCTTAGTATCGCCAAATTCAATAAGAATAGCGCCAAAATGATTTGTTTTTCGTGCTGCAACGGAATCTGAGGTGCTTTTTTGCTGGGGCCGTTGCACCAAAATGAGCACTTTTTTGAGGGACCCACCCCACCCCTCTCAAAACTGAAAGTTCCACCTTACCAACAAAATAGCAGACTTTCCACACAATGAACATTTTTCTGATAGTCCTGAGGGATTTGCATTATTTTGGGCCTCTAGGGAGCATGTTTAGCGCACCTGACCACGTGCAACACATTTTTGAGCCTCTTTGCATGCCCCAAAATGGGGATTTTTACCTTAGGATTGCACATATCGTGCATTCTTTGTACTTTTCAAAAAAATCAATTTTTTTCTGTAATGGTCCCAAAGGATTTGAATGCATTTTTGGCCTTTGTGCATGCAGCTCAGTCCGCCAATTAGCTTTTTGCTGCTTTTTGTGACTAATTCAAGCAATGAAAAAGTGTAGCATTTCTTAGTATCGCCAAAATCTATGAGAATGGCGCCAAATGATTTGCTTTTGGTGCCCCAACGGAATCTGAGATGCTGTTATGCTGGGGCCATTGCACGAAAATGAGCACTTTTTTGAGGGACCCACCCCACCCCTCTCAAAAGTGAAATTTCCACCTTACCGACAAAATAGCAGACTTTCTACACAAGAAACATCTTTTTCTGATAGCCCAGAGGGATTTGCATTATTTGTGAGCCTCTGGGGAGCATGTTTAGCGCACCTGACCACGTGCAACACATATTTTAGCCTCTGTGTATGCCCCAAAATGTGTTTTTGTCCCTAAGAATCGCACATATCGCGCATTCTTTGTACTTTTCAACAAAAGCAATTTTTTCTAACGGTCTTAAGGGATTTAAATGCATTTTTGGCCTTTGTGTTTGCAGCCGAGACCGCCAATTAGCTTTTTGCTGCTTTTTTGGACTAATTTAAACCCTGAAAAAGGATAGCATTTCTTAGGATCGCCAAATTCTATAAGAATTGTGCGAAAATGGTTTCTTTTTGGTGCCCCAACGGAATCTGAGGTGCATTTATGCTGGGGCCGTTGCACCAAAATGAACACTTTTGTGAGGGACCCACCCCACCCCTCTCAAAAGTGAAATTTCCCTCTTACCGACAAAATAGCAGTCTTTCTACACAATAAAGATTTTTTCTGATAGCCCCGAGGGTTTTGCATTATTTGTGGGCCTCTGGGGAGCATGTTTTGCGCACCTGACCACGTGCAACACATTATTTAGCCTCTGTTTATGCCCCAAAATGGGGTTTTGTCCCTTAAGATCGCACATATCGCGCATTCTTTGTACTTTTCAACAAAAGCAATTTTTTCTAATGGTCTTAAAGGATTTGAATGCATTTTTGGCCTTTGTGCATGCAGCTGAGACCACAAATTAGCTTTTTGGTTCTTTTTTGGACTAATTCAAGCCCTGAGGAAGTGTAGCATTTCTTAGTATCGTCAAATTCTATAATAATAGCGCTAAAATGATTTGTTTTTGGTGTCCCAACGGAATCGGAGGTGCTTTTATGCTGGGGCCGTTGCACCAAAATGAGCACTTTTTTGAGCTACCCACCCGACCCCTCTCAAAAGTGTAATTTCAACCTTACCGACAAAATAGCAGGCTTTCTACACAATGAAATTTTTTTTTGATAGCCCACAGGGATTTGCATTATTTTTGGTCCTCCGTGGAGCATTTTTAGCGCACCTGACCACGTGCAAAACATTTTTTACCTCTGTGTATGCCCCAAAATGGGTTTTTCCCCTTAGGATCGCACATATCGTGCATTCTTTGTACTTTTTAACAAAATCATTTTTTTTCTAATGGTCCCACAGGATTTGAATGCATTTTTGGCCTTTGTGCATGCAGCTGAGATCGCCAATTAGCTTTTTGTTGCTTTTTGGGACTAATTCAAGCCCTGAAAAAGTGTAGCATTTCTTAGTATCGCCAAATTCTATAAGAATAGCGCCAAAATGATTTGTTTTTGGTGCCCCAACGGAATCTGAGGTGCTATCATGCTAGGGCTGGGGCACCAAAATGAGCTTTTTTTTGAGGGACCCACTCCAATTCTCTCAAAAGTGAAATTTCCACCTAACCGACAAATTAGCAGACTTTTTACACAATGAGAATTTTTTGATAGCCCAGAGGGATTTGCATTATTTTTGGGCCTCTAGGGAGCATGTTTAGCGCACCTGACCACGTGCAACACATTTTCTAGCTTCTGTGTATGCCCCAAAATGGGTGCATTCTTTGTACTTTCCAACAAAATTATTTTTTCTCTAATGGACCTAAAGGATTTGAATGCATTTTTGGCCTTTGTGAGTAGTAACGTCCGCCCAGATAGGGAATTCGGTCTCGTTTTGGTGTCGAGCCATCTGGTTGGTCGAGAGGGGTCACATGACCCTAAATCCTGGCTTCTGATTGGTAGACGGGCGGACGGAGGTCACGTGGTTTTTTGTGGGGGAAACCGCAGACCAGGAGGGAAAAAGGATCGCGGGTTCAACCTGAAGTGAAGAGGAATCGGAAGTGACGTCATCCAACATGGCGGACGGAAGTCATGTGGTTTTGGGCGGGAAACCGCTGACCGGTAGGGGCTCAACGGAAGTGACGTCATGATGAACTGGAAGTGCATGGAAATCGGGAGGTCATGTGATTTTGTTTGAAACCGCAGACCGGTCGAGAAAAAGGGATCGCGGGCTCAGATCAAAAACAAGAGACGCCATTTTGAAAAAATGACATTTTTTAATCCAGACTTTTCATTTTAAACAAGTGGGAACGTGAACGCCTGAACCCTAAGGGTCAAAACGTGGCGCGTCTCTTGGGTTCAAAGTTTAAAGTTCAAAGTCCAAACCGGGAAGCGCGTGAGGTCTGGGTCCGAGTGAAGAAGAAGAGACACACCAGTGTCCCAATTCTGTTATTAGGCGGTTTGTTAACCGTAAGGATAGGTTTGAAACGTAGTGGGATCGATGACTCTCTTGTCGTACACCAATTCGTAATGCTTGTAGTCAGGATGAGTACTCAGTTTGTACTTTTTGGCGTCTCGGAAGATCTGGTGGCTTTTAGCGACTTGGGTTTGGCGTGGTTCCTTTTGTGGGTACTGGATTTCGTCGAGGACGTTTTGTCGCATGACCTCATAATTCAATTGGGTTTTGCCTTCACTGTTCAGGCGAAAACCCTCACTTTGCTTTCGACTTTGCCCTGTTTGGTTTTGTACCCATAATTCTTGGGACCGCGCAACACGAATTCTTCAATGTAATCGTCGGGGTCCAATTCACTTGTAAAGTCGCCGAGGTAATCGCCCAAGACAGGGTTGGGTTGCCCCACCTCTTCTAGGTAAATGACCGAGTCGGTGTCATAGTACAAGACACGTTCCCCCAACAGTTGAAGGGCTTCGTAGAGGTGGAGACGGGCCCAACAGGTGGTGAAAGCGGCTACAAAGATGTTCAAATTGGGAGACACGGGGATGTCTTCGTCTTGATATTGATAATGGACTTCTACCATGGCGTCGTTGATGATGAACACGTGACGCACGTCCAAGGTATCGGTGTCCAGGAAATGGTGAAAGGCTTGGGGATCGTCAAATTCTTGGACTTGGGTCTTGTTGAGACGTTGTGCGAACTTGCCCCACATGGAATTGAGCATCATTTTGGCCAGCGTGCGCAAACCCGGATTGTGTTCGATCTTGTCGTATTCCAACTGGATGCCCTCGTGCTCGTCGTACTCGCGAATGTACTGCTGGCGTTTGGTTTCGTTGTCCCCCACCCACGAAGGCCACCCACTGGCTTCTTGCTTGATTTTCAACCAAGTGTTGACGTAATATTGGAAGAGCCCCTCACAGGTCTGGTCAAACTGCCACACCTCGTACAGGTACTGGATCTCGTACCCCAACTCCACTGCTTTTTGCAATTCGGGACTACACCACGTCCCGGTCAGGGCGCGTTGTTCGTCGGAGTGGACACACTGGGCCGATCTCTCCAAAGGACGTTTGGCCATTTCTTCTTTGACACAACTAGCACACAGAGGAAAGGTGAGTTTACCCTCATGACGGTAAGGCAACACGGGATGGTACAATTCACGCGGGGGGAGGACTTGGCATTGGATGACGCCAAAGTAGATGTTGATGTCGGTGTGACCCGGTTGCGAGATGAAGCGAGGATGTCCTTTGCGGTACACACAGGTTTTGTTTACCCAAGGGTACAAGGAGGTGTAGTCGATGTAATGGATCTTTTGACCCGGGGTCACGCGATGGTACAGTTTGACGGCATTGGTACGACCCCCGCAGAAGGCGTCACGCGGGTTGAGAGGCTCGATGAATTGCAAGGAATCCACGTACGTTTGGATATCGGGAGAGGTTTCTTTGAGGCGGCTCCATTCGCATTCCCACATTTCCACCACGTTGTACCCTAGTGTTTGAAGCAGGTTGATTTTTTGTTGGGTTTGCTCGTACACATCACGCATGGTCCGAGCTCAGAGCCGCAGATGTTGTTCGTGACGGTTGGGATGACATGAGGGACACCTGTGCCAGAAACAACCATGGAATTCGTACACGGTGTGGGTGTCTTGGCAGTACCCATCCACGAACCCCACGGTGGGGATGCAATACTCGCCGGCATTGCCTACGTGTTGAATGTAATGGCGATGACTGGGATGCGGATGGTCAGGATATACGCCAGCCATGAGATCGTGATGTTCCAAGTCTTCGGGGCTGAGTGGCTCCATGGCTTGCTGGCGCTGTTGGTGATCGCACCAGGTTAACCATTCGAGGGCCACCCGCGATTGATTCAAACGGTTCCGCCATCCTTTGACGGGTTCACTGGCAATACTGTTGGGAATCATACGGTTCATGCGCAGATCCTGGTTGCAGGCCGAGGCGATGGTAATATGTTCAAAGGAATTGAACCCCGCTTGGGCTTCAAACAAACGTTTGAATGTCAGGCATCCTTCTTTCAAGAGGCGCACGTCCGATTCGCAGTAAGCCACCAATTCTCTTTGGAAATCAAACACCACGTTTTGGTCGCGTTGCTCTTTATGCCAGGTTTCCAAGGCTTTCTTGGCTTTTGGGGACATGGTTTCGGGTATGTAGTAGTCGAGGGCCGGGACGGGTCGGGAATGTTGAATTGATGTGGGAAGTACCCCTTTTTCAGTTCCGTCAATCCAAAGGTTTTGGGAAAGGCAGACAGGGGCATCTGGAAGAAACTGAGAGAATCGATGAAACGAAGGCGATCGTGTTTGACTTCCAAGAGTTTGCACCCGTTACGGAGCTGATCGGCGACGCGGTTGTCCTGGTGGTATTGGTGGACGTCAAAGTACCCATCATATCCTTGGAAATTATGGGCCAGGACATTAACTTGACGCGTGTTGTTCTGCGTGAGGGTATCCAACCATTCGAGAAAATCTCGGATACAATGCTCGCCTGGGAAACGAATGGGTCGATGGGTATGTGCTGTTCCTGGGGTTGCATGGCCTCAATGTCAAAAAGCACGTGGAGGGGCGGTCTGGCGTCGTCGTCGTCGTCCACGTCTTCCTCCTCCTCCTCCGCTTCATTGGTTCGCAAGGTTTGAAGCCCCGCGGCGGCCCCCCGTTTGGCGCGAGGACCTCCACCACCTCTGCGTCTGCGTTTACGTTTCTGCTCGCGGAGTTCTTGGGGGGTGAGCGCTTTCTGAATGAAACAACGATGGGCTTGACCGTCCACGTACTCGCGGCAGGAAGGACACACCAGGTGCCCGCACCGATGACGTTTAATGTTTTGGCCTCCCACTTCCAGCTTGAAACAGATAGGACAGCGACGTCGACGAGAGCAAACGGTGTACTGAGGGCTGGGCGCCAGTTTGCCGGTATGGTCTTTGATGCTATGGGCTTCGTAACAAGTGTTTCCAAAAAAGTCACGATGACAGTTCTGACAACGTCGAGTGGCTTTCAGACCCCGCGGGTAAGCATGAAGGAAATCGGGGCACTCTTTTTGGCAACAGGCCCGGCAATGGCTTTTTTGTTTGGAACATCGATGACGTCCTGCATTGTCATAGGGTTTCCAACAGTGAGCACACACGTTAATGGATCCGAAAAACCCAGGCAAGTGGGTGATGACGTCGTAATGGCCTTTCTCGTTGAGCAGGATCAATTGTTTGTCTTGGAGGGGGCCAAACGTCGTGATGTGGAAGGAACGGTCACTGTCAACCAATAGGATCTGGTAGCCGACGAGGGAAGGAGCGGCACTAAAGGCCGTCAAGGCGTCGTAGCCGCAAGGACGGAATGGAACGCGGGCTTCGTGATGGAGGAGCACAGCGAGTTCTTTTTGGAGTTTGCCCCCTTTTCGAAGGCTTTCCTATTTAGGGTGTTGGTCCACTCTGGCTTTGGCGGTGACCAGGGCCCGGGCACAACAGAGGTCATCGTTATTTTGGATACGGATGACGGATTTGGAAGTCCTTGTTAACGTTTGAAGTGTTGCATGACCCGGTTTCGTACGGCGAGGTTTACCACTTTCCCGAGGGGCATGATGGACTTGGGTGATGGACAATTGAAACGAATCGTTCATTTCAAATTGTTCGTTGCTGTTGAGAGCTTGCGCCAAACGTTGGAACAGAGCCTCCAATCGAGCACCTCCTTCTCGCCATTCTCCCGCCCGTAATCCCCATCCTTGAAAATTACTGGTGAGACGGTTGGAACTAAGGGTGAAATAGAGTCGGTCTTGATCGTGCAGGTTCGGTGTGGTGGCTAACACTTGATCCACGGCGCGTCGTAATCCGTCTTCAAGGGCACGGGCAATGTTGGCCTGATCTATAAAGTTCCCCCTTTGACGTAAACGGGTATTAAAATGACGTTCGCGGACGCCCATGCGAGTACTCTGTCGATCCACAAAGTTTGTGGTCTCAAAGTCAAAGGTTCCCACAGAGGAATCCAATCCACCTCCACTTTGTTGAAGGAGTCGGGTTTGAAACGCACGTTGGCGTTCGAATCGGTCCACTGCATTGCAACAAAGTTCATCCTCGTCACTATCGTCTAGGAGTTTGTGGCATACCAACGTTTCATCCTCGTCGCTCTCTCCCATTACTTCATGACACACTGAAGCGTCGTCTGGCTGCTCAGAGGTGGATGGGTCGTCGTCTTCATTAAGTTCAGAGGTGTCCAGGCCTAGCAAAGCCAGCATCTCTTGGACGGACAGGCCACTAGGCCCCGCTTCTTCCTCGTCTTGGTGAAAAGACATGATGGCTGAAGCACCTAGAGGTCGGTCCCCGTTTTTATAGAGACCCAAAGGTCACGTGGGGTGATGGCATGGAGCAATGACCAAACAGGTCACAGGATGCCCTCGGGAGGGGTAGGGAAGGGGTGGGGGCCCCTCTCCCCCCTCCCTCTTGTCCCGCCATGCCTCGCGGGGAAAGAAGACGATCGTCTATAAAACAGATCGAGCGTCGGGCTGGGTCATCCCATCATGAGCAGGAAAAACTGTTGGAAGAGTTTGAGTCCTTTGAATGCGATTTTGAAGTGGAGCAGATTTTGAAGAAAGTGAAGACCGACAGTGTGCTGGACCAAGGTGTGGTGGAGTTTGCCGAGGAGTTACAACAAAGAGATTAGCAGAAACGGGCGGCGCAGATCCAACGAGAAGCCCACGTCCAACAACAGTGGTCACCGGGCCATTACCCGCAGTTGACGTGTGCGTGGTTCATCGAAGGGCTCGATTACTGTTGTGATTATTGGCGGTACCAATTCAAGAGACCCCTCACGCCACCGCCAGCACCACCACCATCCCCCAATTGTGGACGACGACGGCCCTCGCCATCACCACCATGCCCGACAGCGACGAAGAGGACGAACTCGCAGAGCTCTGGGCAAAAGTAGTCCGACAATGGGCTAAAGAAACCGCCAGAAAAGCCAGGTACCGTGCCAAGTACCCAGAGAAAGTAGCCGCCTACAAAAAATGGTACCGAGAAAACAATCGAGCCCAAATTGCCGAGGCCAAAAAGCGCTACAGGGAAACGCATCGGGAACAGTGCCTAGAGTATGGAAGACGATATCGGGTGACCCATCGAGCCCAACTGATCGAGGCCAAAAAGCACTACAGGGAAACGCATCGGGAACAGTACCAAGAGTATCGAAGGCGATATCGGGCGAACCATCGAGAACAAGAAAGACAAAGGTACACCACAGACAAATACCGGGCGTATCGAAGACGATATCGGGCGAAAAAAAGAAAGGAACAACAAGAGAAAAAGAGAACGGAGGAGAAATTAAAAGCTTTAGGACCTCTTAAACTGACGGTCACGCTCACGCCTTCAGTGGACTCGCGCACTCCCGTGACCGCGTATTTAAAATCGTTTTGCCAATCCCTCGAGACCAAAGGAGACCCCTTGGGGTCCAAGACACTGCGGGTGGTGTTGACGGATTATAGAACTCAACCCTCGGCGGACACCTGTTGGAATGCCTTTTTGGACTCCCCCGAGCTATCGGTGGAGACGTACTTTGAGTCGTTTCTTCAACTCCTGGACGACTCTTGGACACCGACTAATTTGGATTCGGGGGGCATTCATGCCGTGGAACCCCCTGTATGGCCCGACGATTTCATGGACGTGTTGGAGGACAGCTTGGATTTGTTCGACTTGTTGGAGGACATGTTCCCCGACGATTGGGCACAACTGGTGGAGGATGTATTGGATCTAATTGATCTGGATGCTTTTGTTTCATGAAAAGACAGTACCAGACATTTTTTTCTCTTTTTCTTTTTTAATTTCTCAACACAATGAACAAGGGCTGTAAGAAAAGTGTCATTAAAACATTTTACAATTTGAAACGTTTCTTGGCTTGCATGATTTTTTTCACCACCCGTTCCGTCTTGGTTTTCTTGCCGAGTAACCGATCGATGGCTTGGATCATCTTGGTATCGGCTTTCCATTTGTCTTGCAAATTCCGGGCTTCACTGTAATCAATGTCGTGTTGTTTGGCAATCTTGTCCAAGCGATTGATGCCGGGGTCGCCCCGTTTCAGACGTTTGGCCAAATGCGTGCCGGGGCCCATGTACTGATAACCAGGCCAATGAAATTCTTTGCCAGTTTTCGCCAACCATTTTTGAAGATCCACCGCCCCTCCTTGTTGGGGTCGTTTCCTTTTGACACCCTTTCTCCTCCTGGGGGTGGGTTTTTTTCGTTTCTGGGTTTTCATCTTTTAGTCACTGTCGTACTCCAAACGACGTCTCAACGTTTTGCCACGAGCCCAATCTTCCCACCCGGGCAAGGGTTTTAATTGTTCCACTTCACGAGCGGGGCCTTTGCCTTTGCCTTTGCCTTTGCCTTTGCCTTTACCCAAAGCACTTTCCGCTAGATGTTTTTCCCAGGTCTTGCGACGTTCTCGAACGGCTTCTAAACGTGACCGGATATCGGCTCGACTGGTGGAAGGACTTCCTTTCTTGACGGGAATTTGGCTGGTGGTTTTGCCTTTCTTGGCAGAAGGTGTAATGGGGGGTTTGGGGGTGGACGGACTGTCTTTTATCATGCGTTTCAACCATTGTTCCACGGGACCCGTCACCAAATCTCCTTCGTCTTCCTCGCCTTCCTCGCATGGGGGTCCACCCGGAGCACCGACCCCGACCCCTCCAGGAAATTGACGGATGCGTTTGATTAACTTGGTTAATTCCTGACTCAACGGTTTGGTTTGGGCATTGACCAGAGCCGGGGGCAGTTGAGGGTCGGCTAACAACACATGTTTTTTGGCGGCTAAGGTGGCGGCTTTGTTCAACAAGGCATTTTCCGTTAATTCCCCTTTGTAATATTGAATGAGTTGTTCCAAGTCCTTGTGGGGAATCATGTAGACCTCGTCCATCCCGGTGGCTGGTTGCAGTCGGGGCAAAGTTCCCCGTCTTCCAACTGACGACAGCTCTCGCAAAGATAGGCCTTCAAGATATGCCTATACTCTTGATACAACAGGTGATATTTATGCTTCCAATAATGACATTCCTCTTTCCATTTCTCTGTTTCCTGATTGGCATCTTGTAAAAGACGCACCCACGTGGGAAACGTCAGCGGGCCGGTCGAGCACATTGACATAACACGTTGTGAAGACCTTGAAACAACCCTCGCCCTTTTTGCTGGACCAACCACTCACGACGTTTTTTCACCGAATGTTGACGACGACCCACGTCGCGTAGCACCTTTTTATAGGGGCGAAGCTTCGCCATGATGGGAGGTGTGACGGGAATGTTGTTTTTTAACAGGTTCAAGACCAGTTCACTCACGGCATTGATTTAATCCGCATTGGCATGTTGTAACAGGTCTTGACGTTTGAATCAATTGGCTTCGTTTAACACCGACCGTAAAAACGGCAATTGACGTCGAAGACGTTGCATCTCACCGACGACGACCACGATAAGGTTGTTGGGCTTGTTGGATCGTACGTTTTATACGTTTGTCCGTTTCCAGCGACACGGCTTTCCCCAACCCCACCATGGCTGGGACCAACAAGTTCAAAAAAACCCCTTGTTGACGTCGGGGTCGTCGCCGTTGTCGTGTTCTTCTTCTTCTCAAGGATACCATGGGTGCGTTGAATGCGACAACACACGTTGAAGGGCTTTGTTTTGTTTGATGAGGTCCCGCGACTCTTAATAGCCTTGTCGGGTATGGCGTTTCAAATCTTGCCACCACCCACTTCCTTGTTGGGGTCGTTGTCGTCGTTTCGTTCTTTTTCTTCTTCGTCGTCGTCTGACCGCCATGGTTCCAGGAGCGTGGGGCTGGGAGGGGTCTCCTTTTTATCCTTTTCCGTCCAATACCCTTTCGACATCAAGGGGCGATGGCATCCGTCCACGTAGCATTGCGCTTCCACGGGTTGGTAGACAAAGTGACGGTAGTAGTCTTGCACACATCGTTTGGGTAACGGAGGGGTGAAATCCACGATGGTATCATCCAACGTTTGCATCTTGATCAAAAACCCTTCCAGTCCCTCCAAGGGAAGTCCCCGCACATGGGTTTTCAATTCGGTCAAGGCTTTGGCATAGGTGGTAAACGCAAAGCGACTCATGGCCACTTTGAAACTGTAGTTTTTAAAATCGTTCCAGCCTTTCACCACCGTGCCCACCGCGGCCAAACAGGCCACCAACGCACTGTTTTCCAAAATGGGACCCGCAATCATGCCCGCGGCCACCAGGAGTAACGCCAACCCATTGAACAATGCATTGTAAAACTTGAAATGATTCAACATTTTTCGATAACACCACCATTGCTTGTGGTAAAAGGCATACAAGGAATCCATGCGTTGTAACAGTTCCGGTTTGAATTGGACCCCATGACGTCGGGACACCGATCCATTCAATAAAGACACGACGGTTTTTTCTTTTTGGGGGGAAGCCATCTCTTCACGAGGAATAGCGGGACGAAGTGCTTTGCAGGCTGGGACGTCCTCCCTGTTTATAACTGGTCACGATGCTATTGGTCATGGTGACATTGGCAATTCCCGGCCTTGCTCCAATTGTTCTTGATCTTGCATCAACATGCGTAAGCGTCGTTGTAAATCCGCTTGGTTCAAGGTTCGAGGGGGTCTACCAGGACTCCAAGGTCCTCGAGGGGTTGCTTGTTGTGAGGGACTGGGGGGTGTCCAAGGCAAGGTGGAGGATCGTTGAGGGCGTCGAGGTCGTCGTCCTCGTCCTCGTCCCGGGCGTCCACGGGGGGTGCTCCGACGACTGCCACTACCACCACTTCCCCCACTTCCACCACCCCGACCCCCGCCAGCGGCGGCCAACAAGCGCGCGCTCCCCCAACTGGGAGGGGATCGAGCGCCTGATGATAAGCGAGGACTCCCACGATGGGGGGTTCGAGTTCCCGCGGTCGATGGGGTACGGGACGTTTGACTTCCTACCCCGGCGGGGGCCATGACCCCCAAAGCTGAGGGGGATGGGAGCGATTCCAAATACGCGCTCAGGTCATCGACCCCCATTTGATCAAAGGCTTGGTCGATAAAGTCTTGGTTCCCCGTGTCCAAAATTTCTTGCACGGTGCCTGGGGACACTTGATGGGTGGTGGTCGTACCGACCCCGGCCGGGGACACGGTGTCGTACGCTTGCGAAGGACGTCGGTCATCATCATCGGCCATGCTCGCTCTTCATTCACGTGCCGTTGGCAAGGTTTCAATTTATAGACGCTTTTGATAGGTGCGCGTCCATCCTTCGTCTTTTAACAGGTGACTCAACAAGCGTTGTTGATCGGAGGAGGCCGGGTGTAAATCCAACATCAAATACCCATAAGGGCGGGTGGTGGCTCGATGACATGCCTCCAAATGGTCTTTCCAGGTGGTGGGAAACGATTGAAGCAACACGTTGCGGACCCCCAATTGATCTCGCGGGTTCTTGAACGCCACGATGTAATGCGCATTGCGGGAAATGCTTTTGGCATATTTGCCCACGGGAAACATGTCTTGGCACAAGTGAAGCACTGTCACGTTTTGATGATGTGAATGTTTGGTGAATAAATCCAACACGCGTTTATCGTGACTCCCTTCGTCCACCAAATCATCCAAGACCAACAACCCTTGCCCTTGAGGAAACCATTGCACCAACGCTTGATGATCGGGAATGCCTTCGTGAAACACAACCCCTTGCTCTTGCATGGGTTGAAATCGATCTTGCCATGCGCCATAACAATAATGTACTTGGGTCGGCGGGGTTTCAAACAAGTCCTAGTTGTCTAACAAGAGTTTTTCCGTAAACACGGTTTTCCCACATCCCGATGGACCCACCACCAAAATACTGGACGGGGTATGAAAGCGAAACGGTTTGCCCGTTTGCATGGTGAACGACACAACAAGAATGACACACCTGGGGTTCATTTTCCACCTTTTTATTAACAACAACGTTGATGATAGGGGGTACAACAGACTTGGTGCCACCTCTTCTCTTGGCCTACAATCAATTGTTTGATGCGTTGACCTGCTTTATGGTCATTGCTGCAGAAGTCATCACAAAGCCTTTAACTTTTATCATTAACTTATCCCTCGCAACTGGAGTTGTTCCAACCGATTGGAAAGTGGCCACGGTGATTCCTCTGTTCAAGTCTGGTTCTACGGCAGAAATAGACAACTACAGACCAATTTCAATTCTGCCTACTCTGTCAAAGATTTTGGAGAGAGCTGTTTATAAGCAAGTAGTGACACATCTCGATCGCAACGGCCTTATTTCCGAACAACAGTTTGGTTTTAGATCTAATCGCTCAACTGAATTGGCGGTGACTCTGTTTACAGACTTAATCCGGAAAGAAGCAGATGGCGGGAAAGCTACAGGAGCTGTGTTTATTGACTTAACAAAGGCGTTTGACACCATCAGCCACTCAGTTTTATTAGAAAAACTGTCTTGTTATGGCATACAGGACAATGAACTGAACTGGTTTACGGATTATCTGTTTCTCCGGAAGCAGCTCGTCCAGTTTAAAGGAGTGCTGTCTGAACCTAATCCTGTTTTTACAGGTGTTCCCCAAGGAAGTATTCTAGGTCCGCTATTGTTCTTGATTCACTTTAATGACGTCCATCAGCCGCTTCGTTACTCCAAAATTATCACCTACGCAGACGACACAGTTATTTTCACCTCCTCGAAAGACTTGGATGCTATACAACACAATCTCGGTGAAGACATCAAAAGTCTCGCTGACTGGTTTAGAGACAATGAACTTGTCATCAATCTTAAAAAAGGAAAAACTGAAGTTATGTTGTTTGGAACAGCGAAAAGATTAAATTGTTTCGATGGCAAAGAATTAAACTTGACGGTAAACGGATGCCGCATAAACACGACAACAACCTACAAATACCTCGGCGTTCATTTAGATCCCACACTAAATCTTGACACGCACTTTTTAAAAACGTACAAAAAAGCAGCTGGGAGAGTAAATTTATTACGACGAATCCGTTCTAACATTGATGTCTTTAGCGCTGAACGCATTTACAGGACAATGATCATGCCCATTTTCACTTACTGTGGTCAAAGTACGCTTGGTTGGTCAGAAACACGCAAGTGCAAAATCAGAGACCTGGAACAACGAAGTCACAGGACCATTCTGCCAAATCCTACATGTCTTACTTGTGTACTCCGCCTACCCACAGTCGAGAACACTCTAATGAGAAAAACCTGTAATTTTGTTTTTGACTGCCTACAAGGCAACGTTTGCACCCCTTTTAAAAACTATTTTAATTTCTTAACGCATAATCGTGATACGAGGAACTGTAGAGCCACTGTTGTTCTACCTAAAGTGAAACTTGAATTTGCACGAAAAAGTTTTTATTTCTCTGGTGCAAATATTTTTAATTCTTTACCTTTAAAAACTAGACAAACTAGCAGTAGGGTTTTATTTAGGCAGTCTTTAAACGAAGTATTTTTATAGGTTAAGTAAGCATAATTTAATAGATTTTAACTTTTTACCTTTTATCCTTTTATATGATGTATTTTATTTTTATATTGTTATATATATTTTTCTTTTACAGGACCCCTTTGATAACAGTACGCATGTACTGAAGGGCCATCCTGTTTAAAAATTCGTTATTATTATTATTATTATTATTATTATTATTATTATTATTATTATCAACATCGGAAAAGTCATTTAAAAAATCTTGCAAGGTGCGTCCACGGGCTTTGGCTTTCAAGTACAACAAGGCGTAATGGCCACAACTCTTGCTATGAATGGCTTGCAGGGACTTGCCATTGGTCACCACGTACTTCCAATGTCGCACGATCCACTCTCTCAACGGGGTGGCTTGCTCGTACCGTTCCAATGGCAGTGCATAACTGTCCATCACTTCACACACGTTCTGATCGGTCCACACCGCTAACCAATGTTGACTGGGTTGATCGTGAGGGTCGGTGTTCACAATGTAGCCTTGCGGGGTTTTCTTGCGGGGGGTCTTGGGTAATCGATCACAGGCCACCGTCCCGTAAAACACCGGTTTCAATTGAGGATCGTCTCGGGCTAAATAATCCAACTGCACATTATTCAAGGCCACTTGTTCCATCTTTCTTTAATGCTGGTAAATGTTGTACAGCACAGCTCCGTTCGAGTCAATCTCCAGCAAGTTCTCAAATTCACCATACACGAGCACGGTTATATTGGTATTGGGAGCCGCTCCAAATTCCAATCTGAGTTGTAAATCGCCCGTTTGCTTGGGGTTGAGTCTTTGACTGTCAGCACATCCATTGGCCACATTGTCAAACATGTACAAGGTACAATTTTTATCTTCGCCCCAATCTCCCAGTTCCACCATATTGCCTTTCTTTTTACACCAGGCTCCACTGGCTTGCAGAAAACGGAAGTACCCTAGATTATCTCGGGTGGCATTATTGTGCGCCAAGCGCAGGGTTTCATAAGGGTATTCTTCTCCGCTGACAATCTGTCGAATGGAACTCAGACCAAATTTCTGGAAGCAGAAAGGATCTCGAGTCACATCTCCATTGAAGTTGCGGCTGTCCACCAAAGCGACAATCAAGCGATCGGACACTCTGTTTTGAAACAAGTTGGGGATGTCAAAACGGGCCAGGTTGCCTTGCATGCTGAAGGTACGGATTTCACTGCGGACGGTTGGGTAGGCGGCCGTTTGTCCCTCATTGTGTCTTTTGGCAGTCAAACTCGTGTACACGCTTTCATTCAAACGCAGCTGACACAGATGAAACCGCAGCTTCACATCGCCTTCCATCAATCGGCCGGCCAGAGCCACTCCATTCAAAAACAGGTTCGGGCTGTTGAAATGAAATTTCATCTTGATTTCTACCCCAGGCACTAACACTTTGCCGGTGTGAAACACTTCCAGGTGAGGGGTAAACACCAAACTGTGCGTGACGCCTCCAGCATACTTGGCGGTTTCGGCGACGGAGGCAGCCAAGGCGGCTTTGTGATTGGCACTGAGAGCGGTATAGGCTGCATGAGGTCCAGTACTGTTGGTATTGTTGGCGGTCCATTGGGGTGGGAAATCCAGTTGATCGAACCACCCTTGAGGTCCCAACAGGTTTCTAGGTAGGCCTTGTAATGATAGGTGTCTGACTGAGGACTGATCAACGTGCCATTCAATTGCAAGTCAATTTGTTTGATGATGGAATGGGCCAAATTATTGACGGGCCACAATTTTTCATTGGCCACCAAGTTCCCATTATCACTCTTTTTCAATCTCAATTCCATGGTAAAGTAACTGCGTCCCAAATCCACAAAATCGTCCAACACTGGAATGATGAATTCCATGGGATTGATGTCGGTGGTGGTGGGTTGGATGGTGACCATGCGATAGGCATTGATGCTAATGTCCGTGGGAGGCAACTTGAACACGCGCAACGCCGGGTTGATGGTCTCTTCGGAACGCGGGTGCGCTGGGGCGGCTTCGGCCATGTTTAGCGTCGTCGTCGTCGTCGAGTGGTCACACCCCGTCGTCGTGAGCGGTTTTTATACCGTCGTCGTCGTTGTGCCAACCGTTGCGCTAAATCAAACCCGGGTCCTCTCATCACCTCGAGACTCAACGAGCCTCCACGTTGTCGTCGTCTCATGAAAAAAGGAAACAGACCTCCCCGTTGAGGTAAACCCCGATCACTACGAATACGTCGAGGCCGCGAATGCACTGGATCCATTTTTTTTTTCACACACCAAAAATATCACGAGCTCGTTTGACTTGCTTGGGAAACAACGCACTGGCCACACGCACGGCTTGTTTCACGTCCTTATTGTCCAAGGCTTTCTTGGCTTGTTTGGTGATTTCTTTTTTGATGACTTGTTCGGCTTTTCGTTTGACGCCTCGTGACAAGCCCGTTTTCAATCCATTCAACGTATTACTAGGCAGTTTCAAAGGATGGCCAATGTTCTCAGTCATCTTGAATTGTCTCGACACTATTTTTTCCAACATTGTATAGGATGCTGGAAATGATTTGACCACCCCGCACGGCCTCCCTCATCAGACCGTTCCCATGTTGATCATACCACTCATCCGTACGAAATCGTGTCAAACTCCCCCCTCGCATGTTGTTTCTTCTTGCTCTTCACCAATGTCTGTGCTTCCCGTGACCCTTTCTCTTTTATACCGTGGCCCCTTTCATTGGCCTTTCTTTTTTTCCGAGTGGTAGCCGCTTCCATTGTTTTTTTGTCTCCGTAACCCGCGGCACCGCCCACCGCTCCCAACGCCGCGGCCTTCCCCACGGCCACCAAAGCTGGAACGAGAGCGGCTAGAGGCAATAGACCGCCTCGTTGACGCCTCTTTCTTCGTTCCCCTCTCTTTCGACGCGCTCTTGTCTTCAGCATCTTGTTTGTTTTCACTGACAGTCCCTTGTCTTTTTATGTCTTTTTGAAGTGCAACGTGACAAGGGTGTTGCCTTTTCCAAACCTGACCAAGGCATCCTCGGTGCCAGACGTTTCGGTGACTTGTATTTGAATGATTTCGATCACCTCGTTGCGAAGAACCATGTATTGAATGTGCAACGGTTCAAAGTAGATGGTGCCTCGTCCTTCCCGCTTGTAGTGGATTTCACGCAACAAATCGGTCACGCGATTGCCCACAATCGTGCTGCCTGCCACGTCCGAGTACACGTGCAACGATCGCGAAGGGTCTCCCAACACCGAACGAAACGCCACATTCAAGTTGGTGAAACGCCAACTACAACTCATACTCAAATGTAAATGATCCGGTAAAAAAGAACGCACCGTCCAAAAGACCGGGTTGCTCTGATCGTCGTTGAAATCGTTCCAATCGTTGATAACCGGTTTTTTCATGTTGGGGATTTGTTCGCCCATGAATTCTTGCTGTAAGTTAGGGCCCAAAATCAAACCACTGGCGATTTTACGTAACCATCCCATCTTGAGAGCCAACTTGGTGTAGATGACCAGGGAGGGCGTGTCGGTGCCACAATGACACACATTCGTGTTGTCAATGAGCAGATCGTCGCCTTCCCAACGAAACTTGACGTAGGTGTGTTTGCCCTGATCGTTGGTAAAACGTCCGCCTTGAATCGCCGTTTCCTTGCGTCGTTGTTCCAAGTGGGTAATGGCGGCTTTTATGAAACTCACCCCATCCACCACCCAATCCCAATGTTGGATGTCATTGATGAGCGTTTGAGCCGTGGATGTTCGCGCCTGCATTTCCCCGTCTTTGCCACCCGGTTTGGGATAGGTTTGCTCCCAGGACGTCCCCATGATGTACCCATCTTTTTGGACCAGTTCGTACAAATTGACGTGAGCATCTGGTAAGGAAATGGCACTCAAGCCGACTTGCCATTGACCCCCACGTAAACGTAACGGTTGGGGTAAACGAAACTTGAACGAATTGGCTTGGTTGTTAGGAAATTCTTTTCGGTTGGCATGACTGGGTAACGTCACGTAGAACGACATCCTGTCTTCTTCTTCTTCTGGAGGGTTCACACCACTTCCCTTTTAAAGTGGAGGGTCAGGATGGTATGCCGTTCGCCAAATTGCACCAGATCCCCATTGATTTCGGCCACCTGGGTTTCCACGATTTCCACCACTTCATTGCGCACCGGGAGATATTGAATGTGTCGAGGTTCAAAGTGGGTGGTTTCTTTGGGCTGATACTTGATTTCTCTTAAGAGATCCGTGATGCGATTGCCCACCATGCTGCTGGTGCCTACATTGCAACACACGTGCAAGGGACGCGCCTGGGGAAATTCCGTGGGGGGACGAAACGTCTCGTTCAATTGAACAAACCGCCAATTGCACGTCACACTCAACACCAAATAATCCCCATCCACTTTCCAAAACGTGGGTTGGTTGTCGGCCCCCGGGACATCCGTCAGGGTGGGAATCGTGTCGGAATGAAATTCCTGCAACACATTCGGTCCCAGTCGAAAAATGCCGGGGGAGACTTGTTCGATCCATCTCATTTTCAGGGCCAAGGTTTTTCCCCATAACACGCGTGCCACTTGATTTTTGGCATCCACATTGACGGTATTCAACAACAAATCCCCTTGAGAGGTCCATTCAAAGGTCGGGTACAACTTGAGACCATTATTCTCCGCCCATTTGTTTTTGGGTTGGGTTCGTTTGGCACGTTCTTGCTCGTAGCGATACACCAGTTGGTGAAAAAATTGCGATCCCGTCGACGACGACAAACTGTCTTTCATGTCTTGACCGAATAGTTTGAGTTCGCGCCTTTCATGCAACCACCATTCCGTATTCTGTACCTCGTCTTTCTCATACACGCGTTCGTGCCATCGCACGTACAGCAGAGGATCTTGTTGGTTGACAAAATGTTCTCCCACCACCGGTATGGAAGGTAAGAACACACTCACCATGCCCACCATCCATCCGTTGCCCACAAATCGAAGGGGTTTGGGCAAACGATTTCTGAAATGATGGGCCTTGTTCTGAAGAAACTCGCGTCGACTGGCGTGACTCATCAACGTCACGTAAAACGAGGCACTGGGCACCAACGTCATGCTTTCTTCTTTTTTCTTGGGCGGTGGAAGGGAGGTCACGTCTTGACGGGCAATCCAACTATTGTACTTGTCAGGCCACCCTGTTCGTCACGGTGAATTGAGAAGGAGGCGTTTGGTCCCCCATGTCATTCAATTCTTTCATCATTTCTTCCACAGCGGCTCTGGTTTCTTCCACGACCTCTCGTACCACAGGATCACAGTCCTCAGACGACGTGTCAATGGGGGTCATATGTTGAATCGCCTTCTCCTCCTTCTTCTTCTTCCCGGCAGGGGGAGCGCTTTTGGTCGCTTTTCTCTTCCGACCAGGATTAGGATAACGCGCTGGAGAGACATGGCCATAGTTCAAATCGATGGACATCCTGCGAAGGTTAGTTGATGTTACCCGTCGTGCTCGGGTTTTTATACCCTTGCCCTTCTCCTTGATTGGTCAGATGTCATGACCAAATAAGGGCCTCTCGTTGTCCCATTGGTCAGCTTTCCCTATTTAAGACGGTCTTTCCTTCCCTGGGTCTTCATTCGGAGTTGATGGATTACTACAAAGATCTCAAGCGGGACGACTTTGCTTCGGACGACGAGTATCTGTTCGAACGTGCCCAACGAGGTCTCGCTGCTGGATTCACGTTCCAACAGTGCCGACATCACCACCTCACTGATTTGGCTTTGGCCTTAGGGTTGAGTCCAGCCGAGATTCTGACCATTGTGGGACCTGACACCGGGTACATTTTTCCCAAAGAAAACCAGTCCTCAACATGATCGGAGAACAAGATCTAGACGCCATGCAACTCAACATTGGCCATGGGCATGTGGTGTACACCGGGGGAGCCAAAGGCACCGACGAATTAGTCGAACAAATGGCTAATCAGTTTGGCATGCTAGTGGAAGTCCTTGTTCCCCCCCAACCATCCCCGAGCCCAATTCATCACACCTTCTACGGTGGAAGTGTTGATGCTCGCCAACCCTCATCTTCACTGGCGAAACGGATGCCCAGTCATTTTTACACGCTTCAATTGTTGCAACGCAATTATCAAATTGCCACAAAAGCGCATACCATCTATGCTTTTGGCATATTGGAAAAGGATGGCAAACGCGTGAAAGGAGGGACGGGCTGGATCGTGCAATTGGCCATGGATCAAGGCAAACAAGTCTACCTCTTTGATATTCCCAGTCAATCGTGGTACCGGTCGGACCATTACTAACAGGTCGACGACGAGTCGACCACTTTAGTGGCTGGCAGTCAATTTGTACCTTGGGGTCCCAAAGGTCCCACCCTTCATCAAAGCAGTGCCGTGGTGGGGTCCCGTGATTTGGACAACAAAACCCGAGCAGAAATTCAAGCCTTATTCAATCGCACGTTCTGTCTACCCGAGAACATTGACCAATTACGCCTGGAACTAGAAGACTTTCATTTGTAAAGAACTTTTTTCCCATTTTTAGTTTTTATTTTTCAATTTTTAATTTTTTAGTTTTTACTTTTTCAATTTGTAACTAGCTTTTTTTTCAATTTTTCATTTTTTATCCAATTTTAAGTTTTTTATTTTCAATGTTGTAAATAGGAGCGCCCCTGCGGCGTGGCAAGAGATGGACACGGACACGGAATTGTTTTGTAAAAATAAAATCTTTGGTTTAATTAAAAAATTTCAACAACTGACATCACTGGTTTTGCACGATGGTTATAAATATTTCTCTTGACTCACATACGTCTTGGCTCACAATAAATAATGTCCACATAAAAACAATGTTCAAACAAATAATGCACGTCGTACTGCCTCCCTCGCCTCCCTTTCCATTTCATCCAACCGTCGCCGCTGGTCCTGTTCCCGCTCAATCTCCCCGTAATAATAAATAATGTTCTGCCAATGATGGCCCGCATGGATTCTAGGGAGTTTCGCTACCAAATGGCTGTCCAGTTCTTTGAACTCCTCCATGGTGACAGGCCATTCCTCCTCATCCAAGACCCACACGCGATTCTGGTAGATCCAGGGGATGATCTTTTTCACGAGAGCTTTGATCAACATGTTCGTGGAGGCTTGGTGTTGACGGCCGTTGCGGTGAGCATTTTCCGCGTACACCATCGCCAACAAATACATTTGGAGGAAGGCCACCACGCGCCTTCGGTTGAGGGGTCTCCATGTTTCTTCTCTTCTCTCCACCATTCTCCACGCTAATCTCTCGACATGGGTTCTTTCCACCGGCACTCGTCTCCCCAAACTCTCCTCACCATTCACATTGACATAGCTGCTCAGGGAGCCCAACGCTCTTCTGGTTCGAGACATTTTTTCTCAGACCAACTCACAAAAGTCACTAAGGACCGAACTCAAAGCTAAGAGTGACGCCCTGGGGCCTCTCCAGGGATTTATACCCAGACCTACGCTAAGCATGATGGGACAAACTAGGGAGGGGGGAGTGGGGTCCCCCCACCCCTTCCCTACCCCTCCCAGGGGCCCTCTGTGCTCTGTTTGGTCATTGGTCCATTCCCTCCTCCCACGTGACCTTTTTCTCTATAAAAAACCCTCCTTCCCTCCCCGTTTCCCATTCCATTCTTCACTCCCAAGCCAGCAAGAAAAAAAGAGAAGTGCCTGGCCGACAAGATCAGTCTTGAAGCGGTTCAGATCCTACAACGTTTGGGAGAAATCAGAAACCAGGAAGCGTTACCAGTTGGTGTACGACAAGAGAGTCATCGATCCCACTACCTTTCAAACCAATCCTTACGGTTACCAAGCTGCCTCATGACTTTATGGACACCGGCAACCACTCTTCTGGACCACTTGGAGTGAAGGAACGGTCTGCATCCACTAAGATGATCTGTTAGTCTTCACTCTCTTCTCCCTACCGCTTCCTGGTCTTCATAGCATGGGACCTCTCACTGCATTTGTCTTTGTGAAGGAACCCATAAAAAAACGAAATGGAAAGTGAAATGGAACACCCATAAAAAAATGAAATGGAACAATACAAGGAACCCTCTTAAAAATGAAATGGAACAATACAAGGAACCCTCATAAAAATGAAATGAAATGGAACAAATACAAGGAACCACATGAAAAGGCTTGGCGCTATCCGTAGGTGTTGCTTGACATTCTTGCCTGCTTGCTGACTTGTAGTGAAAGAACGGACTGCATCCACCAAGATGATCTGTTAGTCTTCACTCAGTTCCAGACTTCCACACAATTCTCCGACAGGACTTTGAACTTCCATCTTTTGCCATCTGGACCCAGACCTGCCACGGTTCCTGGTTTGGACTTTCAACTTTAAACTTTGAACCCAAGGGGCGTGCCCCGTTTTGACCCTTAGGGTTCAGGCGTTCACATTCCCGCTTGTGAAAAAGGAAAAGTCTGGATTAAAAATATCATTTTTTGAAAATGGCGTCTTTTGTTTTTGATCTGAGCCCGCGATCCCTTTTCCCGACCGGTCTGCGGTTTCCACCAAAAATCACATGACCTCCCCATTTCCATGCACTTCCGGTTCATCATGACGTCACTTCCGGTTGAGCCCCTACCGGTCAGCGGTTTCCCGCCCAAAACAACGTGACTTCCGTCCGCCATGTTGATGACTTCACTTCTGGTTCCTCTTCACTTTCGGTTGAACCCACGATCCTTTTTCCCTCCTGGTCTGCGGTTTCCCCCACAAAAAACCACGTGACCTCCGTCCGCCGTCCACCAATCACAAGCCAGGATTTAGGGTCATGTGACTCCTCTCGACCAATCAGATGGCTCGACACCAAAACGAGACCGAATTCCCTATCTGGGCGGACATTACTACTTTTGTGCATGCAGCTGAGACCGCCAATTAGCTTTTTGCTGCTTTTTGGGACTAATTCAAGCCCTGAAAAGTGTAGCATTTCTTATTATCGCCAAATTCTATGAGAATAGCGCCAAATGATTTCTTTTTGGTGCCCCAACGGAATCTGTGGTGCTTTTTTCCTGGGGCCGTTGCACGAAAATGAGCACTTTTTTGAGGGACCCATTACCCCTCTTAAAAGTGAAATTTCCTTCTTACCCACAAAATAGAAGACTTTCTACACAATGGACATTTTTTCTGATAGCCCCGACTGATTTGCATTATTTTTGGGCCTCTGGGGAGCATGTTTAGCGCACCTGACCACGTGCAACACATTTTTTAGCCTCTGTGTATGCCCCAAAGTGGGTTTTTTCCTTTAGGATCGCACATTTCGTGCATTCTTTGTACTTTTCAACAAAAGCAATTTTTTTATGGTCCCAAAAGGTTTGAATGCATTTTTGGCCTTTGTGTATGCAGCTAAGACCGACAATTAGCTTTTTGCTGCTTTTTGGGACTAATTCAAGCCCTGAAAAAGTATAGCATTTCTTACTATCGCCAAATTCTATAAGAATTGTGCGAAAATGGTTTGTTTTTGGTGTCCCAACGGAATCTGAGGTGCTTTTATGCTGAGGTCGTTGCACCAAAATGAGCACTTTTGTGAGGGACCCAGCCTACCCCTCTCAAAAGCGAAATTTCCCTCTTACCGACAAAATAGCAGACTTTCTACACAATGAACATTTTTCTGATAGCCCCAAGGGTTTTGCATTATTTTTGGGCCTCTGGGGGAGCATGTTTAGCGCACCTGACCACGTGCAACACATTTTTTAGCCTCTGTGTATGCCCCAAAATAGGGTTTTGTCCCTTAGGATCTCACATATCGCGCATTCTTTGTACTTTTCAACAAAAGCAATTATTTTCTAACGGTCCCACAGGATTTCAATGCATTTTTGGCCTTTGTGCATGCAGCTGAGACCACCAATTAGCTTTTTGCTGCTTTTTTTGACTAATTCAAGCCCTGAAAAAGTGTAGCATTTCTTGGTATCGCCAAATTCTATAAGAATAGCGCCAAAATGATTTGTTTTTGGTGCCCCAACGGAATCTGAGGTGCTTTTAGCTTTTATGCTAGGGCCGCAGCACCAAAATGAGCACTTTTTTAAGGAACCCAACCCAACCCTCTCAAAAGTGAAATTTCCACCTTACCGAAAAAATAGCAGACTTTCTACACAATGAAATATTTTTGATAGCCCCGAGGGATTTGCATTATTTTTGGTCCTCTGGGAAGCATGTTTAGCGCACCTGACCACGTGCAACACATTTTTTAGCCTCTGTGTATGCCCCAAAATGGGTGTTTTCTCTTAGGATCGCACATATCGTGCATTCTTTGTACTTTTTAACAAAATCAATTTTTCTCTAATGGTCCCACAGGATTTGAATGCATTTTTGGCCTTTGTGCATGCAGCTAAGACCGCCAATTAGCTTTTTGCTGCTTTTTACGACTAATTGAAGGCCTGAAAAAGTGTAGCATTTCTTAGTATCGCCTAATTCTATGAGAATAGTTCCAAATGATTTGTTTTTGGTGCCCCAACGAAATCTGAGGTGCTTTTATGCTGGGGCCGTTGCACCAACATGAGCTCTTTTTTGAGGGACCCACCCCACTCCTCTCAAAACTGAAATTTCCACCTTATTAAAAAAAAGCAGACTTTCTCCACAATGAACATTTTTTTCTGATAGCCCGGAGGGATTTGCATTATTTTTGGCCTTTGGGGAGCATGTTTAGCGCACCTGACCACGCGCAACACATTTTTTAGCCTCTGTGTATGCCCCTCAATGGGGTTTTTCCCTAAGGATCGCACATATCGCGCATTCTTTGTACTTTTTAACAAAAGCAATTTTTTCTAATTGTCTAAAAGGATTTGAATGCATTTTTGGCCTTTGTCCATGAAGCTGAGACCGCCAATTAGCTTTTTGCTGCTTTTGAGACTAATTCAAGCCCTGGAAAAGTGTAGCCTTTCTTAGTATCGCCAAATTCTATAAGAATAGCGCCAAAATGATTTGTTTTTGGTGCCCCAACGGACTCTGAGGTGCTTTTATGCTAGGGCCGTTGCAGCAAAATGAGCACTTTTTTGAGGGACCCACCTAACCCCTCTCAAAAGTGAAATTTCCACCTTACCGACAAAATAGAAGACTTTCTACACAATGAACATTTTTTCTGCTAGCCCCGAGGGATTTGCATTATTTTTGGGCCTCTGGAGAGCATGTTTAGCGCACCTAACCACGTGCAACACATCTTTTAGCTTCTGTGCATCCCCCAAAATGGGGGTTTTTCTCTAAGGATCGCACATATCGCGCATTCTTTGTACTTTTAGCAAAAGCAATTTTTTTCTAAAGGTCCCCGAAGGATTTGAATGCATTTTTGGCCTTTGTGCATGCAGCTGAGACCACCAAATAGCTTTTTGCTGCTTTTTGGGACCAATTCAAGCCCTGAAAAAGTGTAGCATTTCTTAGTATCGCCAAATTCTATAAGAATAGCGCCAAAATGATTTGTTTTTGGTGCCCCAACGGAATCTGAGGTGCTTTATGCTGGGGCCGTTGCACCAAAATGAGCACCTTTTTTGAGGGACCCACCCCACGCCTCTCAAAAGTGAAAGTGCCACCTTACCGACAAAAACACAGACTTTCTACACAATGAAAATTTTTTTTCTGATAGCCCCGAAGGATTTGCATTATTTTTGGGCCTCTGGGGAGCATGTTTAGTGCACCTGACCCAGCACAACACATTTTTTAGCCTCTGTGTATGCCCCAAAATGGATTTCTTCCCTAAGGATCGCACATATTGCGCATTCTTGGTACTTTTCAACAAAAACAATTTTTTCTAATTGTCCCAAAGGATTTAAATGCATTTTTGGCCTTTGTGCATGCAGCTGAGACCGCCAATTAGCTTTTTGCTGCTTTTTGGGACTAATTCAAGCCCTGAAAAGGTGTAGCATTTCTTAGCATTGCCAAATTCTATAAGAATAGCACCAAAATGATTTGTTTTTGGTGCTCCAATGGAATCTGAGCTGCTTTTATGCTGGCGCTGTTGCACCAAAATGAGCCCTTTTTTGAGGGACCCACCCCACCCCTCTTAAAAGTAAAATTTCCACCTGACCGAAAAAATAGCAGAATTTCTACACAATGAACTTTTTTCTGATAGCCCCGAGAGATTTGCATTATTTTTGGGCCTCTGGGGAGCATTTTTAGCGCACCTGACCACGTGCAACACATTTTTTAGCGTCTGTGTATGCCCCAAAATGGGGTCTTTTCCCTTAGGATCGCACATGTCGCGCATTCTTTGTACTTTTCAACAAAAGCAATTTTTCTTAATGGTCCTAAAGGATTTGGATGCATTTTTCACCTTTGTGCGTGCAGCTGAGACCGCCAATTACCTTTTTGCTGCTTTCTCGGACTAATTCAAGAACTGAAAAAGTGTAGCATTTCTTACTTTTTAGCCTCTGTAGATGCCCAAAATGGGTTTTTTCCCCTAAGGATCGCACATATCGCGCATTCTTTCTACTTTTTAACAAAAGCAATTTTTTTCTAACGGTCCCAAAGGATTTGAATGCATTTTTGGCCTTTGTGCATGCAGCTGAGACCGCCAATTAGCTTTTTGTTGCTTTTTGGGTCTAATTCAAGCCCTGAAAAAGTGTAACATTTCTTAGTACAGCCAAATTCTGTAAGAATAGCGCTCCAAAATGATTTGTTTTTGGTGCCCCAACGGAATCTGAGGTGCTTTTATGCTGGCGCCGTTGCACCAAAATGAGCACTTTTTTGAGGGACCCACCCCACCCCTCTCAAAAGTGAAAGTTCCACCTTACCGACAAAAAAGCAGACTTTCTACACAATTTCCACCTTATCGACAAAATCGCAGACTTTCTACACAAAAAACATTTTTGGGTAAATCCCTCGGGGCTATCAGAAAAAAAATTTTTATTGTGTAGAAAGTCTGCGATTTTGTCGATAAGGTGGAAAATTCAGTTTTGAGAGAGGTGGGGCTGGTCTCTCAAAAAAGTGCTCATTATGGTGCAACGGCCCCAAAAGCCCCTCAGATTCCGTTGGGGCACCAAGAACAAATCATTTTGGTGCTATTCTTATAGAAATTGGCGACACTAAGAAATGCTACACTTTTTCAGGGCTTGAATTAGTCTCAAAAAGCACCGAAAAGCTAATTGGCGGTCTCAGCTGCATGCACAAAGGCCAAAAATGCATTCAAATCCTTTGGGACCATTACAAATAATTCCTTTAGTTTAAAAGTACAAAGAATGCGCGATATGTGCGATCCTTAGGGAAAAATCCCCATTTTGGGGCATACACAGAGGCTAAAAAATGTCTTGCACGTGGTCAGGTGCGCCAAACATGCTCCCCAGAGGCCCAAAAATAATGCAAATCCCTCGGGGCTATCAGAAGAAAAATGTTTATTGTGTAGAAAGTATGCGATTTTGTCGATAAGGTGGAAATTTCAGTTCTGAGAGGGGTTAGGTGAGTCCCTCAAAAAAGTGCTCATTTTGGTGCAACGGCCCCAGCATAAAAGAACCTCAGATTCCGTTGGGGAACCAAAAACAAATCATTTTGGCGCTATTCTTATAGACATTGGCGATACTAAGAAATGCTACACTTTCGCAGGGCTTGAATTAGTCTCAAAAAGCACCGAAAAGCTAATTGGCGGTCTCAGCTGTATGCACAAAGGCCAAAAATGCATTCAAATCCTTTGGGACCATAAAAAAATTGCTTTTGTTGAAAAGTACAAAGAATGCACGAAATGTGCGATCCTAAAGGAAAAACCCACTTTGGGGCATACACAGAGGCTAAAAAATGTGTTGCACGTGGTCAGGTGCGCTAAACATGCTCCCCAGAGGCCCAAAAATAATGCAAATCCCTCGGGGCTATCAGAAAAAAATGTTTATTGTGTAGAAAGTCTGCGATTGTGTCGATAAGGTGGAAATTTCAGTTTTGAGAGCGGTGGCGTGGGTCCCTCAAAAAAGTGCTCATTTTGGTGCAACGGCCCAGCATAAAAGCACCTCAGATTCCGTTGGGTCACCAAAAACAAATCATTTTGGCGCTATTCTTATAGAATTTGGCGATACTAAAAAAATGCTACACTTTTTCAGGGCTAGAATTAGTCCCAACACGCAGCAAAAAGCTTATTGGCGGTCTCAACTACATGCACATGAAAAAACGCAAACGTCTTGAATGTAATACTTTTTTTTTGAAAGCCATCTTCAAAGAAATGTCTGATTGTGCATGGAAGATTACAAGAAACTGCATCGCCAATTTTTTTCCCAGCCTGTTACAATCTCGGTCACTACTGTTAAGACACTTGGCTAAATGTCCACTAAATTGTGTACAACAGCTTTTGTTTTTCAACCTCTGCCACCCTCTCCTATTTCATCATTGCTTTTGCTGGTCAATGTTGTCGTGTTGTGAAAACAACACGGAATGAATAACAAACCTTAAGAAACGACATTGAGATAGAGATAAAATGTTCTTTTACGCGCTCTTGAGTAGAGACATTTGCAAAATTGTGAAATTCGTTTATCTTTACTTACTTTGTTTAGAAATGTAGCTGCCGTCTGTATTTCCGTTTGAAAGAACAAAATGTGGCTACTGTTACTTGGTATTTGTAATATTCTTTACGTCGTCTCATCCGTATATAACTTACTAAATGGAGAACATGCCTCCCTGATTGGGAAGTCTGCCAGCCAAAAAAAAAAAAACTTCAACTACAAAATTGATGAACTTGACAGTGACTTACCCAGATATTGGAACTGATGAATTTGACGGTGCAGGATACTTATCATTTTCAACAACATCAAAGCTTGCTTTTTCATCCTGCAAGGAATCAGGTAGTCGAGTAGCTTTTTTGGTCTTATGTGCATGCATGTACATAACAATTCTCTACGTTTTGACCTTGTGACTAAACATTTCAAGGTTGCTGGGGACAGAATACTCATCAGTTTGCATTTATATGTTAAGGGCACAAGCGATATTATTATGAAATATTGCATGCATGTGTGTGATTATCTGGAACTCATTGCATGTAACAAATATAAATTATTTTGTATAAACAAATTTGTCATTGAAGAACGGTTTTAATAATTTAAAACTGTATAACTTTCATACATGTAATAAACAGTGTAGCTTACATAGTTGGCTTGAATCTCTGGATGTTCTGGATCAAGACCCTCGTCTACCACGGCAACGACCACTCCTGCACCAGTGATGTTTCTCTTCCAAACGTCAATCACATTTTATGTTGGCTGACCATTTTCTCTGTTCTGGAAGGAAATCGAGATAAAAATAGACATGTAATTCCCAGTACATTGTCGACGCGACTGCAGTACTGTTCAGTCCTTATCAAAAGTAGCCTCCCACGCAGTTGTTCTTTGGGGCGATCGTGTTACACTCCTCCCCACGAACGCCTGCTTATCCGAGGCCAACATTCCTTTCCGCCGCTTAGCCAATCAGATTTTACCTACTAAAGTCCGGAAGGTTGACTTTGACCACAAGATACTAAGGCTAAGAAATCTGGAGGTCAGAGCTGGGATGGAGCCTGTACCCTGAGGGATTCACTCTGTACGATAGAGGACATAATGGCAACAAGAAACTGCAGGTTAACAACCGATGTGGATACTTTGCTGGTCCAGCTCGCATTCTTGAGGAATATGTCACCATCATGTTTGACAAGCCTACTCTAGTACAGTACATTCACTCTGCAGATTCTGGGTAAAGAATTTCTACAAATAAACGGCATTAGAATCAACGAAGGTGACTTACTGGATTATCGGGGATAATTTTGATTTGACTGTACTGTGTTTTGGTGTAGGCCGATAGTTTTCATGGTAAAATGACAAAAATTGTGACGCCAAAAACAGCCTTAAAGCACGTTTGAGAAAAGCACCTTACAAGGCTATCTGTAACACAGAGCCCAGTTGTTTAAAGGAGGGATAACGCTATTCACCTAGGAATAGCATAACATATGCTAGTATCTACGAGAAATAGTAACAAGAGCAAAACAAACAGTAATCATTAAATGTGAAAAGTACCTGCTTGGCAAGACGCAGTCCTGAATTCGTCAGTTAGAGTGTTCCAATATTTAGCAGCAAGAATCTTAGGATATGTTTGCCATAATTTGCAGTGTTTACACGTTTTTGCTATAGCTTTTTATCAGCCTCTTAATCCATATGCGTTTATAGTAAATAAGAATGTAATGAACGCAGGTGTTGCACCACGGAGAGATATATGGAGCGATCATGGTATCAAGAAGAAAACGACAGTTGCTGATGGAACAGTCAATATCGCATTATACCATAACCGAGAGAATTCCCGCGCGTTGATTGGTCTAAAGTTATGACATTTGCAAGAAGGCTATCCTGGCAATACGATCAATAAGTCGGATAAGAAAATATCTGTCTCATGACAATCCCAAATGTATCGTGAACGCTTTTGTCATTTCACGCCTGGATTACTGCAACAGTATACTTTACGGACCCCCTAAGCTTGAGCATGATAAACTGCAGCGAATTCAGAACATTGCGGCGCGACTGATTACTGGAATTAAGCGGAAAGAACACATCACTCCCGCCTTCAAGGACCTGCACTGGCTTCCTGTCAAATCACGCATCGTTTTTAAGATCCTACTTTTAACCTACAAAGCCCTTAACGGTCATTCACCAACCTACTTAACTTCTCTTTTTAACGCCTATAAACCAGCTCGTTCCCTTCGATCATCTGGCCAATTACTCTTACAAGTTCCTGACGTGAAAACATGTACATACGGTCAAAGATCCTTTTCTTTTTACGCCACGAAACTTTGGAACGACCTACCTTTTAAAATCAAACAGTCTGAGAACATAGCGATTTTTAAAAAGAACCTTAAAACATTTCTTTTTTGTAATAGTTTTTAACCTAGTCATAGGTTTTAATTATTGCATGTTTTAGTTAGATTTTTAGCTAGTTTAATATTTTAACTCTTTTTATCTTAAAACTGAATTTCTGTAGTTAACAGCATTTTTACTTTTATCGTTTTTATTATTTTTAATCATGTGCAATTGTAAGCGCATTGAGCATTTTAAATGTGCAATAAGAACCTTTTTTAACTATTATTATTATTATTATTATTATTATTATTATTATTATGGTCGATGAGAGTATTGACGTCAGATCACGCCACGCACACGCGCGAGCTGGAAATGTGTAAGTTTGGTTTCCATGAATGAAAGCGAATTTCATCTTGCTTTGTTTGAATTAAGTATGCATTTGTTTTCGGAATTCAGGATTGGACTTCTACTCAGGTGATCTGTCGAAAGAGAATTGACCAGGATTTTGAATTTTTTGTCTAACTGAGAAGAACGGTGCTAGCGAACCGGCAGCGGACTGTCGATGTTCAGTGAACGAGCGCTAACAAGATCTTCAGAAAGAAAAATAACCTTGCTCGCTTCTAGCGATAGGCACACACTCAACGAAAGAGGAAAAGGTAATTAAAATTGTTATTCTTTGAATTCTTGTTCATCTTTTTTTGTATTATTGTCGTTTTTACGTGTCGGGAACCTTTACGTCCCCCCGGCAAAGTTTCTTCACGGTCAGGCATCGCTTTTGGTAAATACTTGTTCGAGTTTGTTATGTAATATATCAAACACGAGAAAGAGTGTTTCATCAGGATATCCAAACCCCGAGAAGTGGGTTGAAAAAACGAGGCACAGCCGAGTGTTTTTGACCGACTTCGAGGTGTTTGGAGACCTGATGAAACACTCTTTCGAGTTTTTGATATGGCTTCTCAAACCATTCATAATTCTTGGAGAAATTCAAAGGAAAAGTTCGCGAAATTTTATGCTAATTAAGATCCGGTATCCAAACCACCGTCACGGTAGTGATTTCCTTTGTTTTCTCTTTATGAATTATTAATGAGTTTGAGAAGGTATAAAACAAATCGACCATAAAATGTCCAAAAATTTGCAGTGAAACCATTCGCCTATCGGCTTGTGGTTCCACTTAAGTTTTGAACATTTCCTGACGTCATTTCTATGGTCTATAAGAGTGTAGACCATGGAAAAATGCGGTCGATTTGTTAAGTACAAGGTCTCTCTCCTCCGCAGTGGCCTCTTTCGTGTTTCGTAGGGGCTGGGAAATGGGGAGAGGCGAAAAGTAAGCGCGCGGAGCCTGGAGAAAATCAAAACGAAAGCGCGCGGGGGACATTAGGAAGGGAAAATGTAACAAAAAAGTTATGGGCAAATAACACTAAATCCCATTCAGACCCTACATTTTTGTTTTTGGTGTGGATCATTCGAGAGGAAAATCCTAAAAGGAATTTAAATAACTGTTGTCTGATATCTGCCGATTACACGCGCTTATTAGTACACGCTTAAGCTCCGTTGCTCACGAGGACAGTTTTGCAAATCCCTTTTCGGATTCCCCTATAAATGAAAACGCAAAGTAGCAAATAAAATCCGTTTTCGGCTTTCGTATTTTGGGGGATGAAATAGGTCGTGTTCAAATAAACGCCGGTACCTGAAATGAATTTCAGGGGCATTTTTTTAAAACTGGCCATTGCGTTGCCAGCGTTTATTTGCGTCCTTGCATTCGGTCGAGAAAATACAGTATTTGAGCTTATTCGCTGCGACGTCACTTCGAACACCCATTTATTACTACAGTCAACTCTCGCCTTGCGGACACTCCGCTATTACGGACACTCGTTATTACGGACAAAATCCAGATCCCCGGCGAAAGTTATAGGGGTTTGACTGGAAATGACTCCCGCTATTACGGACTCTCGCTATTACGGAATTACGGACACTTTCGTGGTACCAAAAGGACAATTTTATTGTTTTGACTCTCGATAAAGCGAACACCATGAACTTCTCACATAACATTATTACAGAAAATTGCAGTCTGTTGCATATTATTTGTCAAAACACACTTCAGAAGTCTTCTGGAATATTTATTTTTGCATCAATTGCTTCAGTAGCTGTACAACAGACTTTGCTTTTTCACTTCAGCTTGCCTTGACCATTGTCATTCTCCATACCCAACGACTACTGAGTAGTTTTACTACTCTTGATAAGCTCGTCACAGTCTATATTATTTAACCTATGTTAACGCCATTTTTTTCCTCACACCCCACTATTACGGACTCTCGCTAATACGGACACTAAACGACGTCCCGAGCGTGTCCGCTATAACGAGAGTTGACTGTATTGTTAGACTCAACGATACTCCAGTTTCATAACAATGTTTATTAGTGTTCAACAGACAAATTTAGATTTGATTTATAATTACTACAAGTATCCTTACAAGTAACAACTACAACAAGTATCATTACAAAATAACAACTACATTAAGTATCCTAACAAGTACTGACACCTGAAGGAATATGTTGCCGGGGCATGTACAGACAAAAAATAATAGTAGAAACCAGTAGCTCATTACCTGCAGAAACATGTTGCTTGGACACTTCGCACTGTGGCACAACAAAACGTGTTGCTGCAGCATGTTCCTGCTACATTTTATAATGCGGGCATGTTGTGATGATAACCCTGCTACATGTCGCCACGACATGTGCCTATCAATGTAGACATGCCGGACAAGTTTAACGCCTAAAATACACAATATACAGCCACACTCCCGTGTCCTTATTGCTCTTTTATCATACCGGTGTGTCAATGCCTTTATTTTGAGTAGTGTAAGGCGCATCATTGACGCCTTTTTTGGGGGCAATAATGGGCATTATTATTCAAGAAATTGCCACTATGCCCATATATGGTAAGGAAGCCCTCAATAACTGTCAGCCTACATGACAGATATCCTGCGATATACGTAAATGACCATATTTGGAAGTGCACTGTAGATTTTCTTTCATTGCTTGTTTGGCGGCCATTTTGAAAAGCGAGGCAGTTTTAGCAGTGTTCTCCGTAAATTTTAACTCTCTGGAAGAAACTTTCCACGATTAAATGCTCTCAAAATGTCAACAAGTATGTGCTTCAGCTCACAAAGATATCCAGCGGTTGACTTGGAATTTTCATAGTGAGAACTCAACCAAGAAAATGCTATTGCGAAAGAAGCAGCACACTTGCTCACGGAAAGTTGCTGAAGTTGTAAAAACTAAAGTTGAAAAGATTCTAATTCACAGGAAGAGGACTTATTCTCGGTAAGGTAGCAATATTTTTCCTTTGTCTTGTCATTCCAAACATGAGTTTGTAAATAAGTCTTTTTAAGTGAACGGTAGGAAACTTCCATTTCTTGAAGTTCTGTTTTGATTTTTATTAAGCTTTATGTGTTACTAGCTTTTAGCGTTTTTATCATAAAGCCGTAGTTTTTCTCGTTCTGAAAATGGTAGTCGATGGGAATTTGTTGAATAATAAAACAATTATCCTGCTCAATCTTGCGGAATATCCCCTGATTTAGCCAACTCGGCCTACGGCCTCGTCGGCTAAGTATCAGGCGATATTCCGCGCGATTTCGCAGGATAATTGTTAAATAATTTACATAAAGTGGGCAATCATGAAAAATGCGCGGGAATCTTTGGTGAGGTGGAATAAATTAAAATAAAATGCGCGCGGGAATCTTGTTTAATTTATGCAGTATAATTTATGTTTTGACGTCACGACACGATAAGTCTACTTGATTGACAGATTGACAGATTAGGGTACATAGTCTACTTGACTGACAAAATTAGCACTTGTTCTACTGCGGATTGAAGTGGGAGAATTTTATAAGAAGCTCCGTTTTTGAATTACTTAAGATCTATTTCCTTTCGCTTCCTAGAGGTTTTTGAAGCTCAAATAGATCGAATAGTTATGCATGGTTCAATTTTACGTGTTACCATACCCCCCCGGGCAACCCCCGGAACAAGTCCAGCCCTTCGGGCCCGGGGGTGGGGAATTGTCTGAAACGATTTTGTCCCAGGGGTAGGGGGGCGGGGCAAATCGAAAATAACTTCTCCTTTTTCTTGTGAAGCACGTCACTAGCTTATCACTTCTCAGTTGACACAATGGCGCCGGACCGCGTAAAGAAGACTGCCTATTTCCAGGGAATATCTCTGGAATTTGTAGCAGACTGGTTGGAGAAGAATAATGTCTCGAAATTATAATCTGTATTCAAAGGCACGTTTATTATAAATTGTTAAATGAACGTGCGTTTGATGCGTACTCGAATGGATGGCGTTCATCACAAACATAGAAATATTTTCTTCAGCGTATTTGTATGAAACAAATGCACGGCTTTATATTAAACAGAGATCTCAGTCCAGTGTTCTTGTGAAACAAGCTAAGAAAAACTCCTTTAAAATGCTGTCATCAATTTGCTCATTGGACCTCTTTTGTGCATATGCTATATTTAGAATAAAACACGCGGTGAAGAACATTTCTTTACTCGCCAGCTGAATGCCAGAGCGGTTAGACTTTTTCTTCAGTTTTCTTTTTCAATGTAGTGTCCATGTTTTTTAATACTATGTAATATCCTTCGTTCAGTAAACTCTAGAAAAGCGTTTAAGTTCTTGTCAAAACGTCTGGTTGTGCTATTGTACGGAAATCAATTTTGAACACAAAACAACGTATTTGTGGTCGATGAGGAGTCCCGGGGGTCGGGAATTGTCTCTTTCTGCGTGCCCGGGGGTGGGGAATAGACCGCCAAGTAAGGAAAAAATTGCAAATCCCCGGGGATGTGCCCAGGGGAGGATAGTAACAGGTAGAATTGAACCCTGCATTATATTCACGATCAAGTAGACAGAGGCTTAACTATGCATTGTTCTCATACAAAGCCGGCGAACGCGCTTGACTGACCACGGATATAAACATTTATAGGATTTTAGCGGAATCGAATCGCTTATTATGTACAGAACGAGTCGCGTGAAGAAATATTAAAAGCTAATTGGTTGCACACATGGATTGTAAGTAAAAAAAAAACTTGTATTTCAACCGTTCAATTTAACGCATTACAATGATTTTCAGTATTTTAAAAGTAAACACCGCGTTTTGAGCGCCGCGAAACTTAGACACTAAACACACAAATTGTAAACCAAGCAAAACTTTATTTTAATCACTCAATACAGTACAATGACGAAATTTAATAATCGTCTTCGTCCTCGTCATTCCTAGGGGGATAGTATGTAATTTTTGATGTCTCTTCGTTCTTGTGTATGATTGCTCCACAATCATAACATCAACGCAAACTGTGTTTTCCGTGCTTTCGGTCAAGAGGAATCTCGTGCTCGCATATAGGACACATTTTACAGTTATCTTCCCAAAACCACTTAGGACACTTCATGACTGCAGTATCATATACATTCGGACCTTCGCAGTGTTGACATGGATTAGGAACTTTTGCGTGAATTAACGCTGTACTTTCAGAATCGCTACTCTCGGCTTCTTTATCGCTGTCGCTGTCGCTCTCTTGAAATTCCTCCGCTCCACTACTCTCCTCAGAAGCTGTTTCCTCCTCTTCATTACTGTCAGTCGAGTTACCGTCGTCAGCCTCTTCCTCTTTATCGCGATATGCTTTTTCTTTTTGTAATATATCGCTTAGAACTTTCTTATTCTTTATCAAACGCGCTTATTAACCTCAAGCTCTGCCAGTCCCTTCAGGAAGGTATTGAGTGCACATGGTTTGGCTACATCATCGTTATGAGGAAGTAGTGCCGTTGCCTTTATAACATAAGAAACCCCAAACTACTTATAACAGGGGTCAACAATTCTTGAATAAAGCCTCCACCCTCTTGTACAAGAATTTGCTTCTTTGTCTTGAAGGGAAAAATAAAATGGTTGTCGTTGTTGTTGTTGTTGTACATACTCAACCAGCTCTGAGATGTTCGTCGCAGGTATTATGCGCTGATTTCGGAGTAATCGTCCGCGGGGTGTCCAAAACAAGATATCTTTGGAGGTGGCCATGCTATGCAGCAGTTCAGAAGCATATTTTCTTGAAACTGTTTG
The DNA here is from genome assembly GCA_964030785.1 of Siderastrea siderea. Lineage (NCBI taxonomy): Eukaryota > Metazoa > Cnidaria > Anthozoa > Scleractinia > Rhizangiidae > Siderastrea > Siderastrea siderea. The sequence continues at coordinate 54,534,480 of OZ034972.1, forward strand.
GGAAAGATTATTCAAAACATCTTTTATCCGGGGTTCTTCACTATCCGGGGTTCTTCACTATCGTTCACTATTGTCTTCTTTTCCACTTTCCTCCTCTTCATCGTCCCAGTCTACCTTTCTCTTCATATCGATTAGCACTCGTTAAAAGCAAGATACAAATGATCAAATAACAGAATGTGCCGTTGCCTTTATAACATAAGAAACCCCAAACTACTTATAACAGGGGTCAACAATTCCGGCTTGAATAAAGCCTCCACCCTCTTGTACAAGAATTTGCTTCTTTGTCTTGAAGGGAACATTGGGTTCAGCGAGGTTGACTAGAGCATCCTTGTATGGTATCAATTTACTCCTGTTTTGTTCAGGGATTGGTATGTTTTCCGTGAGAACGTTATAAATAAGTTGCACTAATGCATGCATCTGTTGTGGCGTGGCCGTCTTTAGAAGAAACTGACGCTGATGAGAAGGACAGTCGGCTAAGGGAACGGTCATTACTTATTGGGGGGGGGGGGGAGGGCCGGTAAATTTAGAGGGAGGGCCAGGGTGTTTTGGGCTCCCATTTGGGGAGGGTCATAAGTTTTTGAGCTTACGCGAAGGGAGGGTAACAAATGTTTGGGCGCCTGTTTTAACAATATATTTTCTTATATAAATATATACATTTCTTAACATAAGTCGACTTCAAACGACCGTTCTAGCTATGTTATGAAGCTTGCTCCGCCTAAGAAATGTCCGACCACTACCAGCACTCAGCACGCTTTAAATTTCATAATATAGCTGAAATAGTCCATTATCGACGTCTAGTTTGCTGAAGCTTGGACTCAATAAGAATCACTTAGATCGTTTTAATTGGTCATTAATATAATGAAACAACAGATAGCAAAATTGAGGGATGTTGCATTTCCTTGTTTATACAATGCTTGTAAAAAGCTGGAAAACATGCATCTCGTTATGTTATACGGTAATAAATAAAGCAAATAACCACCATGGTCTCATAAATAATATACATTCTAGATAATTTCAAGATTTAACAGGCTAACAGTAACAACGAAAAATATAAATGACAGTTTATCACTTTAGACACCATGAATTTCATCACCATAACCTTCATCGCCATCACTTTCAACGCAATCTGACACCTACATCGTCATCACCTTCGTCGCCATCACTTTCAACACCATCACCTGCCCCATCATCAGCTTCGTCGCCGTCACTTTCATTGCCATCATCTGCAGCAATATCACTTGCCTCGCCATCACTTTCATCGTCATAATTTGCGTCGTCACCACTTTCAGTTCCAGCAAAACTTAAAAACCTACAAAGTTCGGATTTTGTAGTGTCGTCTAAAAGACTACATCCTGAAGATAACAACGCGTTGGCCCATTTCTTTTGTCCCTTTCCTAGTTGGATGACAATCTCTGTGCGTAAAACCTTTGTGCACGTCTTTCCTTCTTGAAGCTCTACCGCAATCTTTCTTAAATCTCATCCATTCTAGCTAAACACCTCACCTTTTTCAATTTCTTCCTCTTGTTGCTGTTCTGTTTACTTGATCGCGTCTTTGTTTTCGTCGCAGAAAATGTGTGTTTAAACGCTGATTCCGGCTAGTTTGCTGCAGCTCGGTTAGTCCAGAGTGTACACTGTCTAATTCCCTTTTCATAGCATTGCAATTCAAACAATTCGTCAAAGTCATGAGCAGTTTTGCACCCAGTCAAAATCTGGCCAGAAGAGTGTATGGTTGTTTTGAGGTGTTCCTTGAGATCTTTTTCAAGCTTTTTAAGGGATGTTTCAATAGTTTCTATACACAGCAAGTTCTGCCTGATAGTTCCCGAGTCATGTGGTTTGGGTACATCATTTTCCCGAAGGAGAAATCCATCCTGGGAAAGGATCTTAAATTACAGATTTTGTTTGCTCGGAGAGCGGAGAGTAGGAAGCGGGCAAACCTGCCGAGAAGAGAAGCGGAAACGCTTTGAAGATTACGAAGATTACGAAGCCATATAAAGGGAACGAAAATTAAAAACCTGAAAGTTGCTGTACTGGACATGTACATTGCTAAGCGGAAGTTGAAGCAATCAAAGGGGGACGTTAAAACGAGAAAAAGTGGATGTCATAACAGCAGACATCGGTAGGTCGCTGGTTCCCGATAGCCCTCAAGTTCCCAAAGACAGTGGTAGCGACGATGATGATGATGACGATGTTGCGGTGCAGGAAATTGGAAGTGATATTGACGATAGAGGGAATTTTGACGAAGTGTATGATAAAATTGAAGATGAAGGCGAAGCAGTTGTGGAGAAGAGGGAGGAGGAGAGCATTACCACACTTTTACATACAACAAGATTTGGTCGAATTTGCAGGACATGGAAGGGGAAAGCAAGCGCTTTGGATTTTTCATGACGGAGCGGGAAATTTCAAAGTTTATATTTAATCACTAGTCACCAGATGGTAAAAGAAATGCCGCTGCAAAAATAACTCTGGAATACTTTGAATGTCAAAATTTCAACCATTTGAATGTTTTCTTGGCAGCGTTTTTAAATACACACCTGACTTCATGTTTTTAAAGAGTTTATACTAATTCGAAACCAAGTTTACGTGGCTGCGCACTTGTGTTCAGGCATACTTGGCCACAGGTAATTTGCCGTTATCTTTAATACTTATCTGAATTCAGGGGCGTAGCGTCCATATACGCACGAACGCACGGGCGTACAGCTGAAATGCGAGAAAAATGTATTTCTATTGCCTGAAGGCATTTTTGTCATTAAATTGTTATATTATTTCGTATCATAGGGATGCAACTTTATGTAAAATTTTTCATTATTCCATTACGAATGGAAAGAAACACTGTGAATAATAGTAAATGTCAATAAACGGGTCACGTCTATAGCTATTACGAAGTGATACGGAGATCACTGGGGACAAGTTCAAAGCCGAAGTCACAAGATGCAGGCACAAAAATGGAACGGAAATGATCAGCATGTAAGGCCAAAGAGTTTGGTTGAGACTCTTGACCACTCAAACCCCAAGTTTTACCCCGTAGTATATGCTGTGCTTGTAACACTGTTAACGTATCCTGTCTCAACATGCACTGCTGAACGTAGCTTTTGTGCTGATGATGGGGCTAAAAACTCCTCTTTGAAGTACCATGAGTGACAAGAGATTGAGCTCCCTTAATTCTACACATCCATAAGATCAAGGACGTTGACATTGACGGTGTAGTAACAGAGGTTACCTGTCTGAATGGTAGACTTTGCTTGTGAACTGTTGCGTCACCATTTTTCCTTTTATTGTCATACTGTAGCCTTACCGAAAACACTTATCCAATTGGCTGACACATATATAAAATAAACAACTACTAGTGCGTATTACTACGTATTTATTTATTTAAAATGTCCCCCGAAAAAAAGCAGAAAATGGCATTTCCTAGACCCCAGATTTCAAAATTTTCTGGGGGAGCATGCCCCTAGACTCCCCTAGAGGGGGGCGCCTCCGGCTCTCGAAATACTCCCTTCGTGCGTACAGCTTAAAAATCGCACGCTATGTCCCTGCTGGTTAGCTTATTGGTATCTCACCATGAATTTTTTAAATTGTTAAAGTGTTCAAATTGACTTCCATGTTAGAACAAATCGAATAGCGACCAATCCCATTTTGGGGGAGGGTCACAATTGTTTGGACTGATGTTGTGTAGAGGGCCAAGATTTTTTGACCTTAATTTGAGGGAGGGTTAATATTTTGGGGGGGCCCTTTGTGAAATTTTACCGGCCCTCCCCCCCCAATAATTAATGTCTGCTCCCTAAGAGTCGAAGAAAACCTCGATTGTTCTTTACCACTCGAGACATGATTATAGAATGAGCTAATGGTAGTAAGCAGGAGCCCATCAATCATCATCAATGGGCTCCTCTAGTAAGCTAAATCCTTTTATTGTGGTTGTGGTGGTGGAGTTAAACAATATAATTGTGTTGGTGGTGGTGGTGGTGGAGTTAAACAATAGATTGTGGTGGTGGTGGCGGTGGTGGAGTTAAACAATAGATTGTGGTGGTGGTGGTGGTGGTGGTGGTGGAGTTAAACAATAGATTGTGGTGGTGGTGGTGGTGGTGGAGTTAAACAATAGATTGTGGTTTTGGTGGTGGTGGAGTTAAACAATAGATTGTGGTGGTGGTGGTGGTGGAGTTAAACAATAGATTATGGTGGTGGTGGTGGTGGAGTTAAACAATAGATTGTGATGGTGGTGGTGGAGTTAAACAATAGATTGTGGTGGTGGTGGTGGAGTTAAACAATAGATTGTGGTGGTGGTGGTGGTGGTGGTGGTGGTGGAGTTAAACAATAGTTTGTGGTGGTGTTGGTGGTGGTGGTAGTGGAGTTAAACAATAGATTGTGGTGGTGGTGGTGGCGGTGGTTATGGTGGAGTTAAACAATAGATTGTGGTGGTGGTGGTGGAGTTAAACAATAGATTGTGGTGGTGGTGGTGGTAGTGGAGTTAAACAATAGATTGTGGTGGTGGTGGTGGAGTGGAGTTAAACAATAGATTGTGGTGGTGGTGGTGGTGGCAGTGGTGGTGGTGGTAGTGGAGTTAAACAATAGATTGTGGTGGTGGTGGTGCAGGTGGTGGTAGTGGAGTTAAACAATAGATTGTGGTGGTGGTGGTGGTGGTGGTGGTGGTGGTAGTGGAGTTAAACAATAGATTGTGGTGGTGGTGGTGGTGGTGGTGGCGGTGGTGGTGGAGTTAAACAATAGAATTGCGGTCTATATAATTGTGAAACATTACACATTTTGTCAGTTCGTGTAAATCTTTCGTTCAGTTGACATGAGTTGGTCCTGTCCTGTTTGTCAAAAGAATTTTTCTAGGAAAGATAGCATGCAAAGACACATTAGCAGCAAACATAGCACTTCCGGTTTCGCTCCGTTTCAAGCTATGTCGGTTTCTTCAGAAAAGTGTCAGCGGTTTTACCTTGCGCATCCGTTTACTTGCATGGTTGCCGGAATGACAGGCTCGGGCAAGACGATCTGGGTTAAATCTTTGTTGCAGCAGGCTCAAAAGGCAATCCACCTACCTCCAGAGAGAATTGTTTGGTGTTATTCTCAATGGCAACCTGCCTATCGCGAGCTATTGTTGACGATACCAGGAATTTATCAAGGGTATACCCTCAACTCTTGAGCAAGATTCCTTCTTTGATGTTAACATACGAAACTTGATTGTCATTGATGACCAAACGATTGAAGCTGGGAGTGATAATTGGATCGTGAACCTGTTCACAAAGGGTTCGCATCATCGAAACTTGAGTGTCATTTACATTGTACAAAACCTATTCCATCAAGGCAAAGGTAACAGAAGCATCAGCTTAAACAGTCATCACTTGGTCCTTTTCAAGAATCCCCGCGACAAGCTACAGATTTTAACCCTAGCAAAACAAATGTATCCTGGAGAAACTGCTTGGTTTATAAAACAGTACGAAGAATCGAAGCGGTGCGGATACCGTTTGGTTATCTGTTTATTGACCTTAAGCCAACCACTCAAGACAGTTGCAGATTGCGAACAAATGTATTACCCGGTGAAGAACGATTCGATGACGGGGAAGTAGAAGGCAGCGTTTCTAAAGAACTCCTGCAATATCTCAAGCAGCAAAACCTGATGGCTGTCCCAGTAATTCCGGAGATGCAACGCTTGCGGAATAATATGGATGGCCTTCTATCCCGTAATGACCTTGGATAAGACGAAAAAGCTAGGCAGTATATGCAGCTACAAAACAGGTTTCTGACGTATAAACACCAGCTTAATTCTACACCTGAGGCAACAATGTGGGCCGAACCCCAAGAGCAGAAACAAATATCTACCACAGAGAATTTACCAACAGTAGCAACTCCGAATCAAAAACTGACGACAATACCAGCCACTCCAGTTCAAGCGCCAGACCCAAAAGTAATTACTTCTATGGCAACCTCCACTCCCTCACCTCCTCCATCGATCTTGACCCCTCCTCCCATCGTCGAAATGTTCCCGCCTAAAAAGCGTAAACGCCCTCAAATTCGGTTAGTAAATTATTTGGATGATAAACCGAAAAGGTCTTCTAGACAATCACGGCGTTTACACTGAAGCTCACCTTACAAATATTCCAAGGGACATGAAGACGATTATTAAATTTCGTCATTGTACTGTATTGAGCGATTAAAATAGTTTTGCTTGGTTTACAATTTGTGTGTTTAGTGTCTAAGTTTCGCGGCGCTCAAAACGCGGTGTTTACTTTTAAAATCACTGAAAATCATTGTAATGCGTTAAATTGAACGATTGAAATAAAAGTTTTTTAACTTACAATCCGTGTGTGCAACCAATTAGTTTTAATATTTCTTCACGCGACTCGTTCTGTACATAATAAGCGATTCGATTCCGCTAAAATCCTATTAATGTTTATATCTGTGGTCACTCAAGCGCGTTCGCCGGCTTTGTATGAGAACAATGCATAGTTAAGCCTCTGTCTGCTTGATCGTGAATAACTATTCGATCTATTTGAGCTTCAAAAACCTCTAGGAAGCGAAAGGAAATAGATCTTAAGTAATTTAAAAACGGAGCTTCTTATAAAATTCTCCCACTTCGATCCGCAGTAGAACAAGTGCTAATTCTGTCAATCAAGTAGACTATGTACCCTAATCTGTCAATCTGTCAATCAAGTAGACTTATCGTGTCGAGACGTCAAAACATAAATTATACTGCATAAATTGAACAAGATTCCCGCGCGCATTTTATTTTAATTTATTCCACCTCACCAAAGATTCCCGCGCATTTTTCATGATTGCCCACTTTATGTAAATTATTGCCCATTATTGCCAAAAAAAGGCGTCAATCATGCACCTTACACTACTATTTTGGCTCAGTCTTCAGGGGGCGGACCCAGGATTTTTCTTGGGAGGGAGTGTTTTTTTTCTTCGCAGAATACCAGTTATAAGAAAGCCGCAGTTCATTTCAGGTTTGGGAGGGGGTGTGCACCGCCTGCACCCTCCCCCTAGATCCGCCCCTGGTGTTGTATTCCAAAGGAATGCACCTATATAAAACGAGATAAAAAAAAAGTCATATTTATGTCCATTAAACTAGTTTCGAAACATTTGTTTTCTATGAATTCTGTTCTCAATCAAATATGGTTTTGAACCATTCTCTATAAAAATGATTACCTTTAATTATCTCTTCTTTTATCAATAATAGCTTTTCATGTATAGCAAGCAAGAGCAAGCTTGGCTTGCTCGATTTGATATGTACCGAACATTAGCGACATACCACATTCATTTATGTTAAACAGTCGCCCAATGGTTTAACCATTGTATTCGTAAATTAAGAAAACAACAACTACGAAAATCTTATAGGCGGTATTAAATACCCTGTGCAAAGTATCTCGCAACAGTTCGTGCGTTTCTTTCTCTAACTTCTATAACTGTTGCAGCAACGAAGGTCGAAACTTCTTCGGCGTTCCTAGTCAAGGTTTGGTACACTATTCTATGTTGCATGCAGCTTATTTAGCAACGAAGCTCCAAGATTAGTTGCACGATGTAAGCACCGAACCCTTGAAATTATTGTTCTCAAGCGTAAATCCTTTCTTTTTTTTAATGAGAAAACGTCCCTTCACAAATGGTGAGCTAAGAGCCGCACCGCACTGTCATCAACACCCAAGACATTTGAAGCACTCGGAGGATAAATAAATATAAATAATAAAACAGGCAATCGCTTTTCAAATGTTTCGTTTGTGTTATCATATGCCCGCAGTGTTTGATGACGGTATGATAGTGGCTCTAACTCCTTTCGGATATCTATTCAAATTACATACATAAAGGTTTCATTATGACAATCGTTTGACAACGTTTCTCAATTTATATATTTTAGACAAACTCAGCACGTGTGTTTCTTCCGCTTTTCTTTCTTTCTTCCAAGATTGCAGGAGAGTTGGGATGTCTGCGACTGAAGAATAAAAGTTGAAAACGATTAACGTATTGGGTCCATATAGCAACTATGACAACTATGGGCTTGCAACACCTAAACTGCCAAAACAAAAGTAAATCTCGAAAGCTGTTTTTCAAACAGTACCAATGGAACACATTTTTCTGTTTAGTAAAAAACCACTACTGGGAAGGTATGCCTAATGAAAAACTGAAGTTGGCAAGATGTCCCTTGAAGTGATTTCGTTTTATATTTTCTTCATTTGTCGGTAGGTAAAGGATTTAATTTTACACATTATTTTTCATTTCAATGTACACAGTTAAGGAATTCACCTACAGATTAAACACAATTTAAAAAGAGTCTATAAAGCCGGTTTTACACGGGCAATTTTTAAGTGACAAATATATTTGATCGTGTACTAGATGACACAACTGGCAATTATTTGTCAGCAGTCCAAAGTTTAGTGCGCCAGTGATGACCTTGGACAGCAGAAATACGCACAGTGATATGCGCGCACAGTGCCCAGTGGAAGATTGGGAGATTGGGACGACATATGCTGAACCTGGCCTACCTTTTGAACCTGGCTGAACCTTTTTTTCTTTATGAACTTGTATACAGCCAAGGCTAAAGCCCCTAGCAACACTCCACCTCCAATTCCAACTCCAACTCCTATTTTCCAAGCTGCTGCATCTAAAGGAATAAATATAAAACAAATAAGCTGCGGTAACCTAAAATTACAACGCAGCCCTATAATGAAACCTGACTTTATGCTCAGTGATTGGCTCCATTCTTGTCACCAGAGCCGTATTGTCCTTTTCAGCCGGCAGTTCTTGTGGCACGAGGAAAAAGTGGCTCTGGGGACACATGATTTGATTACCTAGATCTTTAACAAAGGAAATTTAAATTTGGCAAATCAAAACAACCGTTTTAAAATCCCTTTTGTTGCATGGGATTTTACTACAGTTAAATTGATTGGCTAGATTGAAATTTTCTTTGTTAAAAAACTAGCCAATCAAATCATGTGTCCCCAGAACCACTTGTTCCACGCATCTTTTTTCCTCCGAAAAGGCCAACCATCCACACTAAAACGGTGTTTTCCAAAGTGGAGAAATTTGAAAACGACGGCTAGGTGGTATAGTGTGGACAGCGAAAACGGAGCTTTTCGAAAACGCTGAATTCAAATAGTCATGTGATCTCTGTCAAAAACAAAAGGTTTAATTTGCTTTACAACAGACCTCTTTAGCTACGTATTTATTATTTGCCCATTTCAGATCATGTGATGCTCTCCAGAGGATTGTTCCTTTGTCTATCTGAAAATTATTCATTCATTTTCACGAGAATTTGTTTGAATTACAATTCTCAAAGTAACATCACGTGGCCTAAAATGGGACAACAAACAAACGAAGCTAAAGAGGTCTATAGCTCTGCTCGCACGTTGCAAAGTTATGTGCGATGCAGCGCATTGTTATCAAATTTATCCGGATAAGTATACCTTTTTTTTACCTTTACTTAGACACGGTGAGGATTAAAGCTATAAGCTTGTGGGACCGTGTATTCCCGATCGAATTGGAATTTGGAAGTGTTGGTTTTTGTGGAGGGAGAAAAACCCTCGGAGCAAGGACGAGAACCAAAGAGTATGGGCGGAAAACGTTTTCAAATTTATCCGGATCAGTGTGGACGGGGCCCGAGAGCTCGTTGTATACGAGCACCCGGATAATACAGACACTTTTGCGTGTCCCTTTAGTGCTCGTATCAAGCGGTTTACACTGCAATGTAAATACTGCAGTCTGATTGGCTGACCAATCATGCAGTCAGCCGTTACCTAGCCTGCGTTGCAACCGGACGTGTCACAAAATCCTCGATATAGATAATCCTCGATGAACATTTAGAAAAAGGATTGTCAATTCCCGTAAGCCAAAAAAGGCACTGTACGCGACTTTGAAAACTCGTGTGAGCTCCGATTTGTACATTAGAAGCGAAGAGGTTTCTGAGTATACTAGTAATAATCATAGATTAGCGGAGTGCGTTCGAGTCAATTTACGCGATTGACCTACACGCTTGGCATGTGTCAAAATCACAGCTGAGACATGTGTCAGAATCACACACGAGACTGACAACATTTAACAACTCGATAGATCTACAGTGCGGCACACATGCCGCCGAGCTAAGCAACTCAGTAGATTTCTTCTGTGGAACAATTGCTGCCAAAATAAACAACTCGCTAGATTTATTTTGTGCCACAATTGCCGCCGCGTCACGGCCTCTGGTGACAAAATAAATCGACCGAATTGTTTATACAAATGCTTATATCGGCGGCAAGTGTGCCACAAAAAAAAAATCGATACCGAGTTGTCTGCTGAGCTAGTACAATGGCTGATCAGGAAGCGCTTTCTAACCGATTAACCGAAACAGCATTACAAACGACAATTTCCCGTTTGATGTATTCACCAGACGTCGCACACACATCCCTAAGACTTGGATAAACCATTTTCAACAACCTTACGACTAAATTGAAAGGACAGTTAGTTAAATGTAGGGTTAACCGTACAAATCGAAGCGCCAGTGACGGTCGATGTCGTGCGTGGTAAGTCCACGTGTGTATGCGCATTAAATCGAGGTCGATAACATAAAAGCGAGGCATTTTTGCTAACTCCAAAATCTCCCCTGGTATACGCAGGACACCCAGTATGTGTATAGGACACCACGCAAAATAAGGAATGCGTTCTCATTCGTCGAACGCAATAAAACAGGTTTTCTAGACAATCTTTGAGTTAAATAGATTAATCGTGACTGCGTTTGATTTCAGTTTTATAACGATGAGACTAAAGGCTGGTTTTCATTGACTGTGCCTAAGCACAAGCATAAGCACAAGAATTGGAAAAAGGGTATAAGAGGAACGCATACACTCTTCTTATGCCGTTCTTATGCGGCACAAGCATAAGCATAAGGCATGAGTACAAGAAAAACAAAATTTGTTCTTCTTGAACTTATCCTTATGCGCTATTCTTGTGCTTGAGCTTATGCTTATGTTTATGAAAACCAGCCTTAATTCTTACAAAGACTAAAAACTTACCCGCCGATGTTGATATATCCTCCCTTGTAGGTGAAGAAAGTATTCCTTGCCAAAAAAGAAAAGATTGATTCATTGACTCATTAATTTATCAACTGAATCACGCATAGCATGTAGTTTTGCGCTTGAATAGGGCGGCAAAACGGGTAGACGTTGTAAAGCGTTCAAAGCACGGGAAAGATGGGATAAATGGCCGCCAAAAGCCACAAAAATAGAAAATGATGAAGTTCGATCGCTGATAGGCGCGGAAAAGCACGCAGCTGGTGTCAATCGCGGGATTTGTTTTGCTCTAAACAGGATTCAAAAAAGAGCGCTCAGCAAACCTATTACAGGAATTAATCAGTAATAAGAACTAAGGCACTTAGTTCTGAACCTGGTTTTTAACGCTCAGACATCCTTTTGATCAGCAAGGATTTGCTGAAGCAAAGGCATATAAAAATCCAGGAAATATTTATTGCTGCTCGGCGTTTCGGGGTCATCGTGACTCTATTATCCAGAGACTTGTTAAATAACATGCAAATCAGGAAAAGCTACAAAATAAGCATAAATTACAATAAACGGCCTGAACAAACACCTTGGCGCGAATGGAATCAGTTTGCATGCCAGTGTTTGTAAGCCCTAGGCTCGAGCCCTAAGCCCCCTATTGTCAACCAACAATGTATCGTCTATGAATTTAAATGTAACCTGTGTGATGCAGGATATGTGGGCTACCCACGTGGCCACTTACACGAGCGCGTAGAAGGCCACACCCGGGAGGGCACACTATAAAGTCATCTTCGATTTACAAACATTACAACCTCCAACACAATAGCGAAATGCCTGAACGCTTCATCGAGCAATTTCACATCAGCGCGAAATTTAGCGGCAAATTTGATTGCCTCGTAAAAGAAATGCTATACATTCGCATGCGTAAGCCAACACTGAACGTGCAAACTGATTCCATCCGCGCCAAGGTGTTTGTTTAGGCCGTTTATTGTAATTTATGCGTATTTTGTAGCTTTTCCTGATTTGCATACTATTTAACAGGTCTCTTGATAATGGAGCCACGATGACCCCGAAACGTCGAGCAGCAATAAATATTTCCAGGATTTTTATAGACATCCTTTTTGTACGTAAATTGAATTACTGTTATGCATATTTCAATGATATTTTAGTTTTAAATTCATTTGTATTTCTGCGATAAACGATTAAGTTCCGAAACACATTTCTTTAAAGAAGTGTACTACATGTAGCTTTTTCAAGATTTGAAAACATTCGAGCCCTTTTACTTCAGTAAAAATTTATCACCTTGCTGACTTCGTGTTTCTTTTTCACTCAATGTTTTTTTCACTTTTTTTTTGTTTACACTTTCTTCCAACATTGCAATTTCACCACTGCTAGTTTACAAGTTACTTATGTCAGAAAGGTAAAAAAAATTGGGGTTCACCGAATTGGTTTTCGAGATACCATATCTGAAAGAAGGCGCTTATTTGGATAAATTTGACTTCGTCACTCGATATGACCGCTGCGGCTTCTGGCAACAAAATATTTTAAATAAATTGATGCAGGCCAACTTCCTTTGCCCGAATTTATTTCAGTGGGTCTGTTGAACAAATATATTTCCCTTAGTGTTAACCTTGTCTTATACAATTGGATTTGCAAACGTTCAAAAGAGCAAAATGCTGCAAAATGCGACTGATTCGATCGCGCGCGGGAAGAGAAAATGAAAAATAATAAACTTCTAACATTGAAATTTGGCTCATTTTTGGTCAGTCGGTGGAGATCTATCACAAAAGGTTATATATCCCGAAAAAAATGGGGATCACCGACCGTTTAAGAGAGGAAACTGCAAGCGAAATTAACGCAACGGCTACCCACGCTATATGTGTTTGGAAACTTTTCCCAGCGCGCGCGCTCATGCATGACGTGGGGTGACGTTGCGACATGAATTACGTGCGCAGTAACCCCTGCAGTAAGGATGCGCATAAACAATTAGCGCGAACGTCCTTAAGGGGGGTCCTTCTTAACTACCAATTTGTTGCTAAGAAAGATTTCTGACCGTCAACTTTTGGAAACCAAACCTCCTACGGATAAGAGTTTTGTACAACTTTGTTCTATTGAAGAGTCCTTCAAGAGTTTCAAATCACGGCCATATTTGACAAGTCACGTGACCGGAATAGAAAAACCCCTAAAACTGAAAGGGCATATAAATCTAAAAATTAAAATCAGTGCCAACAGATAAAGAACGTCCACGTGCTTAATGCTTCGTATGGTTTTTATGAAATTCGCATTATCATTAAAGTTATGGCGTAATAAAGACCCGTATTTTCAGACTTTCTTCAGTAGCGTCCCATTCTTACATGTAAACAGAAAATCCATACGAAGAATTATGAAGAAGGGTATGTTGTCTCTAATTCTTTGAAAAAATTTGGAACTCTACCTTTCTCTCAAAAGTTTTAGGGGTTTTAACTTCAAGCGCGCGGTTTGGGACTGGCACTGGCACTAGTTACGCGCGCGCAATATCATTTTTTTCAATGCAGTTGTCCTCCCCACCAAAAATTCACCGTTAAGCATTGCTGAACACTCCAAAATAGCTTGCCACCAAAAACCATCTTTAGCAATTCCTTTGCAACTGCTCTAGATCTGTAGTTAAGACCGACCCCCCTTAAATGGTCTTTCTCCCTTGTCCTGTAAAATTTGGAATTAAGGCTTTATTTCAAACGATTCAACGTCAACTTGTCCTAAGATTGGAGGTTCCCTTTAAAAATTTATTTCCAATTTTTTCTACTTGAAAACTATGACCAGATCTTCTGTTTTGAACATCTAATAGACCAAAATAAGACAACCTAAAGTTGAGCAATTCTTTATCGGAAAGCGGGGAAGAAGCGGGGGTTAACCGGCAAAAAAGTATATAAGTTTTGACCAATCAGTGCGCGCATAGTATCTCAATTATTATAAAATACGGATTTCTGTTTAAAAGTACAGTTTTGTCCATCATATTACAAAATTACAATCACATGGAGGCAAAATGGCCAATACAATAAATCATACAAGAAATTCTTACTTGTAGACTCTGTCGGTCGCATTTTCTCAGATGGCCGTGGACTGACAGTAGACACATGTGGGTTGTAGTCGAGTGGGTTCAAAGTTGTCCCATGTAAAATCAGCGTCCAGTTGAAAAGTATTCCTTGCAAAGAAAAATACATTAAAATTTCACACAACAAAGTAAAGCCAAAACAGTAAACAAGAAATAAAACATTTAGTGCCCACACCTTAACTGGGCCAAACTTTTAATTGATGTTCTAAATCAAAGCGGCTATATATGGGACTTTACCCTTAGCTATATTACTCCAATCAATTGATGTGTTTTATAGTAGCCCAGTAAACATGAGCTCAGACAAGGCAGCACTGAGGGGCGCTCTGTTAGGGTAAAGGAAAAGGGCATAAAAAGAAATAACCTTCCCATGATAGTAACGTGTGGCGTTAATTTTAAGCACTATTCTAAATCGTAATATTGTGCAATATGCCGACTGAGAACAAGCTGTCAAAAGAAGAGTGTTTTTTGAGCTACGTCATACGAGAGTCACGCCGTCCCTGTTGCGAAACAGCCAAAATAAATAAATAAATAAAATGGCTTTATTTCGCTTATTAAAATACATAACAAACGTTAGTTTGTTATGTATTTAGTAAAATCGTAAAAATCGCTTAAATTATTAAATGGCTAAATTATATTTGAACCTTATTCTGTTAAAAAAAAACTATTCTTAAAACGTTCTGTATTAATCCGTGGTAATTGGCTTGCTTGTGATCTTAACCTCTTGGATGACTCTTTGACTTCCGGCAAAAGGGCATATAATGGATGGTCAACATTGCTCTTGATCTTGGTGAACAACCTGCGGTCACACTTTTCTAAAAGATCGTAAATATTAATTAACGTCGCTTATAGCACCTTTTTAAAAAGCATTGTATAGTGTTTAAATCAGCCTGGCTGGCTCCGTAGACTGGAAGTGCGTACGTACTCTTTGTCAGAACAATAGCCTTAAAGAGATGATCTATCTCTACCTGCGTGTATCCATCTTTTCTTACTGATCTTAAAATGTACAGACACTTGTTAGCTTCTCGAAGTATTCTCTTAACATGAGGGAAAAAATAGGGACGGACCATTATTTATTTTAGTAAGGGGGGGGTCGGCAATTTTTCTGGGCAGAATTTTTTTTCACCTTCAGGTTGTGCAAGAAATTTTTTTAATGATTTTTCTTATCTTTTTAACCGACGAAGTCGAGTTAGAGCAGTCGTGACAAGAGCGTCGACTGGTTTGGTCGGTCAAAATACGTCGTGTAAGGCTCACAAGGTGTGTATTTCGCTATGGCCCACGGGATGGGATGACGTATTCTGCAGTTAAGCCCATCGATTAGTACACACACGCACGCACGATAGGACAAGGGTCCACATAAAAAGTATCGTGGGTATAGAAGGACACTTCCGCCGAGCAGTGTTGGTTTTGATCGGACTGAAATATCTGTGCAATACTAGTGAAAGAAAGCAAGGAGGACTGATAATAACAGGAGGTGAAGTCCAGTGGCACTGTTGATGCTGGTGGGACCAAAGTGTTGCTGAGACATCGTAAGGATAGAATCAGTTGTGGACAAATGTATATCAACATTTAATTTTTTAAGTTTAATTCAACAAAATTAAATATTCAAAGCGATAAGACAGATGAGCTGAGCCATCAGATTTTAAACATAACGTCATTCGGTAACGCAAAGGGCAAAATACTGTCGCAATTTTCGTTACGCCAGTTAGCACGTTGAACCAAGTAAAAACATTTGTCGAGGGTGGAGTGGGTCAAAACGACTGGTAAATGCCTATAATGCGCTTTCTTGTAACCTGTACGATAGAGCATAGCAACGATTTATTTCGTATTTGCATTCACAATTTGGCGTAAGGAGCCCTTGACATGATTAAAGGAAACTGTGCACAAAGCGTGGTTCCCAGGTATGGGGAAAAGTTCAATTCTTTTGGGCTGTTACAGTGCCCATACTGATCAATCGTGAAGATGTGGTTACTTTTATATTGGGAAATATGCCGCCCATTTTTTGAAATGCGTCTGTTTTGAGAATTTTTGTTCCGGGTTTTGAGGAAGACCGGCCAAAAGACAGCGAAAAATGATCTTGAGTGAAGAATGCATGAGGTCATGGGCGTAGTCTGTGGGGCTATGTTTGGTGAGGAGAGGGTGAATAATTCAGTGGACCTCCTTTCCAGGGTATTGGTCGCCTTTTCAGTTGGTCAAATTTAAGCGTTAGTTACAGTTACACACTTTTACTGCAACTTGCTGTTACAGATGCTTGAATGTTATTGAAGCTGCAGTCTCGCACGGCTCGCTTGCTTTCTTTTCGAGACGAACCAACACTTCGTCGGTTCTTCACGCATTGCGGGCCTATGTTTTTCTCATGGATCCCCTTGCACGATTTCTTTTCAGCCGTTTTTTCTGTGCAGGTGTTTTTTTTGGTAATTGGCCAACACCCTCCCCCCTCAATAAGGATAAATAGACAAGTCTCCCCCCTTATAACGACTGTTTGGGCAAAAATTGGTTTCTCTTTGGATCTTTGAACTTTATTGCTGGTCTAAAGTTCCCATGCTTGTTCCCTTGGTTTAAGGGGGGTCCTTCTTAACTACCAATTTGTTGCTAAGAAAGATTTTTGACTGTCATTTTTTGGAAACCAAACCTCCTATGGATACGATTTTTGCACAACTTTGCTCTATTGAAGAGTCCTTCAAGAGTTTCAAATCACGGCCATATTTGACAAGTCACGTGACCGGAATAGAAAAAACCCTCTGGAAGGGCATATAAATCTGAAAATTAAAATCAGTGCCAACAGATAAAGAACGTCCACGTGCTTAATGCTTCGTATGGTTTTTATGACATTTGCATTATTATTAAAGTTATGGCGTGATAAACACGGTCCGTATTTTCAAACTTTCTTCAGTAGCGTTCCATTCTTACATGTAAACGGTAATTCCATACGAAGGATTATAAAGAAGGCCATGTTATCTCTAATTCTTTTTAAAAAATCTGAACTTTACCTTTTCCCCCGCAAGTTTTAGGGATTTTTAATTCTAATGCCTGGTTTGAGACTGGCACTAGTTAAGCGCGCGAAATATCAATTTTTTCAACGAAAGTGTTCTCCCCACCAATAATTCACCGTTAAGAATTACCAAACGCTCCAAAATGGCTTGCTCCGAAAAATCATCTTTAGCAATTCCTTAGCAACTGCTATAAATCTGTAGTTAAGAGGGACCCCCCTTAACGGTCGCTTAGCGACGCCATGTAAGAATTTTAATATCTCGAACTTTCGATCGCCGAACTAACCTGTATTAAAATGATACAGTTGTGTGTTCTGTAATGTTAATTTCCATACACCCATAGCATTCTCTCCCCAGTAATGTAACGACATCAGAACCCAGTTTAAGTCTTTTGCACCAAGAGAACTATCGTACATCCTGTATTTTGTAAGACTGGACACGGTGCCCTGGGGTGAAGTGAGCTTTATCAACAGATCTCCACGACGGGTATAGTTCAAATTCACAGCTACTTCAACGTGTTCCAAGAAGTTAATTTCATCGCCACAGTATTCACTCCAGTTACTCAGGTCGATCGTTTCTTTTAACGCCTCTTTTGAAGGGATTCGACTGAAAGACAGGAACAATTGTTATATAGCTGAAATTTTTCCCCAACAGCACGCTCTCTCATTCGTTACTTCAAGGTCACATGACATCTTAGAACGATAACACTGTTTCCCGCCAAAAGTCTCTGAGCGGACAACATTGCAAAATCACTGACGTCAGAGGGTAACGGTGCGCTGTTACCCGCGAATGTTGACTGACAAATTTATTTCCACATTGCCTCTTCAAATGTGTTCGTTGTGCTATAATATAACAAATCACTCGGGAAACAGGTAATTTTGTTTCCCTCAAATCTCGGGAAACACTTATCACAGCTCACCTACCGACTGGGAAATATTGAAGCGAAGCTGGATAACTCAATGTTCACATGGTCAGACGTTGTAATGAAGATGTCGAAATTATCATAGAAATGATTAATTACTCATGAGTGCAAAAGCCAGTAAAAATGGCTAAAGGTCGTCACGTGCATGAGTTTTCAAAACCGCGCATGTTTTGAATCAAATATCAAAACCACTCGTGGTTTTCATCTTATATCTCAATGCATATCTAGATTTAAGTTAGAAGCAATGACCCAACCTGTTACCATGGTGCTAAATTAAATAGTAAAACAAATTTATTGGTTCCTACCTGTTTAGTTCATAAAAAATCGGTATCTTGCAAGTAACTTTTGGAGGAACAGTAGTCCAGTTGATTGCCAGATCAACCATCTTTTTTGCATCCATGAGGCCAAATCCAACTGCATTATTCACTGTATCGAAGAAAAGAGGCGTAGTTACGAAAGGAATAACTAATCAATTTAAAATTGTTAAATGAATAATTTCGTGGCTAGACTCTGACACGCATGTTTCGTCTCCGCCAACAGACTCATCAGAAACCTTTCGGATTTAGACGTCGGAGGACAAACCATTTTTGTTTAAATTAAGCCGGACATCCTTTCTTACAATTGATGCTGACAGTGCCTGTCTTGTTAATGCTCTCCAGCTGACTTTATAACATAAACTGAACTACAGCAACAGCAGCAACACATTTTATTGCAAGAATTCAAAATTCCTAATCACATCACACATCACACCACCCTTATTTCACCTCGGATTTACAAGGGTAGCTGTATAGCTAATTTCTCCGAGAAAAAAAAGACGAAGAAAACAATAAATAAATAAATAAAATACATGTAGTATTAAAAATAAAAGTAAAAATAAAATTATATTTTAAATATATATATATATTATGTACATTACATTAAACTACTATTGATATTCGAAACTCATTCAAGGACGTAAGTGACCTCAGGTCCTCTGTTAGTTTGTTCCACAAGTTTGCAGTAGTGTATCTAAAGGAATGAAGACCATAAGTAGTTGTGTTAACGTATGGGATAACAAGTTTCCCTGATCCTCGTAAGTTGCATTCAGTATTTCTCCTTTGAAAGAGACCACGCATGAACATTTTGTACTTTGGCATCGTTTCGAACTAAAGTGTGTTAAAAACTGTTTTCATCATGTCTTGGCACCTAATACTACATAGATCACTAGAATTAAACTTGTTCAGTAGCTCCTGGTAGTGCAGAGACTTATCGTCTAGAACAATCCTGAGTGCTAATTTTCCTCTATTTCTAGCCCCACATAAATGTCAAACTGCTGAACAATATCTAAAAATTAATATGGAACAATAAAGGCCTTATAAAGTTTACAGACAACATTTTTTTTTACTTTATCACCGATTACTTATAACCTGACTACACACATACCTTTTAAACCAGCTTTATTCATGACCCAGTTGCTGATTTTAACAGGATCTGGCCTGGCAGTCCGTACAATGATGTGTTGGACATCTCGCCAAGAAAGGTCTGGACTACAATTAAATGAAGCGAATAAGAGAGAACTCAAGGAAAATTTTAATCCCACAACTGTCTTTGTAGAATCCACCGTCGCCTGCAGAAGACACGCAGATTGATCCAAGTAGCAAGTAGTAGCAACATTCTAAATTAACCTTGCAAATAGTCTATTAACATTACATTTTTGTCGACATTGAGGAAAACAAGTTTATTAACTTCTTCTCCTGGAGACAATAATATTTGTCACTTAATAGGCATGCCAGACAAAGCAAAGGTTTTACCAACCAAAGCACCAAGTCCAAATTAAACAGCATTGCAAAGGCAGGGTCGTAGCTAGTAACAGTCAAGGCTTTTAGTACATCCGCTTTTTGTAACAATGATAGGAAAGGCTTTTAGGGACCGGTCATAAATTAGAGGGGGGGAGGGCTGGTGCAAACATGTGGAGGACCACTGTTTTTCATGCAAGCACAAAAGGGAGGGTCAAACAATTTGGTGCATGTCATTGAAGGGGGGGTCATTATGTTTTATGCAAAGTTGCCAGGGTCAAGGAGTCAATCAAGAATTCTTCTGAAGTCACAGTCATTCTTGTGCAAATATGATATAGAACACATTCTTTATTTGATGACTGTAGAATATTAACATGGGTTTTTAATAACACTTCTTGGTTCTATGTCTAGATTCTTTCCTGACTTGAACAAACAGTAAATTGTCAAAATAGAATGTAAATATATATTTTTAATGATTAATAACTGGTTTCTTGAAGTGATGTAAACTAGTTACTGGGGGGGGGGAGGTCATGATAAATTATGCAAACTATTTTGGAGGGCCAACAGCTTTTCTGCACCTGGAATGGGGAGGGTCTCCCCAAAACTGGTAGGCCAAAATAAAAATGCACCAGCCCTCCCCCCATCTAATTTATGACCAGTCCCTTAGATCCAAAAGTAATGACAATGAGGAACGTTACTTTCATACAGCAATATATATACAAACATGTATTTAACAGGTAACTTACTTTGCACTCAGTGTCAAGGCTATGAGTCCCGAAGCCATTGCTGCAGCAGCAGAACTAGCACCAAAGCTTTCTGAACAATCCTTGTTTTTATCAGCAGTAATCTTATATTCAATCAATCAATCAATAAAAAAAAAAATTATCAGAGCCATAATGCAGAATGTGGTTGCCCTCCCTATCTGAGTCAGACGACTAGATGATGTCACTGCTCAGTGTTGAACGTGGCAACGTCTGATCCGTCATCGGTAAATTTTAACCCTTTCCTTCCCTCACAATTTTTGGTCAGACCAACTTGTAATTATGTTGCCATAGCAAATACCATAGACACATGGTTGATATATAATGAACAGCTTCTAAAAGTTTCAGCATTGTAGAGTAAGTCCTCTTTTCAAAATTTCAAAAAAACCTCATGGGAGTGGCATCCCCCCCTTGCACCACCCCTTGTACCTCCGAGGGTGAAATGCCTGTAACCTAGTGCACAAAATGTGATCAGGTTATAATTCAATTTGGAATGACGCTGACAATTGGCTGAAAAACAGGTATAGTGTATCAGTTCCTTTGTTGACATACCACTTTGCTTTGATCACCAGTGGAGTCCCTGCTGTATGCTACCGCCATGAGCCCAGCACACGGCTCGCTGTATCCTGGAATTGAACCATCACTATTCAGTCCTGTTATAGCTATTGTGTATATACTGTTAACATAGCCACTGAAAGCACAACTGTCTTTGTGCCAAGACCTTTACAACCCTGCAAGTTTAAATTAAAGTATTTTTATAATTTACAACTAATATCTTATTTTAGACATTAAGGCAAGGGTTATTGATGCAGGTGTACATGTATATGTTGTGATTCAATTTTACTCATGGTTTAAATTTTATTTTCATTTGTTTGAAACTCATTATTTTATATTATAATTATTATATTCAATTTTAACCAAGGACAAGAAGCTGTTAGAGCTTAAAACTGCGCTGGTCACGTGACCAGCGTAGAGGAGCATTGTCGGGGGATAAAAAAAATGCACCCCACCCCCATCCCAATTACCCGCATCAAAAAATGTTGCGACTGGCAAACGAAACGGTAAGAAAACACCTTGTGTGACATTTCATGGTTGACTAGTTCCATCTGCATTTAATTATTTTTCTTATATGCTAATGCTGGCCAAATTCCTACGATCCTGATCCGTGAAGCCAGATGATCTATTAAATCAGCATCCAGTGTTGTATCAAATGCCTGTTTAAACATTGAATTACTTGTTCCAAGAATGGAATATTGAAGCAAATAATTAATCAAAGTTGAGAAGAACACGAATTTGTTCCTTAGGATTAATTTACCAATGACGTACATGTAAACCTAGTCAGGGCATGTTTGTCTCGGTGGTTTTCCTTCAGATTTCTGAAATCCTCTTGATGACACAACTTAAAAAATAGATAATGCTAAAAAATTGAACATTTCACACTTAACATGCTAGGTGATGTTCAAAGGATTGTTAAGCTTCCTTTTGTAGCCGATTTATAGCCTTTAAAACATTGCGTGATTCTGGCCGATTGTTATCAATGCCTTGTGAAAGTGAAAGTTGCAACGCCAGCACATTCCACGACACAAACATAATGGTGTTTAAATAAATGTAAATTCTGGCCCGCTAAAGCATATTATTCTTTCGTAGCATGAAATTTTAGTATTTTCTTTGACTCAAACGCTTCAAAATCGAATATTTCACACTAAACATTCTTTGTAAAGACCAAAGTATAAGAAAATTTCCCATTTGTAATTGATTTGTAGCTTCTAAACATTGCGTGACTTGAAGCCTGACCGAGTGGAGGTTTGGGACAGGTCACAGACAAAACTAAAAACTAAAAAAAAATAACAATAAACAATGTGCAGAGCAAGAACTGTGCAGCGCAAGAACTGCGCAGCGCAGTTAATAAAATTGAACCACAACATAAACATGAATTCCCCTCATATCGAGCACCAGGGCTCGACACAAGGGGGGTGTGACACATATGGTACGTGTACAAGGCAGGGGGGCTGCAGCCCCCCCCCCCCCCCCCCAGTGCCAAAATTGTTCCAGCAAAATGCTTAGAATTCAGGCAACAAGCCTAAAGAGAAAATAGGAAATAAGCCGACAAATCTCAACATCACATTCAAAACAAATTTCATCAACAGAAAAATATACCATTTGAACTTTTTGGTTCAAAAGTCTAAATTTCTCATTCATCTGCTTTCGTTTCTCTCGCAAATTGCTATAATCATGTTAAATTTTTCTCGCAAATTCTGCGCGATCCCTCCGTTTGATTCAGTTACAATCAGCTTTTCCATAGCTTGAGCGTTTGCGCGCGGTGGATCCAGTGTAAGACCTTGAAACAAAGCTGTTACAAATGTGACGAAGCTATTAATGCTTTGACTCAAATGTTAAGTTCTCAGGGCTAGCTCAAAACATTCAATGAAATGTTTTAACCCATTCATCCCTGATTGTTTCACACGCTTTTGTATAATTTTCAAGTTGGGGAAAAACAATTATGTAAATTCACTCCCCAAAGATACTTTACAGTTGATCCACGTCACGCGTGAACAGAAACTCTAAAATTCAAAACAACGTGATGAGTCACGTTCTCCATATTTGGGCATTCGCCTTGTGTTTCTTGAGATTCAGAGAGGGATTTCGAAAATCGAAAGGAGATTTCGAATCTGTCACAGATTTTTCGAAATGTTCAGACCTGGTTATGTTAATGCCTTAGGTCGGAAGAACAGGCCATGTAGGCCTCTCCACAAGGAAACGAGAAGACGAATAGTTGATCGTTATTTGACTGGACAGGGACCGAAAGCGATCTCCACAGCAGCTCGTGCAACTCCTGGCGCTGTTTATTCACTGTTTATTGTATCATTCGACATCATGAAACGTTCAGTACACGTGAGGCGTTCAGTCAAGGGGGACGAAGTTATCCTTCTAAACTTTCAGACGACGTTGCATGTAGAATCTATTGAATTGTTCAAACTAGCGAAACCTAGGATATATGGATGGGAAAATCACAAAAGATTGTTGAGCAGTAGGTTATGCAATAGACGAAGCACAGGTCACCAAAGCGTAATATGAGAGTTTGTATGGAGCTGAAATTCGATTGAAAATAATCGGCAGTTTTCCGTGGAAAATACCTAAAAATCAACATACCCGTACGAAAATGTCTGGCCTAACTTTAACCTAATTTTGGCCTGAATTTTAGCCAGACAAAAGCCAAAATCCTTAGCCTAACATGTAACCTTTTTAAGCGTCGCGTTAACCTGAAAATTGGACCTTAACTTTAACCTAATTTTGGCCCGAATTTTAGCCAGACAAAAGCTAAAAATTGTTAGCCTAACATTAACCTTTTTTAGCCTCGCGTTAACCTGAAAATTGGACCTTAATTTTTTAAGGCTTTGAGCCTGACATTTTTAAGGCTTCAAGAATGACCGCACGGCAGAGTGAATGGTCACCTAAAAACGATTATTTTTAAGGCTAAAAACACAAAAACTGTAACTAAAGGCAATTTAAGCATTAACAATAACTGAGACTGTTCAGTCAACAGCGGTTCAGTTCAAGTAGCTTATGTGATATCAGAAAAACGAACAACAATTTCAAAATGCACATGTTAAGTTTATTTTGTAACCTTTGTACACGGTAAAATTGCAACAGTGGCGTATCACGTTAAACAGTAAAACTACAGTGTAGCACACAATGTAATATAAAGCTAAGAACTACAACACTTTATAGCTAGGTAAAGGTTAACGTCGACTTGATACTTTTATGGTACGGAGTTCGAAGGAAAAGTAACTGCAATCATCTCATTATCAATGTCGACCTCGGAAGTAAACTGTTGACTAATCATGTGCCACTGATAATTACAATGTTGAAGCTAAGGACACTTTGCTCACCTCAGTATTATCTGCGGTCAGCTCTTCCGTACATTCTTTCCCTTGTGGAAAAATGGACTCAAATACATTTACAGTGTACGGGAGTCACTTCAATTTGCAGGAGATCAAAGAACCTAAATTTATCGTGGCGAACATTATCCTTGTGAAAGTGGCTACACAGCATCGGAGCCTATCCGACAGAGCAGTCTGTTCGTTGTTTACAAGATGGGTTCAGATCGATCTTCGCTTCTCGCTAAAGCTGTCCGCGCGCTCTTCTAAGTGAATTACCAACGGTCGAGAATTTCAGGTCAATTTTTGTAATGCGATCGGGCGGGTAAGAAACAATTGTTGCATAAAAGTTGGCCAATTAGATTAACGCGTCAGCTCTCTCAAGGGAATTTTGCGATGAAATTCCAACACGTGCTTGTCACGAAATGTGGAATAATAGCGCTTTATTCGCCGAAACTGCTCAGAAGCTTATACTTGGAAAATATTTTTTCAGTGTATTGTCATGTACACACAATAAGCTCCCTTCATTTTTGGCTATGGATCGAATTAGTGAACTAAATCGAACGAAGAAGGCGACGTAAATACTAAATATCAAGACTGAATTTGATTACGCTAAGCG
Organism: Siderastrea siderea; assembly: GCA_964030785.1. NCBI lineage: Eukaryota > Metazoa > Cnidaria > Anthozoa > Scleractinia > Rhizangiidae > Siderastrea > Siderastrea siderea. The sequence goes on from OZ034972.1 coordinate 54,559,471, forward strand.
GAGCTTTTGGAGACCTTTATACCGCTAACAGCTACATCAAGGAATTGGTGAATGGGAAAAAAAATAAAATAAAACTCACATATATAACGGATAGCCGTTGGCACAAAAACGGACCATGAAACCGACAAAACTGAATCATTCCGGATCAGTCGGATAACTGCAATTAATCTAAATCGTGGTGAGTCTGTTTATAATTTAAAAAAGAGATAAGTTATAATGATTCTTCCCTTGCTTGAATTTGTTACTTTCCAAGCGTATGTATCATGATTTGGATTCTGTAAGGTTATTATTAGGTTAAATAATTTGGTCAATCCTAGTTATTTTGAAGACCAAATAAATGTCAGGCTTTGTAAGGCCAATGTTTAGGCTACCTAAACAGTAGTCTGTCGCCCTTAAAAAATTACGCTGTGTCAGGGTACGTTTTAGCCTAACTTTAACCTAACACAACCTTATTTATTTAAGGTTTGGCTTCGTTAACCTAACAAATTCGCTGTTAGGCTTTTGTTAGGTTTGTTTAAGGTCTCAGTTCACTAAATCAGGCTAGAGTTAGGTCTGAATTAGGCTTTGTCAGGCCAGACTTTTTCGTACGGGTAGAGTTTGAAAAACCTCATCTTTGTGTGTTTGCTGTGTCTTTACCGCTTTTCTGAACTGCTGGATGCCGTTTGGGGCGATATTCTGTTTAACGGTCGAAGCGACGTCTTGTCACGTACTGGCTTTACTCTGACAGATGTCGCATCGACCGTTAAACAGACAATCGCCCCAAACGGCCTCCAGAAGCTCGGAAAAGTGGCAAAAACACAGCAAACACACAACAGGTAATGGTCTTCAAACCTATTTCGCTTTTTAGGTATTTTGCACGGAATACTGACCATTTACATTTTGGATCGAATATCAGCTCCATACAAACAACTCACATTACGCTTTGGTTAACTGTGGACGAAGCGTCGGCTTTGTCTTTAATCAACCTCGCAACTAGGAAAAACTGTCATCAGTAATTGCTTGACATGGCAGATGTATCTTGGTTTTCGTCCACTTCCTTCGGAGCTACCGTTCTTACACAAGCGTTCAGCTCCAAGGTTTGTTCTCGTTCGGTTGAAACAGGAATCACGCGTCAGAAAAATAATTGACATAATTTCACCTCCTTCTAGTCGTCTAAAACGTTTTTGAACCACTGATGAGAAGCGAACCCAGAAAATAACGCGGTCTCTCGATAAAACAAAGATTTGTCCCGTCACAAACCCTTGCTTCTACAAAGATAGAAGCCATTTTTCGGAAATTTCAATGAGATCTTCAATATTTCCCTTGTGATCTCCGTTATGTCACTGAAAGTAGCTTGTTTATTTGAAGACTCTGATCACGTGCTGAGGTTTCCGTTCACGCGTGACGTGGATCAACTGTAATTTTTGCTGAACTAGAGTGAATAAATAATAAAAATATTTCCAAAGAAAAAGGAATTAGTGCATTGAAATCTCTGGGCAATGCCATGAAATTAATTAAAGAACTTGCAAGCAGGCAAGTTTCATACACATCTATGTCAATGCACGTTTTGTTGCCCATTTCAAATGAGTGCGTCTTTATTTGGCTTTCAACCCATACCACTTTTTTTTTTCGGGCAATATGGTCTCTGCCACCCCCTCCCCCCCATCCACCCCCCCCCCCCCCACCCAAGTCCGAAGGTGCCCATAAGCCAAATATGGTGGCTGTATCCCAAGTTGCAGGCCAGCAACATGTTTATTTTCATGAGGCCTTCTAATGCAAAAAAATTATTGTAATGTAAATAGAAAGACTATTTCGGTTTACCCAAACAGTAACAAAACCAGGAATAAAGGGGTATTTTTAAATACTCAAAGGGAATTTTCAAACAATTAAGTGTCTTCAGGATAAGGTGAGGTGTTGATTTGGGGTGAAACTCACTTTTCCAAATTTCAAAAAGTTAGTTTTGCTTCGGGAAACACTACTCAGCAGTGTACATGTAATAAGTTAAGAAGGGGCTGTGTACTCGAACACGCATTCACATATTTCGCGTATATTTAGGGGTACTTTTTTCTGAGCGGCACTGTTAGTGTAAGTGTTTCCTGGGACAGAAACAACTTGAAATTTTACCATGCATGTATAGAGAGTAAAAATGATTTCACAAAATACCAAGTTACCTTCTCTACACCAATTTGCAATGCACGTTTTGTAAGGTAACCAGGACCAACCACTGACATACCATAGTCATCTGGCCCCCAGCTATTGGAATAAATGTCAATGTAATCTGTTGCATAACTAAGAGCTCTGGCTTCATCAGCATCTGAGGCTTTCTTTGTGATATACAGGCGAATTCCTAAATGGAAAGACAGACACTTTAAGAATGGTGTTTGAAAAGTTGTTTACATGATACAATGTATATTCAACTCTTTCAAACTGGACAGCACTAGAAGACGGAAATCAGACAGTTTTAAAGAACAATTCTTGTTAGAAATATTAGTACACACTCAGTACACAGTCATAAATTAAGAGATCGTCGTACATGTAGCTATTTTCGCAACTTATGCAGTTGCGAAAAGAAAGCCTGAAAAAATTCTGGTTTGCCAAGATTTGAACCCTGACCTCTGCGATACTTGAGTGCAGTGCTCTAACCAATTGAGCTAACAAGCCAACTTGGAAAGATCTCTTGTATATTTATTTCTTTATTCAGCAGTTCAAATAATTATATGAGTTTCATATTATTCATTATTTCATCTTCATTTTTCCTGGGTATTCTACGAACCAATTTAATGACCAGCTCCCAGTTGGCTTGTTAGCTCAATTGGCTAGAGTGCTGCACTGGTATTGCAGAGGTCAGGGTTCGAATCCCAGCAAGCATGAATTTTAGGCTTTCTTTTTGCAACTGCATAAGTTGCATAAATAACTGCCATGATCTTCTCAACATTTATTCCTTATTTCGCAGTTCATATAATATGACTTTCATATAGTCATTATTTCATGTACACAGTCAATAGATAATATGATATACCCCTTTGAGCCATACTGTACGCAGGTGCCTCAGTTAATGTGGTTGTTGCACACGTCAAAAAAGGGCTTGTCTCATCCAATTGGATGCTTGTAAAGGATTATACATAATAAAAGTGTAGTTTACAGTGATTCGACATACAGCTGTACCTCCAAGCCGTGCGTTGTATGCCAATCCGACTCCACATTTGGAGTTATTCATAACACCAGCAATCACACCTGCACATCTTAACCCGTGTCTGAAGAAATATCAATCACATTCGGTACAGTATAAAAAAAATGTTTTGACAATATCTTTGATAAAATTCTTGGCTCATTTACATGTACACCTAACACATGCAGAAAAAAAGGAGTGAACAATAGTAGTGACTCACAAGCTCGCTATTGACTACATTGTAATTTATACTAGTATCAACAGATTTTGGCTGCATGGCCAACTGCACCTGCAAAAAAAGAGGAAGGGTCTATTTTACTGTTCCCTAGCCAGTGAAACAAACCCTTGATCAACAGAAAGAAACTGCCTTAAGAAACAGGTTTTGCTTTGAGAAGTCCTTTGGTTTTTCGACGCAAATTTCATGTATTGGCTACAAAGCTCAAGAAAACATATCAGGCAAACAGTTTCAAGTTTTTAGTGTCACCGCTGTTGTTAGTAAACCGCATAATGCATTACAGCCTAATGTACATGTACATGTATCAGTCAAATCTAAGAGAAGAAATACCCCCACCCCTGCATCCTACCTGGGCTAGGCAAGTGGATGGGTACTCTTGGATTTGACTATAATTGGGTGATTCCAGAAAATAACCATACCATACCACGGACGGCTTCCATATTTTATAATAATAAATAATACCTGTTTAATAATCTCCATTGCAGTTGAAAACTAAAACTGAATTGTAGGGATACAATACATTTTTAAAATTAACACTACTATTCTATTCTATTCACATAAAGTCATGCTTGAAAGTTATAAATGAAGCGGAACGCTTGGTCCGGCACAAGTTCCTGTTACTGCATGCTTAGCCCCCCTAGCCTTCGGAAATTCCAAAATGCAATATCCCCCCATGGCCTCAGAATTCCATAGCCGTTAACCCCCCCCCCCCCTCCTGTTCAGATTTTTCACGTTTTCGTCAAGCCCTTTAGAATTCCCGGCAGGGTTCCCAAATACGCTCAATTTGGCGTATTTTACATCAAATTATTTCAAATGACTCGATTTGTACATAAAGGGAGTCATTATGACTCAGGAAATTCTGGGATGAAAATGTAAAAAAATAAGGCTTTTCTCCTTACCCTTGTTCAACAGATACAACCTACATTAACTTTACATTGCCCCAAACTGGTACAGAACATTAAAATAAGAATATCGTGTGATGTACGTGTGTACACTTGAAAGATAAATACGATTGAGTGCACTGACATATCCGCCATCGAGCCTTCAGGGTCAGCAGTCGCTCCCAATCCCACGTGCTTCAAAATGGCTCAAAGCGTGGCAAAAGAGTTTCCCACTCCACTAAATGGACTAAATATTTTCTGGATCTGCTTTGACAAGAAAAAAGAGCGAATGAAGAAGTTCATCAACGTTGAGGCCTCTGAAGCTTGATGTACAACCCACATTTTATCGGTTTTCTTTTATAAATGAATGCAAACACATGCCTGATCGATCGATACTTGTCTTGTATCCTGCTTCCGCGACGCAGTCGTCAGTTCGTGTTTTATTTACGAATTGGTAGTCCACAAAATAAGCATTTCAAGGAAGACACTCTTGTCTGTCTTCTCTGGAAATCCGAGATCTGGAACTCCCCCATGCCTTCGGAATTCCAATCGTAAGTATCCCCCCATGCCTTCGGAATTCCAGTTCAAAGAACCCCGGCCCCTTGACCTTGGATTTCCAAAAAGCCGTCCGTGGTATGGTATGGATAATATATATTTCCTGGAATTGCCCAAGTCGGTCATCGGACATTGGCCGACCAAAATTTGTTCATGTCCGACGAAATCCCAAGTGTGGTCGGACATAATGTCCGGACAATTTTTTGATCATAAATCATTTTACGGCAATGATGAATAAATATCTGCCAACCACATTTTTGTTTTTTCCGACCAAGATGCTGTCTTAGTAGAGCATATGTCCTTTCAAGTGAAAAAGTTATTTGCAGCCCTCTAATTAGGTAACGAGAATCAGTGTAACAAGATTTTCTTTTAAATTCGTTTTCTTTTAACATTTTAGAAGCAGTTTTTCCCTTAGGAGTACTGAGCAACTTTTACATTTCCGTAGAAGTGGCTCATATACATGTAGGCCAGAGCTTATCCCCTTGGACGGGATGCTAGTCCATTGCAGGGTTAATCCCCCAGCATTAAGTTCACTGGTACCCGTTTATACACCTGGGTGGAGAATGGCACTGTGATAGTAAATTGTCTTGCCCAAGAACACAACACAGTGACCCCCGCCAGGCTTAAACTTGGACTGCTTGATCCAGAGTCCAACACCCTAACCATTAGGCCACCATGCCTCCCTGATTGGAAAGTCTGCCAGCCAAAAAAAAAATTTCAACTACAAAATTGATGAACTTGACAGTGACTTACCCAGATATTGGAACTGATGAATTTGACGGTGCAGGATAGTTATCATTTTCAACAACATCAAAGCTTGCTTTTTCATCCTGCAAGGAATCAGGTAGTCGAGTAGCTTTTTTTGTCTTATGTGCATGCAATGTACATAACAATTCCCTACGTTTTGACCTTATGACTAAAAATTTCAAGGTTGCTGGGGACAGAATACTCATCAGTTTGCATTTATATGTTAAGAACACATTAAAGCGATATTATTATGAAATATTGCATGCATGTGTGATCATCTGGAACTCATTGCATGTAACAAATATAAATTATTTTGTATAAAAAAAAATTTGTCATTGAAGAATGGTTTTAATAATTTAAAACTGTATAACTTTCATACATGTAATAAACAGTGTAGCTTACATAGTTGGCTTGAATCTCTGGATGTTCTGGATCAAGACCCTCATCTACCACTGCACGGCAACGACCACTCCTGCACCAGTGATGTTTCTCTTCCAAACGTCAATCACATTGTATGTTGGCTGACCATTTTCTCTGTTCTGGAAGGAAATCGAGATAAAAATAGACATGTAATTCCCAGTACAGTGTGGACTCGACTGCAGTACTGTTCAGTCCTTATCAAAAGTAGCCTCCCATGCAGTTGTTCTTAGGGGCGATCGTGTTACACTCCTCCCCACGAACGCCTGCTTATCCGAGGCCAACATTCCTTTCCGCCGCTTAGCCAATCAGATTTTACCTACTAAAGTCCGGAAGGTTGACCTTGACCGCAAGATGCCCTCCGCAGGACGAGACCAAAACAATTGATCAGAGCTGTTAGTACTGTGTGCTCCAAGTTTAGGATGTTTCGCTTAAATTCATTCAGATGAAAGTAATTTCTGAATTTGCTGGCTACGGTAAATCGCTTGTTTATCAAGCTTGTCCTTTGATATTCGACAATCTCACCAATGCTTTGGCTCCATTGTGATTTCGCCGTTCGAGAAAATATTATTTGGTGCGCGATTCATTTATTGTTCATTTATGCATTTGCTCGAACGAAAAACATTTTTCGCAACCCTAAAATCGAAGGACCGTCAAACTATCGACTGGAAAAATACAATGCTAGCTTTGTAACACAACATTGAACGTTTAAATGAATTTGAGAATCGTTCAGGGGCAAGTTTGACGGAACGAAAAAATAATTCACCGCGCGATGAATTTGTTATTGTGGTCACTATTTCCAAGTTCTACGCGTTCGTCAACTTGATCGGTTCATTGCTGTTTTCCCTTCGATTCATTGACTCGAAAATACCATAGATCTCTTCTTTGATGCCAAATTCTTCTTTGCTTTTTTCAAGATGCCAGAGTCTCTCATAGCATTTAGCATTGCAAATAAGCAATTCGGATCCACAGTTGTGATATTTTGTTGATGTTCTCACAGATTGCCAATTCGATCAGGCGAGGAAGATCATCTGCACTTTTCCCAAAACTTCTAACCCTTCCAGCAGATGATTGAATCAAAGCGTCACACAAAAAGCACTTGAATTCAAATCGATGGCATTTTCCGGTGTCTCAGCCATCATAACATGCCGTACTAAAGTGAAATATTCAAGCCTGCATGTCAAAGACAGAATTCACGGGAAATTTTATAACGATCATTTTGATTGTTCACTGACAGACAATGCCTCAATGGTGATTGATAGGTTGCCTGGCGAATAAAACAATGGGAAAGGAATGTTGGCCTCCGTTAAGCAGGCGTTCGTGGGGAGGAGTGTAACACAATCGCCCCTAAGAACGACTGTGTGGGAGGCTATATCAAAAGATAATTGTAAATTGTTGTATATTACAATTACTAAACCCATGAAAAAGTTATTAAATAAATTAAGCCTAAAAGCAGAGCTCCTGGGTTATTTAATTTGCCCTTTTTTTAAATCTGAATTTACTAACCATTAACAAAAAAAATACAGTCAAGCCCGCAATCAAATTTAAACCATTACCTGGTCAGCAGTCAACTTAACAAAAATGCGACCTCAATACACTTGAGCCCGCGATATGTTCATTGATACTGGTCAGTATTTACCTACTAGAAGATGGTTTTCAATGTTCTATAAGAAAATAATGCATGCTTGAGGTCTAGAAAAGCTGCTAATGGCTGCCTGAGCCGATACAATGTAGGCGAGGGCATTCAGCGCCTTTTTTACACTTCAAAAGTGCATTTTTTCTTATAGGGCATAGGAAAACCATCTTCTAGTTGGTTTAGAATATAGCATAACAACACTTACAAGACTCGCCGCTGCTTACGGCAGTTACAAATGCACGCAGCATTGGTAAAGTGAAAGTTTAGTTTATTGTTTTCTTTGACAACTTCTTTGTAAATGAACAAAGATACCAGTTCATTTGTATTTCCAATTCATATTCCTTTCTCGAACTACTAAAAGATTCTGATAGGCTGACAAAGCCAAAAAACCTACTGAATTTTTTAGGCATTCAAGTTTGGTCACCTTATTTCAACTTCATTCAAAATTTTTATGCCTTTGTTTCGCAGCAAGTTTTTCAAACTCGCCACTGTAGTTAAGCGTTTCTAGAATCCTACTTGTTTGGTTAAATAATTTCCATTCAATTTTAGACAGTTAACGATGAAATGGTGGCGTAAAAAACTCCAAAGAAGAACAACAAATTTCAATGATTCTTTCTTCACCTGCCGCCTTCCTTGGCACTGTCTAACTTCGTAAATTAAGCACGTAGAACGTTTCTGATGAAAGCTTGCTGTATCAAAGATCATTTAAACCACAAAACAAGATAATAGCGGCAAAGTCGTTCAGTGAAATTTGTTACACAATTTACACATCCGGAGTTCCGGGCTTCTATAGCTTTTAGCTATGTTCTATCAAAAAATATGCCCGCAAGAATTCCATAGCATGTGTACAGTGGCTATATTCTAAATTCCATTGTTTTTTGTCTTGTTTTGCCTATTAAAAACTATAACTAATAGATGTTGTTTCACGGTTTATACATGTATGAAATCAGTCTTGCATGACTTGTTTAATTTGGTCACAAAAAAAAATGTAAAAGAATGAGTTGGTCAGGTGACCTGACTGAGTATGGCCTGGTGTAAGAATTCTGTACAGCAAGTTAAAAAACATGATACTGTATAAGCGCACTCACAATATACCACATTTGTTCTAATCCTGGGTCATTAGCATGAAAGCCCATGACTGAATAAGATGAGAGCAAATTGTAAGACTTCAATTCTTGCTGTTCCACCATTTTGACCTGATAAGTAACAATCATTTAAAATAAATAATTTATTAAATATTGGTGCCAGTACATAATTAATAATAATTATTGTTTTTTAATAAATTATTTTCCCCATTGCAGTAGTTAATGCCTGTTTGGTCTTAACTGTCACAGTCCTGGTATTATAGAGAAAGTTGACAAAGCTTCCAGTAATTATACATGGATGGTTTACAGGAGTACAGTCAACTCTATCTAAGATGGACACCATCGGGACCAACTCCAACTGTCCATCTTAGAGAAGTGTCCGTCTTATAGGGAGTTTAGTTACAGTAAAATGACTGAAAAACGGCAAGGGCGGGACCAACACCAGATGTCTGTCTTATAAAGGTGACCGTCTTATGGAGGTGTCCTCTAAGAGAGAGTTGACTGTATTCAATAAAACAACCACAGTAAAGTAGGCCATGCACAGATAGTTAAGGTGGCTGAACACAGTTTTCCAATCTTTAAAGTACCTATCCTTTATTTTGCACTCAAAACCAAACAGTGGCAGCTGATGAGCTCAAAATTGGCAAGTTACAAGATAAGCTACTGCATTCGTAATATTTGTGTGCCACTTTACACCATGATGCATTACCATGGCAACACAGCTAATTATAAATCAACCAAAAAGATTGAAATCTTTACCATTTTAGAAAATTCAGTCGGTAGAATTTTTTCATCACTTGTGTACAACAAACATGGAGAAATTGTGACATTTTAACATTGAAGTTTTAAAGATTTAACAGAGGGAATTCTAATTTTTCGCTGTTTTATGTTTTCATGTATTGTCCTGGAATGTTTAAAAATTCCTTTTTTAAATCCCAGATTTTTTGTACAGTAATCAGTAGTTTTCTTGTCTTCTAGAGTACAGCCTTGCAAAATTTCTTAAAAATCTAACGACTGGCTCGCTAGAAATCACACCTTTCTGGTAGGACAATAAAATGCCTGATCGCAGCTTTTTGAGCAACTTTTCTCAAAGCCTTCAGCGGGCACATCGGGACTCATATTAGCAATGAATCTAAAGAGTGCGCGGAAACTGTATTCAGCCACCTTAATGGTACTGATACATTTTACCTCTTTTAAGCTATAAAAACCTAAATTAAAGTTAACTTACATTTGGCTCAAACACTAGTCCTTTATGTAGATGGGTAGTTGGTATATTGGATATTCTTTCAACCAGTTGATGTTCAAAACTGTAGTAATTGTCAACAACCTAAACAAAGAAATAAACTACAGGTAAGTGCTGAATTAATAATACCATGCAAGAAGCACACTCATATCCAATCATACAATCATACAATCACAGTGCCGTCCTCAAGCAATAATTGATGCAAAGACTTACATGTACTTGTGGAGAATTAGCAGTGGCGGATCTAGGGGAGGAGTTCGGGGGCCCAGACCCCACCATATTTTTAGGCCAAATAGAGGCCCATTGTGCCAAGGTAAATTATTTTTGAGAGTGCATTCCCCCCTTATTCCATGGTCTGGATGATCGCCCCCCTCCCCCTTATCTGAAGGTCTGGATCAGCCACTGAAAGGTACAGGAGGCAGGAGGTTTGGACACCCTGTCCCCCCAGGAGTAGTCAATCGATAAAATTTGATATCGGAAAATCATTCGATGATTCGATATCTATCGATAAATTGATTTTAAACAATATCAACTTTATTGGTCAATCAATAGAAATTGAAAATCACACGCTGAAGAATTGTTAAATTTATTGATTTTATCAGATTTATAAATCGTTATAAAATCGATAAAAATTATCCTGTGTCCATTGAGACAGCGTTTGATTGTGACTATTAAAATGTAGATTTCAAAGGCGGCACTGAAATGATTTGTTGACAAGCACTGTACAAGAGACCAAAGAAACTGCATTATGAACCAGGTATCTAAAGCGGATTTCAAATACAACACATGCCGAGCATATTACTAAAATTCTACGGAAAAAATGTAGCAATTTTTAATCGATAAACGGTCATGGAATTTGTTATAAGTGTTTCTGTGAGCTCTATAATATCTTTTGGTGTTTCCATTTCGAAAAATGGTACCATAATTTAGTTTCGATAAATTCGGTATTTATCGATAAAATCGATAGCCCTAATTCAAAAATCAACAATTATCAATTACTCACCACAAAATCTTTTATTGATTTTTATCGAATTTCGAAAAAAATTACTAGATTTTTATCGATTGTTATCAAATGTTATCGATTGTCGATATTATCAATTGACTTCTCCGGGTGTCCCCCTCCACTGACTCCTAACTCTTGAAGCTAGCGTAATCGAGGTTTCTTTAGAAACAAGTCACTTTTGAAATTTAGACTTTTCTGGTATCTCTCGCAAGAGTCTCATGATCCTCAAAATAAACAGCTTTGAAAAACGCAGGCAAACGAGCCACTAAGTCTACACAGTATTTATTTTTCATCGTGGTGTAAGATAGGAAAGATAAACGTTTAAAAACAAATCTCTCGTTCTTTACATCCACAGCCGAGGCAAACGAGCCACCGGATACACCGTCTTCAAAAGTCGCCCTGCACTGTGTAGTTAGCAATAGGCCTATAATTTCGAGCAGTAATAACAGAAGCTCACCTTCCCTTGGTTTACAAAGCCATGTTTTCGCGCCAATCTATTTGCCTCGTCATTATCACCATCGATTTGCACCGTCCACCGATTCGAGTATTCCAAAGCTTTCGAAAAGAAAATCACAGAGCAAGAGACAGCCCAAAATAAAAGGGTTTTAGACTGTATGAATATGGCCATTTTCTCAGGATCTGGTGAAAGCTTACTTCCTTGTTTAGTAGAGAGGTAAAAAAAATTTCGCTCTCGCTGAGAAGAGTTCAAGTATCCATTTCATCTGTCACGTCCTGACATCACGTTGCAGACAAGTCAAAATAAAAGAGTTATCGACTGCATTATCATGGCATTTTCTCGGGATCTTCTTAGAAAAATTTGACATTTTGGGCTTCAACTTCCCGTGTACGTGCCGGTTCAATGGAGAGGTTACAAAGCCAGTCCTGGTATTTAGATAAATACGTGGTATAATATATCATTACGTGTCTCAGTATTGTCTTTCCACTGAGTGCCTCCCCGCAGCCGTAGTGATGTTTTGCGCGAACCGTTTGAGGCTAATAACTTAAAAACTGTCGAAGCTTTTGTTTTTGATCTATATTTTACTAACAGACAAAGCAAACGTTAAATAGATTATGTCGCATGCAATTTTGAACTGACCGGGGAAAGTGAGTGTTCGCGCAAAAACATCTCTGCGGGGGGGAAGCGTAGGCCCTTATCGATTTTGCTAGTAAAACAAGCATATTATGCTACTAGTTGTGCCCAATTTTTTTCCAAGTTATGCTCGTTGTTGAAAATTATGCTAAATTTTCTTAAAGTATGCTTCCTTATACGATCAGGAAATGGGACTTTTTCACGTCAGATAGTTCATTGTCCTTCCTGCATACTTATTAGCATTTAGTAATGGGAAAGTCAATCCAGACGAGCAAGCTCGCTGAGGAAGACACGAAGGTGCTAATAAAGTAAGCAGAAGGGGTGGGTGGGTGGGGCGATTCCAACCAAAGTTAGTCAAACTGACAACTATGAATAATTAACACATGCTTATATACTATGCACAAAGTCTAATGAATATTAATAGGGTATAAATAGTTCATTGTCCTTCCTGCATACTTATTAGCATTTAGTTATGGGAAGGTCAACCCAGACTGCGCTGCACCTATCGCTAAAGAATCACCTAGATTATCCAGGCAGATATACCAAAATATAGCTCCTACCTCCCCCATCCTCAATCCCAATCCCCATTTTCCCAACCCTTACCAATCGTCGAAACTCCCTTGAAATAATATTGTGGCCAACAGCACACATTTCTAGCCACGTGAGGTAACGTTCCGATTAGAAAGGCTGTTGATTTGGCTAGCGTACTTTAGGAGTCGCTCTTGGTCCGCGGCCAACTCAAAGGGGGGGGGGGGGTTGAAAACCTCTCCCAAGGGTTGACGTGTGCCTCAACAATTAGGGGAACAATAGTCGTTGGTGTAGAACCACCAAAAGCTCAATAGAAACAAATGGTAAATTGAATCTGCTTGTCCGTTACACAGCCATTTCAGACACGCTACTTTGAATGCATTATCGTGAGCCTTATGTCTAAGGAAAACAATAGCTAACACGCGATTGGCTCTAAACACACTCTCTTGAGAATTTACGCACGCTCGACACTACAGTTGTTAGACAGCGGTCTTCAGTAAGCAACATAAGCTAATGTTGACCTCCATTGCAGAAACCTGGCATACTGATAAGTCTGCATGTGTGATGCTAAAGAGCAAAAAAGGTTTGAAGGTCCGTCTCGCAGAGACTTAATGAGGGCATGGTTGGAAGGCAGACCCTGTTTTCAGGAAAGCAAAGCATCATTGTTTGACTTATTCCTTTAGGCCCCTTGTGGAGAAAAGGGCGTTTTACCCGACCAAAATCGTCGAACCTGTCATCACCAACAAAGAGTTGAGCTTTGAAAAGGCTTGATCTTTTGCCAGACTGAAATAACGGGGAACGAACCCGTACGTTCATGCGATTAAGTTTTCTAAAGACAAAATCACCAAATCCTTAAAAGAAAGGTTCAGCTTGTTTTTGAAATAACTCTCCTCAGTGATGATTGATAAATAAGACTTGACTAAGGGGTTAGCAGGCCTGGGGAGGGGAAAAACAATCGCCGATCTCCCTTACTTGTTGAATATATGGCTCTCATTTTCCCAATAATCGAGCCAACTGATCCAAGCGCTCAACACTTACGACAGCAATAGTGCAAAACAAACAATTCACCAAACAATGGGCACGTATCAAAATGCACCACCTCCCCAGGTTCAGGCCATCTGGTGCTGCCGAGCACATGTCTCTGTGAGGTTGATTCTATTTCTTTTTTTTTTTTTTTTTTTTTTTTTTTTTTTTTTTAGATAAAGCAGTTTATTGATTAACACTGACTTACAATACATTACAATACATAGCTTACTTACAATTACAATACACTACAATATATAGCTTACTTACAGAGAATAATTTACGTTACACAAAGGGCATGCAGAAACTAAAAAAAAAAAAAGAATATATTACAGAGAACAGGAAACCTGGGTGCCTACTTTTGTTGTTATTATATCTATTATTTCTATATGTGTTTATTTTAATATATACTTATTTCTATAGTTATTGTTACGGATTACAACTGTATCTGTTTCTTAGATTTATGCATCTCTATCTGAATTTTACTTTCAAGAACGGCCATGAAAGCTTCCCAGTAGTACTCTTCTTCTTTTCTGGAGGCAGTGTAAATGTAATGTTTTGCGATAATCAAGCAGAGGTTTAAACCAAGTCGACGAGAGAAGTCATTGGCAACACCGTAAATGATCATGTTTTCATCAAGAGTTATTGACTCGGAGTTTTTGAAATTCCACCAATTAGTAAAATGAGACCAAAAGCTCTTAACTTTTGAGCAGGAAGCGAAAAGATGAGCTAGTGTTTGTCTTTCAGAGCATAGGTGACATTTATCGGTTTCTTTAAGTGCGTCTCTAAAAAGTGTTGAGTTTGTTGGCAGAATGTGATGTATAATTTTAAATTGAAAGATGGCAAGTCTGGTGTCCTTAGTAACTTTGAAAGGAAGGCTATATATGAGTTGTATTGTTTTTTCATTCAAATTTGCTTTTACCATCCTTTTTTCGGCAGTAGGTGTTACAAACTTTTTTTTGACAAAGAATCGTGTAGCTGATTTGCAAGAGAGCTTATTCAAAGGTATTCTATTGTTATCTTCACCATCCAAAGGCGCCTGGATGTTTCCTTTTAGGATATTAACCCATTCTCTAGGGATTGAGTGGCATACTCCATGATACGTAAGAAAGTTAGCTTTGATTTTAAATCTAGAGCAGAACTCAGGAAAAGATAGAAAAGCATTGTTTTGGAAAATGTCTTTGATTTTAATGACTCCGGCTTCATGCCATTTTTTATAATAAACAGAAACACCACCAACTTTAATGAAGCGATTGTTCCAAATAATTTCATTCAAAACTTGTTCTTTGGTGTTAGGAGAAAAATAATTTATTTTTCCCCACGCGTAGAGAGCTTCCGAGTAAAAAGCAAGGGGTATTTCAATTTTAAGTGCTTTTAAGTCAAAATTACATTGAAGTAGAAACAAGCCTCCAACATCCCTTAGGTAGCTCAATGGTATGTAGCTCCAACTTGAAGTTTCATTACTGTCGTTGAGTCTTTTTATCCAGGAAACTTTAAGTGCATCGTTGATTATTTCAAAATCAGGCATATCTAGTCCACCTTTTTCTCTCGGGCCGATCATAGTCTTTTGTTTTATTTTAACTTTCTTGTTCCACACAAATTGGGTAATTGCTTGATTTACCATGTTGACAAATTTCGAAGGAAAGGTGAGCACTGATGTATTATATACGAGTTTAGAGATTGCGAGAGATTTTAGAATCGTTATACGGCCATATAAAGTGAGGTTTCTAGGATACCATAAGTTGAGAAGGCTTTTCATTGAGTTCAGTTTTTGTTCGAAGTTTTTCTTATATGCAACTTCATCATCATGTGAAAAATGAATACCTAATGCGAGTATTGAGTTGGAAGGCCAAGCTATTCCAAGGGGCTCTGTTGTATTGTTTCTGTTCGCGCCCAACCACATACCTTCAGTTTTGCTTTTATTAATCTCTAGGCCTGAACATTCCTGGAAGTTTGACAATAATTGGAACAAGTTATTTGCAGATTTTAGGTCAGAGACAAAGGCAGTTGTGTCATCGGCATATTGAGAAAGCTTAAATTCTTTGTTGTGTATATTAATTCCTTGAATAGTTTTGTCAGTTCTTATTGCATTGGCTAGGATTTCAGCACATAGGACAAATAAAATACCTGAGAGTGGACAGCCTTGTCGAACGCCTCTCTCAGGCATGAAAAACTCAGACGCATATCCGTTGTTTATAAAGCAACTGGAGCAATCCGTGTAAAAGGTTTTTATCCACTTTTGAATGCATGGACCGAAGTTAAAAGCTTGTAGGGTCTTGTGAAGAAAATTCCAGTCGACCGTGTCGAAGGCTTTCTTAAAGTCAATGAATATAGCCAGCCCAGGGATGTTTTCTAATTCAGTTACTTTCATAATATCCATAATGAGCCTAATGTTTTGACCAATATAACGCTCTTTAACGTATCCGGTTTGATCATCGTTGATTATTTTGGGAAGAACGTTTGAAATCCTATGAGCTATGGCTTTAGTTGCAATTTTGTAATCGACATTAAGTAGTGTCAGCGGTCTCCAGTTTTCAAGATATAGTTTGTCCTTACGTTTTTTTGGTATTACTTTGATAATTCCTTGTTTTTGCGTTATATTCAAATGTTGATGTTCGAATCCGTAGTTTAGACTTTGTACCAACTCTTCACCCAGCATCGACCAAAAGCGTAAATAGAACTCTACTGAAAGTCCATCGCTACCAGGGCATTTGCCCTTGGCGCACTGCTCTAAAATGTAAAGGCATTCCTCGTTACTGAGTGGGTGCTCTAGTTCATTTTTTCCAGTTTCATCTAGCTTAGCAAGATTAGGATTCTCAAAGAAAAGATTGTACTTCGGATTGTTGCACGGTGCTGCAGTATATAGATTTTTATAGAACATCTTTCCTTGTTCTAGGATATCGTTCGGAGTAGTAATTTCTCTATCATCGTTTGTTTTCAATTTGGAAATGTGCGTCTTAAAATGGTGCCTTTTTTCTAAATTCAAGAAATATTTAGTGTTTTTTTCGCCTTGTTCATGCCAGCGTGTTCTACTTCTTATTATTGCGCCTTTAGTTCGATATTCCGCAATAGCGTTAAGTTCAGCTCTAAGACGATAAAATTTTAAAATGTTTTCCTTTGAACGCTCCGTCTTCAGCAAGGTCATCAAATGGTCAATTTGAGTTTGAAGGTTTTTTTCAGCATTTCTACGTTCTCTATTTTTCCGTTTTGTATACTGGACACAAAAGCCTCTCACTTCCATTTTTATCATGTCCCAGTAGAGACCTTTATCCTCTAGATAATTGTGCTTTGTTTTGAAATCTGGTATCTTGTTAGAAAGTTCCTGTATGAATTTTTCATCGTGCAGCAGAGAGTTGTTTATTTTCCAAAAACCTGGGCCTCGCTGAGTATATTCTTTTGATTGCAGATTAAGGATAATTGCAGAATGATCAGACAATGTGTAATGAACAATTGTAGAGTCTTTCACAGAGTTTGACAAGTCTTTTGAAACCAGCCAGTAATCCAGCCTGCATTGTACTTTTAGAGAGTTGTTACGCCACGTGTATTGTGACTGATTGGGGTGTTGACTCCTCCATACATCTTGTAGGTTGTATGTTTTGCATAAATTTTTGATCTCGCTAATTACTGCTTTTTTTCTTTCAATAGAAGTTCCACCAGTTTTGTCTAAAGGTGCTAGGGCGCAATTAAAGTCGCCCCCAAGAATAATTTGCATATCAGCGTATTCTCGAAGGGTGTCATTGAGCTTTGAGAAGAATATTTTTTGACTGTTATTGTCGTTTGGGCTGTAAATATTGCAAAGTAGAAACGTAGAATCATACAGCGAGGCTTCTAGTAGTATATACCTTCCGTTTTTATCAGCTATAATGTTTTTAATGCGAACATCTAATTTCGGATTAAAGAGGATTGCAACTCCTTTTGAGTGATTTGTCCCGTGACTGAAGAAAAAATTCCCTCCCCATTCTGATTTCCACATTGCTTCTATGTTTTCCGTAGAGTAAGTTTCTTGAAGGAAGATTACATCAAATTTATAGTTGTGAAGCCATCTGAAAAGTTGTCTTCTTTTTCTTGTTTGGTTTAAACCTCTTGCATTGAGTGAGCAAAACGACGCTTTAAACGGTGTTGTCATATCCTGATATTGTGTGATTCTTTCTTACTGAAACAGTTGTAATCCGATTTGTAATATTTAACATATTTGGATTGTAATAACATGTTGCTATCCTTATAGCTTGTTTTTAAAAATGTGAACAAGGCATAATGGTTTCTTATAAGATTGATTGAGTATAATTGTTTACTTGTAGATATTACTGTATTACTAGATAGTTGCCAAGAAACCTGTAGAAGAAATATTAACATAGAAACGAAAATCCTAAGAACTACAAAAATACAAGACACACGTGAACGACAGAAACGTGCCAGTTTATAGAGAAAAAAAAAAAAAAAAAACTAGCACGGTGAAACTACTTTGCCGAGCGCCGAGTCAGCAAAGGAAGGCAAGGGAGCTGTATGATTATTAAATAACTAAATAGAAAGACTCCCTTGAATATATAAACAATGGCGAGAATGCATCTAGGGAATATGTCGCAAGCACTTTGCAAACGTAATTAATGCACGAAAGAAAGAAATACACATTTCGACAAGTAAGCAAAACTAAATAACCGTCAGTAGACTGAAGCCCGAAAACTTTAAATAAAAAAGCAAGAAAAAGAAACAAATATTAATAGAAAAAATTACCAAAAAAAAGAAAAAAAACTAGCCGATTTATGTTTTTAGAAATAGGATTAGATTTAATGATCGTTGCCATGTTTTGAAGGCAGCAGATATTCTGGAATATTGTCAACTGTGTAGCTACTGCTGTTAACAAAAAGTTTGTTACCTTTAATGAAAGCCCGAGATATGTTCAGTTCCTTTGATTTCCTGAGCGCCGCTCTAAGTTTCCCTCGAATTTTTGCAGACTCTGCGGAGAGATCTTTGTCAATAAAGACGCTTGACAAAGCGGGGTTTTGGAGCAGCTCTTTTCTTTTTCCCCAAACAGCGTCTGCATCCATTCTTGAAACAAATCTGACCAACTTCTTTGTTTCTGATACGGGGTGGTATGTTGCCTAGCAACCAAATATTGCTGACGCCCCGCTCAGTGAAGGCAGGTCAATAGGTCCCTTGAGATTCTTTAAAGTTTAACATTTTCTCTTCTGACGCTGATAGCCACACCTCTGATAAGAGCAAAAATTATAATCATCGGGTTTCGAGCAAACAGGGCACGAAAAAGATGGTAAGAAAAGTCTGAGCATCCTCAGCAAAGACTTCCACGCTTGTCACGTTGAGCTTTCGAGTCTAATAACTTCATATCAAAATCATAGCGATCAAAGCCACCCAAGTGTCGCTGTACCAGCGATTTTCCAAGTCTTGGCCAGAGAAAAGCATAGGATCAGTACGAGGCAATTTTGGAAACCAATCCACTTGCCTAAAGAGTGAAAGATTAAAAGACATTCTAGGAAAAGATCTCTTTCCATCAACAATAGGACAATGAGGTCTGAAATCTGCGTTCATTTGTAGAGCGTGCCCACGGCCCGACCAAGCACGGAAAAACGACCATGCTGTCTACTGGCGCATCGATCCCGCGACCAGAAAAACTTTCGTGAAGGGACTATAATCCCTTAAGAACCGCCCACATTTCTTAAATGTTAATATGGCCGTCTCGCATGTTATAATTTAGTGTAGAGGCAAGTTCTGAACTGCTCCCCATTGGAAGAAAAACGCGCCTGGGGTAACGGAGTTGACTATTTACTTAAGAACCTGGGGATGGACAGGGAAAAGGGAACGCAAATTCCCATTAACTTCCCGAGGAACTACAAGGTGACAGCGGTTCCACGCAAAAAGTATTTGCTCACGTAGTCGAGCTAATCTTCTTATCCTCAGGTATGCGAAAAGCCCATACGGTAGAAACCACAACAATTTCCAAATAATGGAACTGGTATACAGGGACCAGAACGCATTTGGACTGTACAGACTAGTATATATATATATATATACATGCATACAATGGCATCTCCGCAGATTGACAACTGTATTTAGGCATTCTCTGTGACGTCGGAAGTGACCAAAAGGCCTCAAAGAACAGCTCCCCACTGAAGCGATCATCAATGTAAAGAGAACATGCGATCCTTAAACTCCTGAACGTTTTGTGGGACCTAGCTAGTCTAACCATTTGGTATACAAAGGCAAAGGGCCCTAATGCTTTCGGGCTATAACCATTGGTTTAATTTCAGCAGGAAAAATTATCAGAACCCCCTTTCTGAACTCCGCGGAATGAGATTTTAGCCTTTAAAGAAAAAGATAGGGGATGGCCGCTCAACAGGAGTTCGACTGTATATTTAGTAAATCATGAAATAAATTTATAGGTGTGAAATTTTAAGACAAACAACTTATTTAGAAAGAATAAATATATGAAATTCATACTTTTGAACTGCGGAATAAAGTAATGAATGTAGAGACAATAGTCGCAGTTATTTACGCAACTACATTCATAACTTAATTAGAATAGTTTACCATGCCAGAATTAGAACTTACTAAAGGTTCCATCTTCACCCTTGACTGGGTTATCGAAAACGTCCGTTTCGTAAATCGGCAAAGCACCACAGAACTCCAGAATCTCCTTTGTAAGCGAAGATCTATCGGCATATCATTCTCGTTGATAGTGAAGCACAGTGAGCGCCAAAAAAAGCATTCTACTTTTCATTTACGTCAAGGGGAGGTGGGGGGCAAGAAGTTATTTCAGCTTTTGGAGAGGGTGGTTTAGTTTAACTTTACGGGATATTTCACCCCCCCCCCCCCCCTTCCTCCTGCTAATTATTGCACAGTCCCAAAGAGCGATTGGTTTGTTTTATTGAGAACTACAGTGCATACTAGTGGAAATAGTAACACGGCTTGGGCTAAAAGGATTGAGAACAAACTCAACAAACTATTCAGGGCCGTACCTAGGATTTTTTGTCTGCGGGGGCAAGTTTTCCTGGCGGGGTCAACTTGGGTTTTTCTAGGTTATTTTTTCTTTTTTTCGTTAGTTTTCTTAGTTTTTTAGTTTTCATAGCGGAGGCAACTGCCCCCCCCCCCCCCCGCTAGGTACGGCCCTGCTATTACAAAAATAGCGTCACCTATAGCGGCGCAGTCTTCTTTCCAACGTAAGACAAGCAGAGTCCCTTGGGCAATATAAAGGTTTACTTAAACAAGTACTTTACGACACAACATTTGTGGAAAGCAGCTTCTTTTTTATATAGCTTATAATTAAAATTTTTAGTATTTATGTAGGATCCATCCTCGGATACCCAGGGGCAGTTAGTGGGGGCGGGGGAAAGTCTATACGGGCGAAAAATCTGCGAAGAAAAGTCAAGAACGAAAATAGTCCGGGAGCTAGGAGCACAGAAATGATGTTTTGCACTTCCAGAGTACTGAAAAGGTTTGAACACGGATTTCAATGGATTAACACCTCCAATTTCACAAGAACTGTACAGACTAGTACATATATACATACATGCATACAATGGCATCTCCGCAGATTGACAACTGTATTTAGGCATTCTCTGTGACGTCGGAAGTGACCAAAAGCCTCCAAAGAACAGCTCCCCACTGAAACGATCATCAATGTAAAGAGAAGATGCGATCCTTAAACTCCTGAACGTTTTGTGGGACCTAGCTAGTCTAACCCGTTTGGTATACAAAAAAGGAGTTCTTCCAGCTGAAAGGAAGCGTTACTCCTAGGCCACTATCCCTAGGCCCCAGCACTAACACCAGGATACTTTTGTGAATCATGGAAAAGCGAGATGCGGTTACAATCCACACTTTCATAAATTTACACGTGTAAAGTCGGAATACACGAAATTAGGAACTCCCAAAGCGTTTTCAGTGCGAACATGGTATCGATCATCCCCAGAAAGAACCTGGCAACAAGGCTTAACCTTGCGTTCTGTGGTTCGATCATTATCAAACGTACGAGATGGGGCGTTCAGTAACCAACTCACCCACTCTTCCCCAGACACAAATTTCTCCCGTCTTGAAATTGTTTTTGGTGACGAACTGCGAAAATTGTTTGCATGAGTTGTGGTTCCTGAAAAACCTTGCTCGGGTATTCCGCGCTCTCAAGCTCAAAGCCCTATAGGATCCCTTAAGGGTTTAAGGTCTTTTTTAGGCCCGACAAGTATCATTGTGGTCATTTTCTCCGAACTCGGTTGTCCATCCAGGGATATCCAGCATATTTTCCTCTAACTGCCCTTTTCACAGCCTCTAAGGGCAAACAACATCGTCGTATCTCCCGTGAGACGTTTTTTTTTTAACGAAACAATCAAAGTGATGCACTTTAAAAGAGGCTATAAACCCGAGTTCGGAGAAAATGACCACCGTAGCCCGAGTAATCGGGTTCAAGGGCATGCCTATGGGCAAAACGCTTGTGGGGTCACTTCTCCAACCTCGAGACCACAGACTTCCAAAATTAAAAAGAATATACAACCACGCGAATTTGCTGTAATGCCTTAAGGCTTTACTGTCGTCAAACCCAACAACCGCCTTTAGTTAATAACATTTAATCACTGCAACTGGCTCCTTTAAATAACGACTAGCGTCTCTCTGGACAGGAACGCAATGTGTGGCCCACTTCACCACGCACCCAAAAGTCTCCGAAGCTTGTTTAAAGCTCAGATTCTCCTAGTTGGGTTATAAGCGATTTTATAAAGTTATATTGCATAGTTCAAGACGCTACGCAGTTGTTACAAATTTTGTCAAATTAGGGCTCAGATTGCCACATCTGGAGTGCAGAGCTCTCCGTGTCCGTCCCACGACCGACCCCTTCCTAACGTTAACCACCCCTTCATGCAAGCGAACTCACAGCTAGCCGCAACATAAGTATCAAGCAAAGTCATTGACCGCTGGCCTTAGAAGCCAGGATCTTACAAAGGAAAAGTGCCACACGATGCCTCTAAATCTCCAAATTTCCTTCATTGGAATCACCCACTTTCACATTGTGTTACTGAGACTGTCTCCACAGAAACCCAACATTCAAACTGAACAAAAGATTTAATTCGTACCAGCTTGAATCATCCCGAATACCTTTCTTTTCTAGTTCACCTCGTACCACTCTGAATTATCCCGAATACTTTTTTTCCACGTCACTCCGTAGCACGGGGCAAGCAGATCCTTTACCTACGAAAATTCGCCAATTCCTCATACACATTCTATCCGCGCGTTCTTTTCCCAGCCAACGCGTGGCACGGTGCAAAAGTTACGCGACCCGCTTCTCGGTCAGTCAGCAATCCTTATTTGTTCGATCTGCCACCACGTGGTGGAAGCAAGTCCTCAACTCCTCATCCGGTCCTCAACCACATGTTTCCTTTTTTCCTTTCCATTCTTACGCCAAACCGTGGCACTGAACCAAGAATCCATGACTCATCGCTCAATCGGCCCACGACATTTTTTTTGGTGGCCACTACGTGACACAGAGCAGGAGACCACGACACACTGCACCGATATCGGTACTCATTGGAATTAAAGCGTTTTATCTTTTAACGCCATCTCGTGGCTCCGACCAAGAGTCCTCGAAACACTGCTCTAACGGTCCTCGACCGAAAACTATTTCTTTTACGCCACCTCGTGGCTCAGAGCAAGAGTCCTCGACCCACACTGCTCTAACGGTCCTCGACCGAAAACTTTTTTTTTACGCCACCTCGTGGCAAGAGCAACAATCCTGAATAGACTGTCAGGCTAAACGGTCTTCGACCGAAACTATTTTATCGGTCCTCGACCGAGACAAACAACTCCTCAAACATAAACTAATTATCAAAATATCTAGGAAAAAAAAAGCGAAAGCACAACAACAACGTATAATAAAAGCAACTAATTAACACCCAAAGAAGAAGAAGCGTCTTCTGAAAAGCCAAGACGAATAAATTACCGAGCACGTGCGCCAAGCGCGAAATTCAAAACCGATTCCTTCGGTCCAAGAAAGACATGAGCAAGAAAATGTTAATGTTTACACACCTTACCTACAAAGCTATACGAATCCATAAGACAAACATGCGTGCTTGTTTCAGTACCGCAATGGGATGTTTTACGTAACAAACCTACCGTCTGCTAACTCGTTAACACTTGAAACCTAAGCTCCTTAATTATAACACTCTAACACCAGCAAGCTCTAAAACAAAAGTCCATCACACGGCAACTACTGGATTTTTTTAACATGCAAGCTTTTTGGCTTACAGTTAAAAAGGCCGACACATGACTGTTGCCAAATACGACCAAATACCCTCGATACACTGCCTCGTTCCCAGGCGCCGATCGGCCGGACGGTTAGGGCGGAAAGGTGGGAAAACTAGGAACGCGGGGATTGATGGTTAGGAAACTTCCGCGTCAGGCCCACAACGCAAAGCGAATCGTGAACGTCAGTCCCAAGCGAACCGTGCACGACAAAGTAGGAGGACACCTGGGGACGAGGCAGCTCGATACACAATTCAATCTTTAAACAAACCCGACGCATGGTTCTTGTGAACTTAGCTCGGCACACAAACCAAACTTAAGACAAAAACCGACACAAGGCGTGGAACAAATTGTGCTCAACACGAACATTTGAGCAACGTAAAGCCGACTCGCGGTGTCTGTCAAATTGTGCACGACACGCGAGCGAACTTAGCTACAGCCAACACACGGCATCTCCCAATTTCTGCTCGGCACACGAGCGAACGTTTTAGCTACAGCCGACACACGAAGTCTGCAAATTTCCACATTTGTTACACTCTTCGCGTAGCAATCACTTTTCTCCACCAGCCACCAAATCTCATTTGCTGCCATGTTTTGAATTCAGCTGCAGTGGAGCGCTCTTTATCCAGACCGACTCCGTATCAGACATCGCCACTTTGAATTCTTACTATATTAGAGGCGCGGTCTGCTGGTAAGAGGTCTGGAAATAAATTACACGCGGTCACCGAGTGCGATCTCTGGAACCGACAAATCTTCGGAGACCGCTTGGTCGCTCGTAAAACTCCCAGTAACACTCTGTGACAAATTTGTGGCTGTTGTATGCGTTAATTTTACGCTTGATGTTTGAGAAAATTTGACAGGGACCTTCCTGAGAAATGTATTTCGTAAAGGTCTACGGGACACATATAAAAATTATTCGATATTATCACGGGGCTCTAGATGTTACCCAAAAAGACACAACGAAAACATCAGCAAAGCATATTTTATTAACACAGAGCGGTAACCAAAGTACATTCTTCTTTATAACTACTGCACCAAACCTTTTACAATCAAATCATGATGATAAACATAGAAAGTATCTCCCTGAACCAATACTTCACACTTCAAAT
The DNA here is from genome assembly GCA_964030785.1 of Siderastrea siderea. Classification (NCBI taxonomy): domain Eukaryota; kingdom Metazoa; phylum Cnidaria; class Anthozoa; order Scleractinia; family Rhizangiidae; genus Siderastrea; species Siderastrea siderea. Next base: position 54,584,404 of record OZ034972.1, read on the forward strand.
TTTGAAATATTTCAGTTACTTTTTGTCTGTTTTTATAATTATTTATTCCTTTTGTGACTTACAATATTTTAAAGAATACAGATCAAAGAAGCTCTGCAAGCTGAACCGCTGCAGGTTTAATTAATATTCAGGTTGTTTTGGAATCAACGCATTCACGCAAAGCAAATTACACAAAAATCTGAAAAGAATTACTTCTTTTGCTAAAATAAAGTTACAATAAATTGGTTTTACTTTTTTATTTTTTAACTTTATTGTGTTCTTAAAAATTCATTTATTATTTTAAGGCCCACGTTGAAAGCAGTTGTGAAACCTAAATGGCTACCCCGAAAAAATATTTTTTAATTATATATATTTTAAGCGCTTTAATCTTTATGAGCTATTCGAAGTTAAAAATCAAATGAAAAGCTTTTAATTTTTCCATGACGAGATATTTTCTATTTCTTAGATCTTATCTCATCAGTTTCCGAGGTTGGGGATAGTGCGTGTGGAGGCCTAAGGGCATACGAAGTCACAGCAATAACCAAAATCAGCGTTACCGACACTATGCTCTTCAACGCATTTATAAGTGAAAGCGTGTCCAACAGGCGGAGTTTCATCAGTCCTGTGACAGTACATATAGTAGAAGCAGCTACGATCTAGTCGCTTCATTTGACATCGAAGAACCCATGTCTCTGGCTTCTGTTGACAATTCTTTTCCTTTACATATTTTGAGGGATCACCCCGTTGATCCAGCGACTTGATACAGGATGTGTAATTGCGGATATACCGGGTGATCTGGCGCCTTTGACGTCTAGTTGGTTTTACAGCTGCAAAGCAAATTACGGACAGAAAGGTCATCCAACAGATCCATGACAGATTTTATGTATTTATGTATTGTTAACCGAGAAGGCCTCCCCTATAAGCCTGGTGATGATGATGATGATGATGATGATGATGATGATGATGATGATGATGATGATGATGATGATGATGATGATGATGACAAAGGGAAAGAGCCCTAATGCTTTCGGGCTAAAACCATTGGTTCAATTTCAGCAGGAAAAATTATCAGAACCCCCTTTCTGAACTCCGCGGAATGAGATTTTAGCTTTTAAAGAAAAAGATAGGGGATGGCCGCTCAACAGGAGTTCGACTGTATATTTAGTAAGTCATGAAATAAATTTAAAGGTGTGAAATTTTAAAACAAACAACTTATTTAGAAAGAATAAATATATGAAATTCATACATTTGAACTGCGGAATAAAGTAATGAATGTAGAGACAATAGTCGCAGTTATTTACGCAACTACATTCATAACTTAATTAGAATAGTTTACCATGCCAGAACTTACTAAAGGTTCCATCTTCACCCTTGACTGGGTTATCGAAAACTTCCGTTTCGTAAATCGGCAAAGCACCACAGAACTCCAGAATCTCCTTTGTAAGTGAAGATCTATCGGCAGGACCAGTCACCAGCACAAGATGCTCCTTTGTCGTGACAGGAAGTTCACCAGGCTGAGAAGCTGCCTGCGAAATACAAAATAAAATTTTTAACGTTGCTGATATCTGCAGTGAGCAATACCTGGGCAATAATTGCTGGCCCCAGAGAGGCCCACAACGCTAATCTTGACAGTGACCAGCGGATTGCGTACCACGCGTGCGCGCCACGTTTATAACAGGGCCATTCAAACCGCAAGTTGAAAATTTCTTCTTCCACCAAGAACGATCAGAATGTGAAAAATGTGTCAATCGCAGCAGTATCATAGCCTGCAAACGCAGACGTATTCCCGGCTGTCGCTAAGCAGTCACGATGAAGCTTGCGCGAAGATTGCCTCAAAGCGTTGAAATGGAGGAATTTAGCTTCGAATTGAAGCCAAATTTGCCTCTCGGATTTTGAATAACGATCGTAACTTGTTGTTCTGTTTATGTAACACAATTGAGGATCATTCGCTTGTGTTCGGGGCTCGAACAAAATTAAAATTTTTGTCTGCTCTAGGCAAAAAAATCGTTGTTGCAGATTGATGTAAAGTCACACTTGATTCTGCGTGCACAGTTTCAAGTCTGGAGAACTTTTCGCTTCTCGGAGAGAATGAAAACAACTAACCAAGAAATGTTCATTTTGAGGGAAGTAGATCATGTAACAAAGTGTTCTCATGCTATCTCAGACTCTGAAGCTGCCAAAGCTATCGAGTTGAAAAACTTGCACGTAAACAGCGTTCGGTGTTTTTATAAGAAGGAAAGGACGTTTAGAACTTTCATAAGATTTTAGCGTATAAATGACCATTAATGAGTGAGTGTTTGTAACTGTAAAAATAAACTGCCCTTATACATTTTCTTGCCTGGTCAATTACGTTTGGCAATATTAAACGCTGCCAACAGGCTACAGTGAAATACTTAAGCAAAGTTTGGAACCGGCGACGTATTTATGTTACGTGTTTATACCGGTTGAACATATATTGAAATTGCATGTTTTTGATACCACATCTGATACTTCAGAAAAAAATCCGCTGTAAATGATCTTTTTTCGCCTGGGAATGTTCTTGAAAATTCAGCCATTTGTAACTCCGCCTTTATGAGTTATCGACAATTTAGTGTTTTTTATAAAAATGTAAGCTTGGATCCTGCTTCTGGTTCAATCTCAAAAGCGTGTAAACTCGCTCGAGTACCGCCTCTCCTTCCCTGACCCCTCACAAGACAACTAGTCTATCAATGCCCGCACTTCCTAACCCGTGGTTACCCCTAGTATTAACAATTATTCTTTGAAATCTCTCTGATTAGCGCAGAATATCACAGGAAGTAATCTCGACAACAAGCGATATCAACATTTTTAAAAAAATTGTAGTCATTAGTCATAGTCTTTATTTCAATTGATAAAATACATAACAACAGTTACAATAGTAAAAATATTAAAAAGAACCAAACAAAGGAATAAGAATAAAAATTGAAAATTAGTTACAATATGATGACAATTATATTAAAAAACTATATAACTATATAAGAATTAATTGCTAAATTATATCTAAAAGCTAACCGATTACTAAAACTATTCTTAAAACGCTCAGTGTTTAGTAGAGGCAATACAATATTTGATGACCGTAATTGATGAGCAGAACAGTGCCGCTTTGGTAGTAAATTGTACAGTGGGTGGTTTCCGTCTGTACTGATTTTTTCAAATAGTGTGCGGTCCGCATTCTCAAGTAGGTCATTTATATTGATTAATTAATAGTGCTGGGGGAGCTAAGAGTTCTTGGAGTACATAGTGTAAGACCTCACATAAGGTAACAAAGTGACAAGGTAGCCAAATTTATTGTAAATTGTCGTGGTCTTATTCCAAGTACAATTTTTAGACATTCATTCTAAATGCTCGGGACATTATATGTGATTTTACTCCAAGTGCAATTGCAACACATTTATTTTAAATGCTCGGGATATAATGTAATGTATTACACCACCACCATCTTTAGTAAGTGCCGAAAAATGCGATTATCAGATTTATCGAAATGAGTTAAAAAACAGATGCTGTTTGCACTTCGTTGACAGTTGTTTATAAGATTTTTGTTTGTTTTTCTTAGTGATAAAAGCGATCACTCGAGATTACCACCGACTATGCCACCCAAAGTGGAGGTCAAGACCCTCTCTGCTGGAAAAAGAGATAACGCTATACACGTATTTTATGAATTATTCGATGAATTTGAAGCACTTTGAAACCTACAGGGCAATTAGGAAACAGAAAGAGGCCATTGCTAAAAGATTTGTCGATGAGGATGTCACTTCAGAAGACGAAAGAACAGCAGAAAATCAGAAATCTGGAGATGAAGTCAAAATAAGATATGTGAAACTTTGCTTGGTAGTGTGCTAAGTGAAGTTAAGTTTATTGAGCGTGAGTCTGGAAACATTCTTATCAGTCACAACTACAAAACAACAATGGAGAGTCTTTGTGGCTTTGTTGACTTTTTTTTTTCGACAGATACCGGATATTCTCAAGTAAGTCGTTTGTATGTTATAAGTATAGAATGAAGTGAATCAAAGTGCAATACAGCGTTTTTCCCCAACTAGTAAGCTTCAGTTTAGATACCCTTCCTAAACGATTATCTTCATATCATAATTCTTTTCCAAACTGCGTAATGTATGATTTATAACCCTTTACCCTAGCCTGTGTGACACACAATTGTTCAATGAACTGGACGGCCGTGCACAGCATCATAACAAGGTTTTTATAATATTTCATAATACTGTCGAAAAGGTGAAAGAATCGACACTCTACCTTAATGCTTGGATGTTACATATTGAAAACAACAAATCCTTTTTAGCACAAACATTGATATTCCTGTGATCCAAAATATTCAACTGTTCCACGGTTTCATGCTGGAGTGTACTCTGAATTTTTGTACAGCCTACTTTCTGCTGCTTGGGAAATCGCTTATACTGATAACTAGGTTTCTGAATTGACCTGAATCAAAAGTTTCGTATATCGTGTTGTGAATGTCACGCTACAATAAAACGCAGAGCGACAAAAGGAGTTGTAGTTTTATGTTTTATTGGATGAATGAAGTTCAAAAGAGGCATGATGATTTTGGGGTGATGAGTCTAAATTTTTTTTTATGCCATAAAAAAATTAAAGATGTACGCTTTTCAATTTTCGATATATTTGACAGTCTTCAGCCAGCAAAGTCCCCAGCAAGCATTAAAAAGACGCGAAAAGCGATCTATTTTTCAAATAAACTCCGAAAAGTGACACGAGACACTAAGCCCAAAAAGCTTTTGATTTAGCTTATCAGGGAGGCTGTTCCACAGCTTCAAGGCACAAATAGAAAAAGCCCGATCCCCGTTGGTCTTCATGTTGGAAGGTGGAACTTTTAGAAGCTTTTAGTTTAAAGTCTTGAAACTGCTCAGCACAGTATTAGAAAGGTAACTGAGGCAAATAATAAATTTTCTATTCTCTGTATACTATATAAAATTCTATTTACTCCAAAAAGCGGAAAAATACACCAATGGCATTGCGTTAGGGGCAGCAGTGTTGGCACAGTGGTGAGAGCGCTCGCCTCCCAGCAACGTGGTCCAGGTTCGATTCCCGGACCCGGCGTCATATGTGGGTTGAGTTTGTTGTTGGTTCTCGCCTTGCTCCGAAGATTTTTCTCTGGGCTCCACGGTTTTCCTCTCTCCGGAAAAACCAACGTTTACAAATTCCAATTCAGCTAGCGCTGAATAAGAGAATTGGTCTTCCTTTTGAAAACCGATGAATGCTGTCGTAGTTTCGTTTGAAAGTGCACAGATTTATCGTCTTGCTGAGGCTATATTTTATAGTTCGATATCTGAGATATTAACACAAGTTTATAACTGTTTGGTATGATTTTTAAGTCCTTGTCGACAATAATTCTTCGCAGGGTGTTTTAAAAGCAGCTTATCTTTTCCTTTCAACGATAATGTATTTTATGCTCAAGGATACAACAAAAAGTCTGACAACTATATGTGAAAGCTATTTGCGATACAATTTAAAAAATAAAACTATTTATAATACAATTTAAGTAATAAAACTATCTACAGTACAATTTTAAAAATAAAAACTCCGTACAATACAATTTTAAGAAATAAGCCAAACGCTCTTTGGAAAATAAAATCTAAACTACTTTCTAGAAAAATTCAATTACAATTAAAAATAAAGTAGTAAAAACAATACAATACAAGAAAGCGATATCTAAAAATTATAAAACAAATGTTTTTCACCGTTACAGAATTGCAGCAAAGTTCTTGTAACCGTTATTTTAAATATTATTCTAAATAGATCATTTTATTTACCCGTGCAATGTCCGCCTTCAGTTTCTTTGGAGATGGCATGGAAGGGTCCATGTTGGCAATGTAGCAGACCTTTCGAGACAGATCCTTGGTAACCGTCACACGCTGCAAAAACACGAAGCTAATGTCAAGAAGAGTTATTAACCTGGCCTCGTGCAAATGAAAAAAAATACACGACTTTTTATTCCATAATCAAGGTCATCTGTCCTCAAGGCAATTGCATGTTATGAACGAATGTTAGCCAAAAACAAACACGGTGCGCTTTAAAAATAATCAAATTCGCTCTCCTTCTGCATATGGGTAGCCTTTGGTAAAATGGTAACGCAATGAAGATTTTTTTCCAAACATAATAGTTTCGAATTTCCGAGAAAAATGGTATTTTCGATATCGATCAAGACCTCCAGACTCTCCTGACTGGGCTGAAAAATGACCATTTTCATTCGAATCGCTTGTCAAAACTATTGAGCATGCGCAGAAAAGTATTGGATACTTATAAATCCAAAGTATCTTACACTCCATATCAGCTGGTTGGTCGAAAAATTGTCGTTTTTTAAGATTTAGGATTTTAACTATCGAAGGATAGCTCCTTTAATTTATGTAAAATTTGGTTCAGGCAAATGACTCCGTACTCCTCAGAAAATTCTTCAAATTAGCACACAAAAGTTATGAAATCACCCCAGCTTTCGCATGCGTAACCAAAAGTCAACCACCGTATTCGCAATTAAATCAGTTAGAACGATCAGGATATCCTGACTGTTACAAATGTTTCTTTTTTTTAAATTTTTTTGCAGCGAAGTTCTCAGTAAACGTGTTCCCAGAACACAAAATAACAATAGCATTTTTTTACAAAGGATTATTTTCCTCAATAAGTAAACTTAGAATTACTCGACTATCTTAACTTTAATTACATTATGTAGCTTCTTAAAAAACATTGCATATCATTATCAAGTAATAATCAGCTTTAAGATAACTGCAGCAGGAAATTGTAAATGGAGATCCCCTAAGAAAAGTTTAAGGAAATTTACTAGAATCTCTTTCCAATTATATCATTGCTGTGTAATAACGAGAATTGTAAGAAGCTATGGGGCAAATAAATCGATTCAAATTCAATTTAATCCCCAATACAGCGTTTCAGTTCCCTGTAGGTTATGCTAATTTCCAACAGACTGCCCTGAAAACGGGCGCAAGTAGAATTGCCGAAATCACAAGCCAAAACAAGCGCTTTCACTGAAATTCTTGCTGAATGGATCCGTCTCTGAGTAATGCTAAAACAATTAAACGGCTCGCTCTCGGTATCTTTCGACTTATGATAGTTCCAGCCGATAGAAACCTTGAGTTTGCCGTTTAATAATTGTTAAATACATACAAAAGGAAATTCCGGGTTAGTATTGAACTTACCTTCTTAAAATTGTGGTAAAATTCAGCAGCATTGACATCGTTGTGAGCAGGAACTCGAAACACTTCAACGTCCTGCTCTTCATCGACTTCGATTCGTTCTGTAAAAGGTGTTCCCTTTTCTACAATGGGCATTTTATAACGATCAACCTGGACAATAATTAAAAACAAATTCACATATTAAATTCAAATTTCCTCTTCACTATCCATTTTTCCTATCAAGGAGTTATTTTTTTTGATGTGGTATTGTTTTCTTGTCTTTATATGTTTCCACTTAAAATGGGTGTTTTCTTGTTATATCAGTTCGATATCAACGTTTTGAAGTAAAAATAGTTCACACAACTATGCATAACTGTAGTTCTCAGTATTGCGGGCCCACAGTCTGCCCTAGCTGCTGTCACGTGAGCAGCGTTACGCTTACGTGGAGTGCCGTTCAGGATCTAGGGACGTGTGACTACGAGAAACTGCAGAATTACTCCAGAAAATCGATAAATAAAAAGCTAAGTACTACCTGCTTCGACAGGGCGTTTCTTTCAAATAATATTTACAGTACCACCAGAAGGACATTCTTCGAGGATATCGAAAAAAGACGACATTTTTAGTCTAAGTACACTTATTTATAAGTGTCTAATTAATGCAAACAAAGGCAAATTATTTTATTGTTTTGTTAACTTTCAGAACAGTATTTGAGTCTGTATGGAATGGAGGTTTATTTCTTTAAAATAAAAATGATTTACTTAACACTATTTAATAAATCAATGAAGTCAACCAGTGGATTCAAAAGTACCTCGACCCCTCAATCGTGGAAAATGGAAAGAATTCTTTGATCTCGAATTTGCCAAGTTTGGAGGAAACTTAATCTTTAAAGGTAACCTCAAAGCGGATTGTTCTAAAACAATACCAGTTAAAAACCCTTTCGAAAGAGAATTGCTAGAAATATGGTCGGAAGTCAGTTTTGAAGAAGTCATAAAAAACAGACAGCATTTTTTTGAGCAACCTCTATGGCACAACTCACTAATCAGGATTGGCAACAAGCCAATTTTTCTACAAAAAAATTTCTTCCTTCATGGTGTCCTCAAGACAAAAGATTTAATGAAAGACTCCTGCAGCTACCTATCCTAGAAAGACTTTACTAACACCTACAAAATACAAATAGATCCTCTGAAATATTACGGACTTATATCTGCCTTAAACATCTCTATAAGCTTCCGAATCTACCAAATGAACTTTATGATCCAGTCTCACCTAAACCTTTATATTAGACTTTATGTGTAAGAAACCTATTGATACTCTTTTCATTCAGTTCCATTTGACACTGCTCAGACATCTGGGGCGCTTTTAACAATATGGACCGCAAGGAATGGGAAAAGGACACCATTCAAAGACTTCATACTCAATTTTATAAACAGTACATTGGCTTAAACAGAAGAGCCCCAGCTTTGTTTCTCGTAAGGAAATGGGAAGACTTTCTCTTTAATTAATCATCTTCCATTCGTTTTTTGATTGAAAACTTCCCTTATAGTGAACTGACAAAGAGTGATACACTTTCTTAGCCGAATCACTGGTGGGAGTTTATAGAATTTGTATATCTTGTAAAAAAAAATTATTTTCGTAAAAATATTTTTTTAGCGTTTTGGTTCTTAGTTAGTTTTATTGTAAAACAACTCTTTTCCCTTATATTCATTTATTTAGCTTTTTCATACGCGTACACGTTTAACGAGTTTGTGGGAGCTCCTAGGTGTTTACGTGTTTAACTAAATTGAAGGATTGGATTGACCGAAGTTTGCTTTTGACGCGGACATTCAATAATAAAGTCACGCCACGTGAGCGGTCTTCGCAGTCAGTAATCAAGTAATGCCTGCAGCAATTGACAAGGCAGTTTTCTGTTTCCAGGGTCAAATAAATTCCACACGATTCTGTCAAAAAATTTATCTCTATACGAAAGAACGAACGAACGATCGATAAAAGGATAATTTTTTCCATAAACTAAAAAGTGCGAAATTGTAATGGTTTTCAGAACTTGTATTCAGTAGAAAAAGGACCGTCGAAATATATGTGATAACAACAGGAAAAGTGGTACTCCGTATATCTGTCCTAAATTGTTTACCGTTAGTAATTTCAGAGTGATAACATTATTGTTGGGTTGAAGTTTCAACTTTAAAGGCAACAAAGTCCAAATGTAAACCGATTGCTGCCGAGTGCGATGCATGAGATGGGTCGATAAAACTAACCTTTCCAAGAGAAAATGGCAGCAGGCATGAAAAAGTCAGGCTGATAACTGCAACTGCAAGGATCTAAAACGAAATGAGAAAACAATGAATATGTAACAAAGAAAAACATTTATCTCTAAGACTGAATAAATGATTTACCTTCATGACAAAAGTCTATTCCGGCCAATTGTGTTGTTACTCTTGAGACACAAGCTGATCTGAGTAGAAGAGTTCTTTTTTCTGAACGAGACAAGGTGCGACTTTTTATAGGTTTTTGCCATGTAAGAAAATCTTTATTGAAAGCTGAACGTAGAATCTTACCACTTCCTTCTTTCTGTCATTACACACAACAAGATTGCTGAAGGAACTCCACAAAACTCTTCCCCTTAAACTAATATTCTAATTATTCTTGAGCAAAACGTCTTCCGCTGTTATTTTCATTGATTTCATCCTGGATTGCTGAAGTTCACGCTTAAAAGTAAACACTATATAGGGTAAACACAGGTCTCCAGGTTGTCTGCCATAAGTGTCACCGAACTCGAACAGCCGTGACATAGCAAATCTTTTCGTTACATTTTGTGGTCCCACGAAAAACACCCAAATTTAGGCTACGCTTTGTGTTTTACTAACAGCATCAAAGCTCTGTGATTTCCCCTATTAAATCCATAAAAGGAACTACGTTAATTATTCTTATCAGGATCTAGTGTGTAGCCATAATTCAGAGAACCACAAAACGTGAGACTCGTCTACTCTTTTTTGCAGAGAGAGCATGCACATAGGATGGTTTTCTATTTTTTTTCGGTTACACTTTTTGTATCTTGCAAATAGGAATATTAAAAACAGGAAGGTTTTACTATTTTGTGGCATACCAAGCAATCGAATCGTTAAAACAGGATGTCAACCATGAGTTTCTGTGAAGTCTTATTTATGGTGTTTGAGTCCAATATAAATACACCAACGCATGGTAATTCACACACGAGTATTACAATCGGTTGTGTGAACAGTAAAGGCTATTACCTCAGAGTTTTCCCTCACTTGTGTTCCTTCCTTCGCCCGGTGATTCCAAGATTTCTATGGAGAACATCAAGGAACCAGTCATTATTCACTGGTGGTGGGGCCGGGAGGGCCATTAAAGTGGTGAAGAAGTGGGCTCAAAAATTGTGGCCTTCCCCCAAAGAATTTTGACCCTCGCGTTTGGATGGACACACAAAAATTGAAGACATCAAGGAGCTTTGTGTTTCCCACAAAAACTCAATACTGGCCATATTTACGTGTATCTTCTGTCAACACATTATTCTAACATCACGAGAAAGGACAGACGTCAGTTTTGAAATTAAGAAAACCTCGATATAAAAATCAATTGTGACACTTTGAAGAGATTAATTACACTCTTTAACACATGTTTTAACCAACCAAACGTTCTTATCGCTGCGTGTTCATAAAATTGTAACACAAAATTTTCTAAAATTAAAGGAACTGTGTCACAAGTTTTTGCCAAATTTAGTCATGAGGAAACGGCCACCAAATTGAGTGAAATTAAAAATAACATTTAAACTAATGAATGGACATCTTTATAACACAGCAAATTCCAAAAAAGGTACAAACGGACAAAAATTGAATAACGTTTAAAACAGATTGCGATACGGGTTTTCACAAACAGTTTTCAAAGTAATTCACTGGTTAGTTTGAGACTTCCTGTGCGGTAAAATAATCTCTATTTTGCCCTTCAGTGCCCTTCAAAGAGTGATTGAAAAACACTTTATACCCTATGGAGTTATTTCTTTTCAGCAAGACATTTAAATTGGTGCTTTGTCTGTGCTAAGATGAATTGATGTCTTGGAAGTGAACTGTGTGACTTCGCATGTCGATGTTTACACGATTTTCTGCTTCTTGCAACGAAAACTGTTTCGTGTCCCATATAAACCTGAAAGCTAAACGCAATTGAATGGTATTTCACTTCCTTCTTTCTGACTACTAATTCCCCATTCCTGGATTGCTGAAGGAACTCCAACGAACTCTTCGCTAAAAAGGATGTTTTAAAATTCTAACATATTTTTTTAGGAAAACTTTTTATTTTATTTTCATTGATTTTATCCTGAACAGCTGTGGCGGTCGGCAATCCCATCGTCCAGAAGGACAACTGAGGAGTACTAGGAAAGAGTTCCGAGTCGAACAGCTTTCGGAAATAAATGGTGGACTGTTCTTAGCAGAGGCGGCGGAGCGTTTTGAAACGTGGAGGGGGGGGGGGCATCCTACTCGAAGCGAAGCGCATCCCCTTCTAATATTTCCCAAAATGTCTTTAACAGTGTCCGGTGTGTCCGTCATCGATTTTTGACAATGCATTACTAGGCAGTTCAGACGATCCTGCTTTATGGTGCTTTTTGGGTTGTTCTTTAGACGTCAGAGGGCAGAAAATGTACGCTCCGAAGTCGCCAATGCCACAGGTAAAGTCAACAATGTCAATGTAACAGATTGCGAACCTCTCTTAGCAGCGTTTTGGGGAAATGAGTTTCGTTGAAAGTCCTACGCCAAACTATCCCGCCAAGCACGATCCTGATAAAACGATTTGTGTCTTGACAAACCAATTTTATGCTGCGCTAGTGATACTGCACTGAAATGTGGGGGGGGGAGGGCGGAACCCCCCTGCCCCCCCCCCCTGCTCAGCGCCTATGCTTAGTCAAGCATTTTGACAGCGATGTTGACGAACGTCGAAAGAACAAGATTAGCTTCGGAACAGTTTCAAAGTTGTTACTCGATGTCACCAGTAAACTGTTTGATTTTCTTTCTTTGTGCTTATGAGCATTTGCTTTTTCTGTGTTTCCGAAATAAGTGCAAAGCAATTTTTGCGCTGACAAAAGTTGAAAAGATAATTTGTTTACTGATCGTCTGATCGCTCGCATGAAGACTGTTTTCCATTACAGCCGGACACTGTTTTTAACCTGGTTTGCTGAAGGGTCGCGAGTTCAGGTTTCGAGAACTTGGTGGGCATCACGGGAAACTGCAAAGTTTTATTCTTGCGAAACAGCGGTACCGGCTGTTTAGATTTACCCCGATGGCAAGTTTTAAATTGACTCTGTCTCCTTTTTTAACGTTTGCATTTTGCTTTAAATTTATTTATGAGCAAGGGTCCTGCGCGACCTTCACAGAAAAAGAAATTAAAGCCAAAAACAAAAATGTCCCCTAAAAATATCCGTTCCATGCAAACAATACTGTTGCCAGCGTGGTGTCGGGAAGTGATGTTAACGTGACATCAACGGATACTTTAGTCTTCATAGCTACATCGACATTTTTTTAAAAATTACAAGTGTACAAAGCACGGAAGTGAATCAACTGAAATCCTCAATACACTTAGGACTCGGCCGAAAAACTGGAACATAACAATAGACGTACTCACTGAAGAAAGACTCAGAAGGACAGTGGCTTTGTAACCTCTCTACTAAACAAGCAAGTTGAAGTTTCACCAGAAGATTCCGAGAAAAAGGCCGTGAAAAAATGGAAACTATGTCGAGCCCCATATCAAATGTTATAATAAAGATTATAATGGTTGCTTCGCTTGTTGCACAGTAACTATATACAATTTATGAAGACCCTTCTTCTGACTTGACATGCCGTTTTCAATACCAGCAATTTTGGCCTGTTCCAGAAGAAATGTAGGAAGATACTTATTTTTCTTGAAAGCTGAACGCAAATAGATCGCTGAAGGAACTGTAATAAACTCTTCGCTTAAAGATATGTTCTAACTTATTATTAGAAAAACGTCATTTGTTAACTTCAATGATTTAATCCGGGAGTGCTGAAGCAATCGGTTTTGAATCCTGCCGTCCAAAAGGGCAACTGAGAAGTACCTTGGAAAGAGTCCCATTTTTAGTTTATAACTACCGACCTAAGAAAGTGTTACACTTTCAGTTTATTTTCAATCATTTTGTGGATAACTGGAAGCTTAACCGTGTCGTCCCGGCATAAAGCCATATTATCCAACCCCGCTTTGGGGACTACAAATACCGTAAAACGAGTACAAATATCTAGCGACATTTCCTTATTCATCTTTGTGCACGAATGATTCAAAAACCGTGAAAAGCCAGCATTTTGGAAAAAGAAAACGTTGGATAATAAATTTCTTATTGGTTCTTTAGTGTGGGGTATCGCGCAAGAGGTACCCCATACCTAATAGAAATCGTTAAACCCATCAAGCAGACAAATTTTGATGATGTGAGCGTGAGCGTACGTCGGAAAGTATACAGATTATTGAGAGAAGAACGGGAGACCCAAGGCAGTTCGACTGGATGCCATCTCTTCTTTGGCGGGCAACGAGAAGCTCGCCGTGGCATATCCCTCCCCGGGCCAGTTTGTTTGCTTTTCTGCATTTCCCACCGGATTTTCGTTGACCTGACTACTAACATACTGCTAACATACTACGCTTACGCTTAATTTTTTTTTGTAAAAGTATTGCTTAAAGCGACAAAAAGCTGCGATAAAGAGACGTTGCTCCACAAAACTTTTGATATAACTACTCACTGACCCTTGGCCTTACATCAAGACACGAACCTTTCTCACCATGTTGAAGTACCGGCAACTGAGATGTTACCAGAACGAATAAAAACAGAAAAGACGATTTCACTTTCATTGTTACAAAATGAATTACCTTTAGAATGAGTTTGAAAACAAACCGTATTGTCTTATAAACTTAACCCATGCATTTGTTCGGATCGAAACTTACCAATGATGAAACAGCCTTTTTCATGAGAAGTCCACTCGCCCTTAAAAAGCCAGTTTTTAATAAAGGACATGATCCTGAAGTAGCCTAACATTTTTCGATTATAACTGAAATCCTTTAAGACAATTGTCCGCCTTTACTTGTTTTTTATGTATCTAAGTTGAAGGTAAGTGTATTTTGGCAATAGTAACTGCTGTTACTTTTATCCGTTACAAACTAAATCAGTAATATGGCCTCCAGAAACGAAATATTTTCAGTAATTTTTCGTTTGTTTTTTAATTCAATATAATTTTTTTCTTGTAACTGTAAAAAAGTGGGGAGGCTAAAGCCCGCCTAGCCCCTCCCTCTCCGCGGTCCTGACTTAGGGTGGTTTTCTTTGGGAAAATCCAAAATTTGATCATTGGTCACAGATCACACGGATACTTTGCTCCCAAAGAAACGAAGAATCCGAAAATGGGTTTTTTTTTGCCATGACAACCCTGTAAACACATTTCGCACAGAACATAAAATATCAGCACAGATTTATTTTCCGTCGAATGTATCCTAGCTAAAATCATTTCAGCATACAAAACCTTTCACAAAAATCACACGTCGAAATAGTTCTTCTTTAGCCTTAAGCACAATGTGGCGGGAACGCATCTGAGAGCGAAGAATGTTTGCGAAATGAGCAATGCAAACTTCACTCGTGACAATTTCAAAAGGATACAACTTTCGTAGGCACACAGTGGCTGTTATAGAAAACCTGCATCCAGTTTAAAATGACACTTCATACTGATCTTTTATCGTGAATTTTTGATCGAAATAAGCGCCTGAAACCTTACCGTATGATAGTGTTTACAAAGAGCGAACCTGTATTTTCACAGCAAGGACCGCTGGGCCAATGTACTCTATTCAAATCCTTTCCCAAAGAAACGCATGGATCACGAATTCTAAACATCCGGATTTAGATATGATCTGATGTATCCACTCGGAGTGTTAATTCTTCAGATCATTGATCCGAGATTAATCCATTTTTAGATATAGGTAAAGAAACGCAAAAACCGTTTTTTTGATACAAGAATCCGGATTTGAATTTTCCCAAAGAAACGCACCCTTAGTGCCTCACACTGGTGGAACACATTGTGAGCAAGGACGGCGTACCTTTCCCGTCTTCCATTTAGACCTCCTTTCAGGTCAAGTTTGGTATAAAGGGTATTGAAGGTAACGCATTCTGATTAGCTTTCCACGGACCAATCTTTCATAAGCCATAGTGGGGGAAGGATGGTAAGGACAGAGATTTTGTTTTTTCTAGGGCTTTCTACGTCACTCATTCTGTTTGGTTTACTTCGGTTCATCTGTCATCATCAGTTGATTAGATGAGGCAGTTGATTAGATGAGGCAGGGAGGATTGGACAGAGGGATTTAATTTAATGCGTAATACGCATTTTGTATCTGTTAAACTCAACAAGGAATCCTCGCTTAGACCACAAAGCAAAATGAAACCTGACAGTTAGAAATGACTAGTTCAAGATATAGCCTTGCTGACGGCCGATTATCGTATATCGGATGTCACGCTTCAATATAACACAACTTTTGCTGAACAACAACAAAAGGAAATAACGCTACTAGGCCCATCCATTAAACCTTTGGGCTTCTTGTTTGTTACATAAACTTGGTCATTCGGGAGACTACATCCTCTTTGTAATGCACAAAGAGAAAGAGATTTTCAACGCGTAATAAATGATAGAAGGTCTCTTTAATAGGATAAAACGGAATAATATAAACAATTTCGTGGCATTGAGTTAACATTTTTAATTAAACTCGGCACAGGCCATGTGTCTTTCTACAACATTAACGGGGCTCTGCACTGATGGGGCAGTGTTCAGACCAGCTGTTCCGAAATAACTCACAGGATCCTTTCAATCTGAAAGAAATTGAGAAATTGCATAGAAGGTTTAAACATCAAAGTCGCCTGGGCCCAGTTGCATAAAGCAACTTAAGATTAAGTGGGATTTTGTGCAACTGTTCTCTGTGTTCCTAAAGATGTTTTTGCACCAGCATTGTGTTTCCCATGCTCTTTAATCTACGTTCGGTTGATTTATTCTCAAAAGTGTGCAAGAAGACGTTTGGAAACGCAAAATGGCTGCAAAAAATCCCACTCAATCTTAAGATGCTTTATGCAACCGGGCCCTGGTACCAAAAAATTCTGGTTACATCCTTTGCCAACTCCAGTCAGTCAGAACGCTGAAAAAGTTGTTTCATAAATTTTGCGGCATCCTACGGCTTTTAATATTCTGTAGTTCTTGTTCCACTTTGGTAAAGTGGTATTCACCAGGAACACAAGTGCATTTTTTTGCCTAAACATTTGTCACGAAAATGCATTCAAGAGATTTTCTATGTGCTTTGGCAGAGTCATGAATCCCATGCTCAGTTCAGATTGTGCAGGAAACCTCGGACTTTCAATAGTAGGTGGATGCCCCCTCCCGTTAGAAATCTTACTTTGGGATGCTTAAACTTTCATTCATCATGGACATTTTGATGGGACAACTGTTTGTCCACGATCCGACCTTGCCATCGCAACCATATTTTGACATGTTTTAATTGGCTTGCCCAATTTGTGGATGTTCAGGCATAATTGTGCGTACTACTGATATTTTCACTTTTTTTCTCCAGTCATTTTGTATAGTATTCAATTACACATTTTAACATCCCTTCATTGGTTGTCCTTTCGCACACACCCCTTTCTGCTTGTACTTCCGAGGGGAATGATTCCAAAACTCGAATGCTGAAAACATCACTCCAATTAAAAGAACACAAATGATTAATAAAAGTGCAGTTAACGTACGGCGACAAAATGAGTCAGCCGTGGTTGCTAAATCTTCCAGAGAAGGAGAACTGGTATTTGAAGATATACAAATGTAAGAGAGGAAGAATTAAATGAGGGAATGATCCAATGAACTTGAGTTGTTTTTATATAAATGAAATATTAACTACCTTCAGCGTAGCGTGCATTCAGACCACCGGTATATATTTTGTGTCATAGTTGCTCTAGAGTACGAATTTCAGACAAGGACAGTGTGTGACTTTGAGCTTTAAAAAAAACAGTCAAAACCTAACTCTGCAGCAATATTTCTTAATTGTACGCTTTTAAACTTCGGTACAGTCTTCTTCTCATTCATGGATATAATTACCAACTAGCTGTGGACACAATTCAAGGGTACATATCCGTGTTTCTTTTTCAGTTCCTCTGCATTGTGTTACATTGTTTGCAGGCGATGGATTGGTGCATGATCGAGAACGCTGTTTAAATCCATTACCACATGTGACACTGCAGTCAGACCAGGAAGACCAGTCTGAAAACCCTCTGTCAACTGAAAAAAAAGGAAATAATCGATCTTCTGAAACGTTATTAATGTGTTATTTGCCAAGCCGCTGGAAAGCGTGCAATCATATTTCGGACCGGCGAGATGCTTGGAGATGATTTTTTTAATCTCCAATTCGGAGCCTAAAATAACCGCTAGTGAAACAATCTCAAACAGTGAGGAAGTATTCTCGTCACTAATTCAGATTAAACATTTATCATTTACGCGCAGGAATTTGGAGACCATCGTCAGCCGAAGGGTGCCAGATTTATTGGTATAGCAACAAAAACCGACAGCAACAACGAAAACCTGAGGTAAGCATTGTTAGTTTATAATTCTTTAAAGAGGTTATTCATTTTTGACTCGTCACTTTAGTCTATTCAATTCTAATGTGATGTACACTAACAGCAAAGCAAAGGACTCCGTGTAAATTTGGTTTACTATAAACGGAATATTGTTTGCTGTGTCTATTACTTTACAGTCTTGTTACAGATCAAAAACAAAACGATAAGGAAGAGCTAGGTATAACAGCGCAAACCTTGGCATATTTTACAAGTCTTTGCACATTTACGTTGAACGAAACTCGTGTTACGACAGAGGCTCTGCCAAGATATGCATCTGTCGTCATTCTCCGCATTTTCACAAGACGCGTTAAGCATTATTATAGCTGAAAGGAACCAAATAAACTTGGATTATTTTAAATAAAAAAATATATACTACTCCTTAATTAAGGTCCCCGGACAACATCCAATCAGATTCGGTCGTCTCTGTGGCGGGCTTTCAGACTAGCTCAGAGGTCCCGATCCCTGGCGCAGACCAGAAGGTTCGCGGCCTTTGGGGACGAGACTGATGAACAATTCAATACCTCTGCACGTGAACCTTAGTTATCCTCTGCAAAACGACAACGCGAAAGTACTAAATTCTGCGAGTTTTTGATAAAGTGAACTACTGTGATTCAGTTTTCGCTTTTTCTTGCGTCTATAATTTTAGATAGTTCCCGAACGCGGGGTAAACACATTGTGTATTCTCTCCTCCGCAGAGGCTCCTTCAGTGGAAGGGGGAAGGCGAAAAAAAAAACGAAAAATGAAAAATAGGGGAGGGCGGGGACGACGGGAAAGGCGCCTTTCCTTTTCCCTTCCCAGTTTCCCCCGCGTACCTTCGTTGCCATTCTTCACAGGCTCCGCGCGCTTACTTTTCAACTCTCCCCATTTCCCAGCCCAGAGAGGTCTCTGCGGAGGAGAGAGACATTGAGTAGATAAGGTTATTGCGGGATTCTTAAAGGGGAAGTTCATTCCAAAATGGCCCTTTTTCTTCACACCAACGAAAAGGTAATACAAAGATATGTTAGTCACACCCAAACCCAATGAAATCCTTGTCTGAAGTAGACCAAAAAATGAGAACCGGCCACCGCGATCTTGGAATAACTTAGTAGCCTGGCAATGTATGCGTGACGTTAAGGTATCAGTGTACCTCAATTTCTCTCAAAAATGCGAATTCTCTTTTTTTAAATCTCTTGTTCGGAAATTTTGTTGTCTTTCTTTTGCAAAAAAATCGAAAAGAAAAGCTTTTTTGGTTTCCGAGATAGAGGTAAAAAACGATTTTGAGTTGGTAATTACCGCCAACTGAGCATCGACAAGTTCCTGTCATCGCTTATTTAATTCACCGACCGCATTTCACAACTGCAGTGCATATGTACAATATCTTTCACGCGATCGCGCTTCAATCTCCGAATCTCTTTAGTATTTTCAGTAGTGTCTAGGTTTTAGTACTGATTTTATTCTGCATTTCTGTGTGTTACATTCTAAATGTCTTCACGGAGACATAAGGGTGTCGTGCCTGAGGAAAGAAGCCAAAACGGCGAAAGAACAAGCAGTCGTTTCCCGCTGTGATAGCTGCCGAATTTATAGCGGCGAGCGATCGTGATTCTATTTACGATAAAATGAGTGGCTAGACGAATACCTCAAGGGCTGAGCGTCTTTTTTTTACATCCATCTCGGAGGGCACAGGAAACGAGCTTTAGTTTTCAGCAACAATAGTGATAGATGTTTCTAGTGTAGTCGCCTTGAAAAGATTGGAATATCGATTATTCAAACCGCTACAAGAGGATGATCGGTGCTGTTAACTTTTCACCACAATAACCTGAGTACGAGACAACTCATTGCGTTTCGTTTTCAACGAAAATATTCGCGGAGTCTGGATCCGTGTTGTTTTCCGTCGGAGTTTCTATCGTTCGGATGTCTGTTAAATGTAGATTGTCATCAACGCCATAGTAGCGGTAAGCCGATCCTTGGAGTTATCTGTCAATACAAAATTAAATCTAACACTTTGTGCGACAAAACTGGAAAGCTTTTTTTGTCCGTATCTCGAAAATAAAAATTGCCGTAGTCGCACTCACGTTTTAAGTTCGTTTACAGCCGCCTTTCGACCGATTTAGCTAAAATTTTGCTGAAATGTTCCCAAGTAGCTGCACTACAAAAGGGTATCTCCGATTTTTGAATTTCGACTTGGTTAAAAAGTAATGGCTTTATTTGTTAAAGGACATCACAGGATTTCGAAAATCAAACTTTAGAGTTGTATAAAAAGAAAACAAGGCGATCTTTGAGAAATCGGAGACACCCTTTCAAAGACCCATGTGTAACAAATCATTTGCGATGTTAAATACGTCGCGGTGATAATCAAGGCGTGTAAACGAACTTGATAAAGACAAAAGGGTAAATATCGCTTCGCTATAAAACTCTTAAGTGTTCATAAAAAGAAAAAACATCATCGAATTCCTCAATTATCAAGCTTTCAGGAAATATATACTTTATTGGGGTTGTTTTAAAAGCCTCGCCATGAAAACGTGTTAACGTGAGGTGGTCATTTGAGGTACACTGATACCTTACAGAGCTCAAATTTTACTCTGTTGGAACTTAGTTCGTGTTAAATAATGCTGCACAAACAGGCATTTCCAAAAGCAAGCCAATACTTAATTAACAAGCAGTGTCAAGTATTTAAACATTGTTTAAATTTCCTGCCAAACTTCAGGTTGAGCCTTTGACGTCACACGTACATCGCCAGGCTGCTAAGTTACTCCAAAATGGCAGTGGCCAGTTCTCGATTTTTGGACTACCTCAGACAAGGATTTCATAAGGTTTGAATACTCTTTGGAAGCTGGAATGTTGGTGACAAACATACCTTGGAATTACCTTTTCGTTGGCGTGAAGAAAAAAGTGGCATTTCTGTATGGAACTTCTCCTGTAAACGAATATCGTAAAAAAAGGAAGGAAATTTATTTTTACCTATTTATTTATTTATTTATTTATTTATTTGTTTATTTATTTATTTATGTATTATAAAACTGGACTCATTCTTACTAGAATTTCATTACAGTGTTATAGCTAAATTCTGCTGCAGGGACAAGTCATGTTGCAAAATTGTACGTCCACACAAAGGGAACATCGCATTCCTGCAACATTTTGTCCCTGCGACATGTCCCACGAAGTTCAACAAGTTGAACAACACAGGATTTTGTCGCTGCGACATGTCCCTGTGACATGTCACCACGTTTGATGGGACCTTATTAAACCAAAAAAAAAAACGGATAAAGAGAGACGGTAACAGAGAGAATAAAAGGCCCGTTGCGCTCACGTTCATTCAACAAACGGATCTTCTAGATACTTTCCCCGATATTTGCCACTGGTTATTCTTAGGTTTGCGAAATCATTCTAATACATTCGTCTTCGAATCTTGTCGGTATGAATTCGAGATGAAGATAACATGAAACCGGTAAGAAAAAGTCGAAAAGTGTAAAGATTACATTACTTTCCACGATTAACTTAACGTGTAAAAGGAAAAACCATCAGTGAGGAAATTAAGGATGTATTCTTGGAATGGACTACTTTATTCTAGCCAAAAAGGTATCTGTAAATTGGCCCGTAGGGTAGTCAACTTTGACATTTTATTCACACCCAGAAGTACACCGATCAAATTTTATACTTGATAGCATGGTGCCTTGCCCTTATCCTAATACAAAGTTCATTGTTAGAAATCATTTATGTTCTAAGTTTGAAGAACAATACACTATATGTGAGATCGAAAAAATTGTTTGCTGTAACCAATATAAAACCAATTTTATTGTATAGCAAGTAGGCCTATCCTTAAACATTTGTTTCTGCTCAGAAAGTCATCCGCATTGTTTTCCACCGTTAGCAGGCGGTGGAATGGTGCATGATCGAGAACACCGTTGCGTACCATTACCACATGTGACACTGCAGTTATACCAGGAGGACCACGCAGAATATCCTCCATCAACAGAGAAATAAGAATACATAGCATTTTTTTTTCTCCGTATACAAAACGACCTTGTGGAACCTAGTGGCTACGAGCAGAAGCCATGATTCAACAGATAGCACAATGGATGTATGTTAATCTAGGCAAAGGAGCATCTTCCACAAGCGTCTGGATATTAAGAAAAGAAAAATGATAACCTGGGCACTTCTGTGTGTTGCATCTTTGCCATTCTTCTGCTCGTCCAAGTCTCCAGCAGCCTCGTCCTCCGTTTGCCTGTGGGGGTCTGGTGCATTTACGTTTGCGACGCTGAGTTCCCCCGTCACATGACTTGCTACACAAGGTCCACCTACTCCACGGCGAGTAACCACCATGAACTGGGAGAGAATGTGATTATATATGTCATCTTATGTGGTTTATATTTTCTTTTTCCACTATAACTCATAATAACTTTACCTGGGCATCCAAATGTGTTACATTTAAGTGATTCTTTATTTCTTCCCAGTCCGCTGCAGTCTTTTCCACCGTTTGCAGGCGGAGGGTTGGTGCAAAAACGATAACGACGTTGCGTTCCTCCACCACAGGTCTTGCTGCACCAACCCCAGTAAATCCACTGCGAGTAACCACCATGAACTAAGAGGTATGATGTTTTATATTAGATCTTTAAAAGTTTAGTCTTTTTATCATTATATAGTAAATGGTTTGAACCCAAGAGTATCAGTAGGTCGTATCGTCCGGGTGAGAGTATTTCTGAGAAGAACTGTTCTTGGTGAATGACGTTTCGACAACCTTAGCAGAAGTCATCTTCAGAGTCAAGTGAAAAGTTGTTGTCTGTCGATGATGATTACAATCACATTTCTGAACAGCATCGACTTAATAACCACAAAATCGACTGAAACTCTGCTTAATGCTTAACCTACAATACTAGCTATTCATGGCCTGCGATGTTTTCATTTGCAGTAAATTT
Organism: Siderastrea siderea; assembly: GCA_964030785.1. Taxonomy (NCBI): domain Eukaryota; kingdom Metazoa; phylum Cnidaria; class Anthozoa; order Scleractinia; family Rhizangiidae; genus Siderastrea; species Siderastrea siderea. The sequence continues at coordinate 54,607,071 of OZ034972.1, forward strand.
AGTACATTTACCTGGGCAGAGCTGTGTGTTACAATTCGTTAACTGATGGCTGGACCCTTGGCAGGACAGGCCACCATTCTGAGGGGCTGGGTTGGTACAAGTTCGGCTCCTTCTCCTGTAACCGCCTCCACACGTCTCCGAGCAGAGGGACCATTCGCCCCAAGCTGCCCAGTTACCATTAACTGAAAATGCAAAGTCATAAATACAGTTATCACTGATCGAACTATCTCCCAGCAAGAACAATACATTGTTAAGCAGATCAGACAAGTGATGAAAAACAATTATCAAACAGTGGATATTGTCTTGATGGACGACCAAATTTTCAGAACTGACATTAAAACACACGTATAACAACAAGTTGGGAGGATGAATATTTCAAGATTTAAACGGCGAAGAGCTTCTAAAAGTACTAAACCAACATTAAGCGGACACGCTCAGGGAATATGTATTAATACAGGGGGACCGTTTAAATAGAGGATAATACACGGTCTGCGCGGAGATATGAAATTTATCTTCGAGTGTTCAACTTGATATCGATTTGAACACGAGAAGAGAAATTTCATATCTCCGCGCAACCATGTATTATTTTGTTTATTTTATAAACCCACTAATAACGAGGTTTTTGACGATTTTCCGAAGATTTCCGATCATTTTTCGGAGATTTCCCAAGATTTTCAAAGTGTTATCCGAAGATCATACGAATGTTTCCGAAAATAATCCAAACTTTTCAGAAAATTTCCGAAGATTGCCGAGGCCGATCCGAAGATGTTTCGACTCAATATCGATAAACTTTGGCTTATTCAGCATTGAAACATGGCAAACTCATCAGCAAACGTGATGAAATCGATATCTTCACATGTGAAAAATATGATATCTCTCACATGTCAGGATATGGTGAGAGCGAGAGAAATCCTGGTAATTCACTCTAAAAAAACAGGTTCCCATAGATCCTGTTATATACCATTCTGATATCATTCTTATAAATGTTGGATACATCTGGAAGCAAGTCATTGACTTTACTATCGGTCGACCAGCAAGAGTTCCTTGTTTCAGCAATTTCGCGGCAAATCTTAAAACCTCGTCGGATTTTTCCAGTATCAGAAATGTGGGATGGCAAAATCCCGTTACAAGAGTCAATTTAATACAGGTTTTAAACAATAAAAATGACCATTTCAGCCGCTTTTAGAGGTGTCCGCTTAATATAGGTATAATCTGTAGTGTGTTTGACTGTACTATTAAAACAAGTTCTTACTAGCTAGTTTATTAGCTATGAATTGTGTTTGATTACTTTAGAAACATACAGAAACAACAGCTACTTTCACTACCTTTGCATGGTGAGCTGTTACAAGATTGTGACTGAGTAGAGGGCCCTGCACATCTACGGCCCTCATTCTGAGGAACTGGATTAGAGCACGTTCGGCGCTTTGACATGACACCACGTCCACAGCTCCTTGTGCACGTGGTCCATTTGCTCCAAGCGCCCCAATTGCCATAAACCGGCACTGTAGAATGAATAACAATAAATTAGACATTGTTTTGAGAAAGATTATGCGAAAGTTTCATTGCATTTTGCTGGCCTTATTTCATAGAGAACAAGACAAACGGGACGCTTTTGTTTACAAATTTTGCAAGTTCGGATTTAGATTAACGTTTGAATTCTCTAAACTATTCTCCAGGGGGTTAGTATAGGAGCAGAGGAAAAACGGGATTGGCGCGAGGAACAACAGATGGAAAAAGTAAATGAAGAGTGTCTTAAGTTAGCCAAACAGCTGGGGACGATAAGAGAAAATATCGTAGATTTGGAAATCGCATTACGAAAAGCCCCTTGCGACACCGAACAACAAGCTAACCACCCGAATAGCTTTGAACGCAATGGAGTACAAGAACCAAGACAACGATTATCTCTCAAAGTGATCAGTCGATTGTAATCTTTTATTTTTTCCGGCTTTTTCTTCTGGGGAAAGCCACCAAATCTCTCGAAAGTCAATGATCCATCGAGTGTATTATGCTAATTTATGCTAATGTGATGTGTGAAGCGATGGCCTGATCTTCTACGATTGTTTCACGGTGATGTCAACCCGTGATGCTTCTGTCCTGTACCTATATAAACAGAATTCGGACCCTGTTCTCTCACACGACGCAAGACAAACATGGAGGAAGGACATAAGGACTCACGCCGCTCCGACCGAGGTAGTCACGTCTAGCTTGACGAGGGGCCTTACTATTCTGCACTCAGTTCATGTAATGAGACAATAGTGAGACAGCTGATGTCATATTATACCACGTAAAACTCAGTTCATGTAGTGAATACTAAACAGCACTTCGGTTAGCCTAACCAGGGGAGGGGAGGTGGAAGAAACTTCCTTTGTTACACGACTTAAAAGTGCGGCATAGCGGTGCCGGCCAACCGAGTGTGTGCAGTAGCCATCGAATGGTCGCTAAAGGCACAGTGAATAAGTTGACAAAGTTCTTTGTTTAGTTCGCATGTTTTGGTCTTGACCGTGCAAAAAACACAATAGCTGTTTACTTCTGTCAAAGCAACTAACCAAACAAAGCAACTGTCAAAGTAACTAACCAAATCAATGGTTTAGGTCATATTTAGAAAACCGCACACAAATGTGCTCCATCAATGGTACGCTATCCAGTAGTTGTTCGTTGTGTTGTGGTGTCCCCCAGGGAACGATTTTAGGGCCACTACTATTTCTATTATATATAAGCGATCTTCCGAATTGTCTCTCAAATTGTGTACCACTGATGTACGCGGATGACACCCACCTTACATACGCGAGTGACAATACAGACAATATTCAATTTCGCCTAAACCAAGATCTAGAGAATGTTCACAACTGGCTGAGAGCAAACAAACTTACTCTAAATATGACTAAAACCGAGTTTATACTTATTGGATCTAGGCAGAGGCTTGGATAGTCTTACAGGTTCCCCGAAAATTGCAATCAATGATTTTCAAGTTAGCCAGGTTACTTCTGCAAAATCACTTGGAGTAATCATCGACGACAAACTTGATTGGAGTTATCACATCGAGAAACTAACAAAGAAAATTTCTTCTGGGATTGGGGCCTTAAAACGAGTAAGACACCTGGTCCCTCAAGCAACCTTACATCTAATATATAGAGCTCTAATACAACCGCATTTCGACTACTGCAATACTGTTTGGGGAAACTGTGGGGTTACTTTGCAAAACAAGCTACAAAAGCTACAAAATAGAGCAGCCCGTGTTTTGAGCTTCTCAAACTATGACGCGAACGCTGGTGATTTATTTGACATTCTTGGATGGAAAAATCTAGCTCGCAAGCAGCAAATTCAAAGAGCCACAATGGTTTACAGGTCTTTGCACGGGTTGGCTCCAGACTATCTTTTCTCTAAATTTGAAAACCGAGAAATCGCGTACAACCTAAGGGACTCTGAGAACAAACTCAATGTTCCACTACCGCGCACTAACTATTACAAAAATAGCTTTACCTATAGCGGCGCGGTTTTATGGAATAGACTTCCTTCCAACGTAAGACAAGCAGAGTCCCTTGGACAATTTAAAGCTTTAGTAAAACAAGTACTATAGGGCACGGCATTCGTGGAAAGCAGCTTTTTCTTTATAATTAGCTTATCACTAGAAATTTATTACGTATTTTATTCTGTATGTATGATTGTATGTAGTGTTTTAAAAAAGCTTATGTTTTAACCGTGTGGAAATAAAGATTACCTCTCACCTCACCTCTCCAATAGAAACGTCTCTTAAATGTAAAGAAGATCCTCGCAGTTATTAACGCAACTTATGCAGTTGCGAAAAGAAAGCCTGAAAAAATCAGGCTTGCCGGGATTCGAACCCTGACCTCTGCGATACCGGTGCAGCGCTCTAACCAATTGAGCTAACAAGCCAACTGGGAGCTGGTCATTAAATTGGTTCGTAATATACCCGGGAAAGATGAAGATGAAGTTATGAATATATGAAATTCATATATTTGAACTGCGGAATGAAGAATTAAATGTAAAGAAGATCCTCGCAGTTATTAACGCAACTTATGCAGTTGCGAAAAGAAAGCCTGAAAAAATCAGGCTTGCCGGGATTCGAACCCTGACCTCTGCGATACCGGTGCAGCGCTCTAACCAATTGAGCTAACAAGCCAACTGGGAGCTGGTCTATTACGAACCAATTTAATGACCAGCTCCCAGTTGGCTTGTTAGCTCAATTGGTTAGAGCGCTGCACCGGTATCGCAGAGGTCAGGGTTCGAATCCCGGCAAGCCTGATTTTTTCAGGCTTTCTTTTCGCAACTGCATAAGTTGCGTTAATAACTGCGAGGATCTTCTTTACATTTAATTCTTCATTCCGCAGTTCAAATATATGAATTTCATATATTCATAACTTCATCTTCATCTTTCCCGGGTATATTACGAACCAATTTAATGACCAGCTCCCAGTTGCCTTGTTAGCTCAATTGGTTAGAGCGCTGCACCGGTATCGCAGAGGTCAGGGTTCGAATCCCGGCAAGCCTGATTTTTTCAGGCTTTCTTTTCGCAACTGCATAAGTTGCGTTAATAACTGCGAGGATCTTCTTTACATTTAATTCTTCATTCCGCAGTTCAAATATATGAATTTCATATATTCATAACTTCATCTTCATCTTTCCCGGGTATATTACGAACCAATTTAATGACCAGCTCCCAGTTGGCTTGTTAGCTCAATTGGTTAGAGCGCTGCACCGGTATCGCAGAGGTCAGGGTTCGAATCCCGGCAAGCCTGATTTTTTCAGGCTTTCTTTTCGCAACTGCATAAGTTGCGTTAATAACTGCGAGGATCTTCTTTACATTTAATTCTTCATTCCGCAGTTCAAATATATGAATTTCATATATTCATAACTTCAGAAACGTCTCTGTTACGAAATTTAAGGAAAGTGTTTAAAACAAAAGATTGCGTACGGTTGTAAAAATTCCAACATATTTGCATCTTGTTTGCTCCTTTGATGTTTGCCGGACATCAAAACAACTTTCCTCTATTAACTATGCTAAAGGGAAAGGGAAAACAGTGATAACGGTTACCAGTCTGGCAAAAATGAGGCTTGCAAATTATTCTAATTAAAAGAATTCCAATGATTCTGAGATTATCTACCATTTTTGGGTTGTTGAATGTCAACCTGACAGATTTTTCGCTTGATATTCCACGCCTTCAAGAAAAAAATCTCAGCGGCGTGAAACATCAAACGCAAAAACCCCCACTCTTCGCATTTTACACGCATGCATTCATTGATATTTTACTCTTTCCAAGAAAAACAAAACTTTGGGTGACGTCTTTCTTAGCAACGGCTTGATTGACACAGATTTGCACCGTTTCCCGGCACCGCTATGCCGTCAAAGAAAAGTGCCGACTTTCTTACCCCCTGAGCCTAAGTAACAGTCCGTTAGCTTAAATAGCACTCCGGCTAGCCTAAACTGAATAGTTCCTTATCCCACCTGCTGACTCATCAGCATTAAGATGTGGGGAGACTCCTGTCGAGCAGAAATGACAGGGAGCACAAGAGTGGATGAGTCAGCAAGAGGGGTGGGAGGGAGGGCCGACCAGTTCCTAGATGTCCTCGCGAAATGGCACACCTTGCATTAATTATCATATCTTTTATAATGCCACTGAGTCATCACGTGGGATAATGAATATTACATGAACTGTGAATAGTTCCTTATCCCACCTGCTGACTCATTAGCATTAAGGTGTGGGGAGACTCCTGTCTCGCTACACCTTGAAACACCAGTGTTTGATGTTTACAATACTAATCCACTGCCAGTCCTTATCTAATATTCACACATCCCTTCTCCCAACCTTACAATTCCCCAGTCCTTAATTTATTTCCTCCCAAGCCTAATCATATTCATATCCCAGTCCTAACTCAATTTTTTTTGAAACCGAGAAATGCCCCAATTAACGACTGATAGTCGTATAGAATCCACCTAAGCTGTTTTGTTTTTTGGTGGCTAAAGATCACGAGAGTCTAAAGAGAAATACGCAAACGCATCCCTCGCTCCACCCGGCCAAAGTACTTAGTTCAGCTTTAAATAGTGTTCTACCATTTAAGCCGTCCTTGAGTCCACATGAGATGGTATATCAGGCATGTGAGCTCCCGCCAGCGCGAAAAAAAAAGAATCGCTGAACCACTCCAAGGCAATTTGCAGGCCATAAAGAGTAATATCGCGCGAAACGAAGATATGAAGAAACGAGCTAACAGGAGAGCCCAGCTCGGGCTGCGTTTGAATTAAACAGCTAGGGCGGCCATAATCTCACCCGAAGCATTCAGAGAACAAAATAGATAAGCCCCGCGCAAAGGAACCCTCAGACGGTCGCAAACAGAGACGTAAACTTCTATTACTTTCACCGGACAAACAACGGAATTAACTTCACGTCATTTAAGGTCTTTAAGAGCAAATAAGTTATTGGAGCGATATCGATCAATTAATAACCTCTTACTAACTGAACGCGAGGGCCGTACTGGGGAATATTGGCCCGAGGTCGTGGCAGTACGGACCGAGTGCAGTGAGGTCCGTACAAAAACGACCGAGGGCCAATATTCCCCAGTACGATCCCGAGCAAGTGAAGTTAGTAAGTGGTTTATTATATGGCATCACTTTGCGTACGAACAACACTTCCGGTAGTTCATTCAAGTCAATTTCCGGCGCGATGTCAAGGAAAGAAGCCCGCGATTTTAACTGGCTTTCGAATCAGTTTGATGATCGTTGCTGTCGATCGGCAAAAACTTGCGTGGCTCTTGAACGAAAACTGCTCTGCTTCTATTATATGTGTCAGTTTTTCGTCGTCCTCTACAACACAAGATATTTTTATTTGAAAATACTTCTTCGTTATGGGCGGAGACAACTCGGGAAAAAGAAGAATAATGAAAAGGCTGCGATAAAATCTCACAAACGTGCTTCTCAAACTGGAAATTGTGGCAGCGTGTTAGTCTGTAATGTGAACAAAGGAACACTCGAACTTTTAGTCCGGTCCGTTAAGGGAAAAATCGTGACAAATCGCGTAAAAGCATCAAATTTGGCACACATATTCTTGAGACCATATGAAACAAATTGAGAAGGGGTGCCACGAGATCAGAGCATCCGGGGGGCCGTGGATCGCAATTCTATTGTCAATAACTTAGTCACAGGACAACCAGGCTCAATAACAAATCACTAATAGCAAAATAGAATTATTGTAGGGAACTTTTTAACTGATTTCATCAGCGAACGGAACAAATGATAATAAACAATCATTAGAGTTACTTGTCACATCAAATCCACATACTGTATGTATATTCGTCTACCAAGAGATCTGCTCATGAGCCTGGGTGTCCTGTGGTTAAATAGATTACTGGCCGTGACTGGTGGACAACAAACATAAGCCGGACTGATGGGAGATAAAGCTTATCCCAAACGGGTTAAGCAGCTCATCTAAATCTTAGTTCAAGCTTTCTTTTGACAAAGACATATCTGGGAGAGAAATTTCTTTTCTAATTCAAAAAATGTTACAAATAAACCAAAACATTCAATAATTCAATTTGTGATCACTTAGCCACGCATACTCCTGACTGTAGATCTCGAGATCGATCGTTATAAGAGATAAAGGCTGACAAAGCATGACAACAAAAACATCAAAAGGCATCAGTTAGTTAGAATGACCTGGCGAACTTCAGAATTTTTTCACCAAACTGGAGAAGGGGATTTTTATGGGTTAATCTGTCATTCTCTCTTGTGTAAATAAGAGCCTGCGCGCATGACAGGCGTTAATTAAAAACGCCTGTTCTGCAGGCGCTTGTAGGTGTGAACTGCTAAGGCTGCCAGCTACATTCAGAGGAAAAACAAACACATGTGATAGTAAAACTAAAATAATGAAGTAACTGCGTTTTTTACGTTAATCGTGAAGAACACGTAATATTGTCAGAGAAGATTCTGGCCTATTACAATAACCATCCCCTCTGATCTACGCGTTAGTCAGAAGACCAACACTGAAACTCTAAGTCGGTATTTATTTATGTCCCTCGCTATCCTAGGGCGAAAGATTGAGCTCGTCGCCGTGTCTAGACCTTTTCGCTCTCCGTTTATGCGTTGTATTCGGAATCTAATAGTCGCAAGTAATTTGGCGTGATTAACATTTTACGCGTTTTTCAGGCAAACGCTCGCCTGAAACATACAGTAAAATCCTGTTCTGCAGACCTCGGCGTCTTTTCTTAGGGGCACCCAAAGAGAAATTTTTAGCAAAATACTTGAAATATCATTTTCTGGTTTCTAAGATTGATGCGTGAGCTAATACGGGTTGAACTGTTCGGCGTTTTTAGCTGAAAATCAGTTAAGGCGCAGACAATTTTAGGAAACGGAATCCCATCCGTCGAATTTCCGAGCTGCTAATGTCTTTCCGAAAATGCCAGCTGACCTTATTTGTCCCTCCAAAAATAAAAGGAATTAATCAGTCAACTTTTAAAGAAAATCCGTGAGGTCATGTTTCGCCACAGAAATCTATAGGTTCACTGCTATTAAATCCGAATATCTCAGGCGACTTCGGCCTGCCGAACAGATATTCCTCCGAAAACAAACCGTTGGGTGACCCTGTTTTCTCATAGGGAGGGATTAGATTAATGTTATCGGTATAAGCAATGTTAAGTACCCGATGTGGTGTACTGAATTAAGAACTGCAAGACAAAAAAGCAAGAAAAACGTACGATGCTGGAAAAAGTGGTGTCTAATCGCTGGAGCTGGTTGACTACCGTGAAAGAGAGCTTAGCAAGCGTGCGTGCTTCTTATGGTACTCGCTGCTGACATACGACTCATAGCAAATTGAACTGAACGTTACCAATTTCAGAATTATATGAAGACCATCGCAGTGAAGGTGTTTCAACTTAAGCAGTTGAAAAGAAGAAACCTGAAAAAATTCAGGCTTGAAAGGGAATCGAACCCATAACCTCTGCGATACCGGTGCAGCGCTCTAACCAACTGAGCTATCAAGCCAACTGGGAGCTGGTCAAGTGAGAGTATTTATCCCGAAGATGGAAAAATTAACATTAATATATGAAATAATCATAGCGCTCTAGAGCGCTGCACCGGTATCCCAGAGGTCATGGGTTCGATTCCTGTTCAAGCCTGAATTCGTTCAGTTTTCTTCTTTTCAACTGTTTACGTTGAAACACCTTCACTGCGATGATCTTCATATAGTTCTATCATTATCCGCAGTTCAAATATACGTTTATTTCATATATAAATGTTCGTTACCAATTTTGTTTCTTCAGTCATTGTACTGTGAATTAAACGGACGTTTAAAGTAAGGCAGATATGCCAGTGACCTTAAAATGTCTGTCGCAATATGTTTTTCTCAACAGTACACTTAAAACATCTGACATTTTCCAGATTTCTGGTCAACCCGACTTGCTTTTAATGTCTAGAGGAACTTAATGGGGGAGCCGGGCTGTAAAGAAACGTAATTCAAAACAATTAATAACGGAAGTCACTTCTTTCAGTTATCCTTCTCCTAAATGGGTCGGCGTACATGTTCCTGAACGTATGACGAAAATAACCCAAAATAAGTAATGTTTGAATAGCTGTAGCAGGCAACGGTTTCCTTTGCGATTTGAGCTGCTGATTTGGGACTGTTTGTCGACTTATTCGAACTAATAATTATTCGTTCCCTTAACAGTTATCGGAAGTGTAACGATTCAGTTTGTTAAGTCTATTTGACCACAGGGAACCCAGGCAAGCGAAAAGGGAGCGGAAAATACAAGGATATGTGGCTCGGTAAACTTAGACGGCTGTTTGTTGTCACTTTCTGTCGTTTGCTGACAAGGCCAGTTAAAGAAGCCCATCGAATCCTTTTCAGTTTGCCAATGAGTGGGCTGTTCATGAGCGTGGGAGTCCTGTGACCATGAATGAAAATTAATTTGAGTGCTGTGGCCCCCCCGGATACCCAGCACGCCGGGCCAGCAGAGGGCACGAAGCTGCACGCTCGGAAAAACCTTTGCGTCTTTTATCCGATAGAGCTCAAACTTTGCACAATGATAGAACTTTTTATTCCAAACAATCGTATCGTTTTTGTTTTTTCATTTTAACGGTTTTTGGCGGGGAAATGACGTCACAGTGCTAAAGGCAAATTTTCAATTGTCTCTTATGGCACAAAAAGTATATGATTCTGAAAGAACTCATTGAGATAACGTGAAATGCGAAGAAATTATTGAAAAAGCTCGATCCGTCTTGAAGATATAAAGTTCGGAAGTTTGAATTTTCCGCCATTTTGTTACTATTTTTAGAACATTTATAAAATTCAGATCTTTATATCTTCAAGACGGATTGAGGTTTTTCAATGATTTTTTCGCATTTCACTTTATCCCGACAAGTTCTTTCAGAATCATGTTCTTTTTGTGCCATAACAGGGAAACGAAAATTTGCCTTTAGCACTGTGGCGTCATTTTCCCGCCAAAAACCGTTAAAATCAAAAAACAAAAACGATACGATTGTTTGGAATAAAAAGTTCTATCATTGTGCAAAGTTTGAGCTCTATCGGATAAAAGACGCAAAAGTTTTTCCGAGCATGCAGCCTCGTGCCCTCTCCTGGCCCGGCGTGAGATCACGTGGCACCCCTTCTAAATTTGTTTTACATGCCCTCAAGGACATGTATGCGAAATTTGGTGCTTTTACGCTATTTGTCACGATTTTCGTAGATTTCGACGCTAACGGACTGGACTATTTAAAAAAAAGACACTGGGAATCAAATACTGCAAGTTGTTTGCTTCAGTGGCTTTATGGAGAACTTTGTGGATGCTGAGAGCAAATTTTCGTCGCACCAAACAAAGTTGTTTTTATCGCGAGCTATAACTACAGCAAGAGCGGTCTTGTGAACAAGCTAAAATTATTTTCAAGGATGTCAACTACAAGAGCAAAAATCTCGCTGAGGAATCAAGGTACACTGTTACTTTAATACATGAACGTGTAGCTTTAATTTGTTCTTGTGGAAAGCGCTGACTGAAGCGATGGCCAATATTAAACTAGACAAGAACGTGATCGTTTCCTTTCGATTTATTAAGTCTTACAGTTGCCGATAAAAGCCGTTTGCTAGTTGTTTTGCAGTTTTCATTTTTTTTCTTGTGAGAAAAATACTGTTTTGTTAATGCTGAATTTTGATAATTATTGTTTAAGTCTTGGCCGATTTACTCGGCTCTTTACAGCTTACAGTCTATAGCTGTACGAACAAACAATAAACACACACAGTCACTGAAGAACGTTGGCCATGCTTTTTGATTCACTGCCGAGTCTTTTGCTTATATAAAAAAGTCGGTAAAGTTAATTGAAGAGCGCTTTTTCTAAACAGACGTGTTTACCTCGTTCATTTGTGTTGTACCAGCTCCAAACCTTTCCCTTTTTTTATCTTCTTGTACTTTCGCAGTTTGAATTTTGAGGGAGCGGGAGCGCGAAAAACAAAAATATCCAAAAAGGACCGTTTCCATGGTAATGGTCCGTACTGTAAAATCCCGACCGAAAACTAACCAATCAGAACACTCGATTTAGACTGGAGAATTGCTTGCCATATAATAATGGTGATTATTTAAGATGCCTTCCCTCTGTGGTAACTATAAGTCAAACCGTACCAAAAGCTAACCGAGTCGGGCATACGCATTTAAATGAGTTTTTTCTTCTAGCACTGGGCATGATTCCAAATGCACCTCTGTTTTTTCCCGAATATTACAGACAAAGAAATGAGCCACACTGTCTGGTGTAGCAGCCGCGGTTCCTAATGCAGCGACAAGTTCTGTAAACAAGGATGCGAGCTCGTTCTCCAAAGAGGAATTTTGTTTACAATAGAGGGTTGACTACTTTCGACTGAGTAAAGCTTCTCTTCAAGTCCCAATACGTGTAACATCTACAAGAGCTTTAACGGTTGAAGGGTTGGCGGTCGTGTGATCTAGGTCTTGAATATCTGCACCTTAGGATAGGTAGCCTGCGAACAGGCTTTCCGGAGCGCTGCAGGCTATAGGATAGGCAGTAAAACGTTCCAGGGCCCTAACCTGTTTATCTCTCATAGCAATACTATCAAGAGCCATGAGATCACCGAACTCTGCCTGAACAAATTGCCAACGTACCTTTTGGCGACAGCATGTTTTTTTTTATTATTTAATTATTTGTTTTGTTGTTTTTTTCGGGTCGACTTGAAAACCAATTGCCTGTAACCATTCCAGACGGTACGTAGAACATGGACAAAGCAATGTTTTTTGTTTTTGTTTTTTTTTTTGCTTTTTTTTTTGACGAGGGAAAATGAGGTCCCTGGAACGAGAACCTCCTCCACGCTAAGTGTAAATAACCACCAGGTTGTCCACTTGAATATCAACGCAACAGTCTTGAATTTCAACAGGGAGAGACTAATACTCAGCAACCACCTAAACAGGACACTCATATTTACCAATGTCCAAAAGTCAACTCTTGCGAACGCGCCCAACGCGGCTGCAATACGTCAGTGAATAACAACAACGCTACATCCATGCTTTTTTTTTGTTACCAAGCAATATGACCAATCCAAGAAGCGCCAGAATACTTATTGTCTCAGCTGGGGTGAAAGGGTGCATCTTGTTTCCAGCGGTCGATCCAATGGCGGACGCCATTTATGAATATAAAACTATGCACCTGGAAACGCGAGGGTTAACGAAATGCATTTGTCCATCATCTTCTGGAGTGGGATCATCAGAGGGGCCGAGGCTTTCTCGTACGTCCGTAAATTTTTCTTTCTTGGCTTCCGGAATTAACAGCTTAAAGGTGCGAGTTGACCATCAAACCAAGGTAAAATATTTGCCCCAATTGATTTTAGAACACAATCCGCCAAGATTAAGTGTAACCAGCCCACACATAACCAAGCTCGACCCACAATGTAAGCGATGGATCCGCCGAACACCTGCTAAATGCACTATCTTGTTAATGTATTGGTTTCGACCAAACCCAGCTCGCTGCCAATTTTTCCCACCAGGTCTGTCACGAGATGTAAGGATCAAGCAACACCGAGATCCCGGAGGTAACTAATAGCCACCAGACCGATAAATTAATAAATGAGCGAATAATTCTTTCAGCGAAACAGCAGTATCGAATTAACCAACAACCGGCCATTCCATTCAAAACCAACGTACGCACGAGACTTTCCAGTTAAAAAATGTGATCATAACCAGCTTAAATGGTCCATTAAGTCATAAAATAATCAAATAAACATATCGAGGTACCTAAGCCAATTTATCCAGAGAAGAGGGCTTGCCCGACATCCCACAACTCAGAAACCGAGCGTAAAAACATACGCGATGCTAATTTGGGGGCTCACCCCCCCCCCCCCACCTACGTTTTGATGCCGAAAATATCGCGAGCGGTTTGTCAAGATATTTCGTCTCGTGTGTGAGTTCAAACATTCTCGAAAGCTCCTTGGAAGTCTTCGGGAAACTTCGTTTATTTTAGGAAACGTTCTAAAAATGATAAAAAACGTTCGTATGGCCTTCGAAAACCAATCGGAGAATCTTCGGTCTAGAAACTGCTCTGCAAACAAAAAGTTGCTAGAACGAAAAAAAAGTTGCTCCAAATATGAAAACCTGGCGAGTATTTTTGGGACAGTCTTAGCCCTCCCACGTTCCAAAACGCTCCGCCGCCTCTAGACTTTCGATTTTAAAGAAGGCTTCTTCTGACGTGCGACAAAGGGAGACTTAACATGAAAGAACATATAGATATTAACTACCATGAAAAAAACCCCCAACAAATATATATTGTTTTTTTAAGGTCACTCTTTTTTTCGAAACCTGTTTTTTTTAACCTTTTGTTTAGAAAGCTGGTGTTTGCATTGTCATGTTTCCGTTTTCTTTCCGCTCTCCATAGCATAATATACTTGTATTTTTTATTACTGTAACGTGCCCATGTTTGTAGTAAGTAATGTTAGGCTTGTTAGTATTTATTTTTATTGTAGTAGTGTAAGTACCGTCCAGACTGTAAGTAATGTTTAAATTGTAAGTAATGTTTTTTTTTCTCTTCTTTGTATTGTTGTATTGTTTTGCTGTAATGGCAAGAAATAAAAAAAACTACCATAAAAAATATTCTGCAAATATAATAAACTGTTACCTGGGCATTTATGTGTGTTGCATCCCCGTGTTTCGACAGCTTGTCCCAGTTGCCGGCAGTTTCTGCCACTGTGTGATGGCGGGGGATTGTTGCATGAACGATAACGACGTTGCGTTCCTCCATCACATGACTTGCTACACCATCCCCAGTAACTCCACTGCGAGTAACCACCATGAACTAAGAACAGAACAGTGAAATGATCTTTAGGAATGTAGTTAGCTGTGAGTAATCCTATCGTTTTGAGCTCACCCTGAGAGATAACTTGGCTTCTATCATTCTCGTCCCCAGAGCTACGCGGCTTTTTTTAAATTACGTCTCTTGTAGCTCTGGTAACGGCCAAAAATTTATTTTTTTTGATTGGCCGATTCAAACTGTATGCGCAATAACGTAAAAATTTTTTGGCTTCTACGCATAACGTTTTATTTCCGATTGAATTAATCAGGGCATTAATTAATATATTGACTTGATCAATTTCCACGCGATGGGCATGCGGCTTAGGGAAGATTAAGCGACCAAATTTTGAATTCAAAGTGTTGAGATTGTCGCTAAATGCCAGCGATTCTTTCCTCGCTACAGCATTTTCTACAAAACTACAGCTTGTCCATAAATAAACTTACATGTAACTGTCTCATCAACTTTTGCAATGACCTCTTGATATCGATGTTTAAAAACTTGGGCGCCAAATGCTTCTGGAAATTTTCGATGGGGTAAAACGTAATACAGTATAGCGTTTAGGGGTGGCGAAACGAAAAGTACACAGTTGACATTCTCATACAACAAAAACCAGGCGAATGTAATAAAATAACTGTACAATTCAATATAACGCAAATGCAATAATATTATACCTTTAATCAGGCAAGATACAAATCCAAAACCCGTGAGCAAAATGCAGGGACAATCGTTCTTCTGAACAACTACGGCACGAAAGGCAGCTTCTTAAGTTTGTTCCTTTTAAAGCTCCAGGTTTTCCGCTAATTGTAGGAGATTAAGAGGGCCCCGAAAAGCTTTTAGTCGATTCATAAAGCACCACAACTCGATCGATAGGAATTGTCAGAATTGTTATGCCCAGAGCTCCACGGACGAGAACGGAGCAGGCGCAATAGCACCTTAACGAATTAGACATGCGCTACCGGATGTCGTGAATTTCACGACATCCGGTAATGGCTGATACCAGAGCCCTACGATCCCACCGCTGACAGAACAGATCGTAGGCTCTGGGAACGAGAATGGGCTTCTATTTTTAGAGTTTATACCTAGATACGTTGAGAATTAACAACTATTCACGTCAGTATCGGTGGCTATTTCAACACTTGTAGGCGTATAATCTTAAACGCAAACAACGTTCGTGGTACTTTCCCCAAACGTAGGGGTTAAGGACGTTCGCGCTAATTGTTTAATGCGCATCCTTACTGCGCACGTAATCCCTGTCGCAACGTAACGCCACGTCATGCATGAGCGCGCGCGCTGAGAAAACTTTCCAAACACATATAGGGTGGGTACCTGTTGCGTTAACTTCGCTTGCAGTTTCCTCTCTTAAACGGTCGGTGACCCCCACTTTTTTCGGGATATATAACCTTTTGCGATAGATCTCTATCGATTGCAAAAAATGAGCCAAATTTGATTGTTAGAAGTTTATTATTTTTTCATTTTCTCTTCCCGCGCGCGATCGAATCGGTCACATTTTGCAGCATTTTGCTGTTTTGAACGTTTGCAAATCCAATTGTTAGAGAGAAGGTTTACTCTAAGGGACTTTACTGAAAAGCGAAATATATTTGTTCAATAAACCCACTTCAATAAATTTGAACAAATGAAATTGGCCTGCATCAACTCATTTAAAATATTTTGTTGCCAGAAGCCGCAGAGGTCATATCGAGTGACGAAGTCAAATTTATCCAAATAAGCGCCTTCTTTCAGATATCGTATCTCGAAAACAAACTCGGTGACCGCCAATTTTTTTTACATTTCTGACATAAGTAACGTTTAAGCTATCAGTGGTGAAAGTTTGAGAAAAATTGCAATGTTGGAAGATTTTCGCGCGAACGTCCGCGAAGAATTCTGACCGCTTTGAGCATTCTTCACAGCCATTAATACCAGCAGATTTCCACCCAGCAGATTTTTCACCCCGATAAAATAATGCTTTTTCGTTGGAGTAAGAACGACTGGACTGTATCGAGAAATTGGGGCCAAAATCATGGAAATTAAGGTCATGGAAATTAACGCTCCACTTAATTAACGGTGCGGAAATTAACGTTAACAAAAATTAACGTGACTTAAATTAACGCGAATTTTTGAAATTCGCATTAATTTCATTAATTTCAAGGTATACTATTGCTAGTTTGAAATAACAGGCAATATACCGCCGTAATTTTGTTACTTACTTGGGTTTTTCTTGAGTGGGTTCTCAGTTGTCCCATGTAAAATCAACGTCCAGTTGAAAAGTATTCCTACCAAGAAAAGTGAACAGTAAAATTTCACACAATAAAGTAAAGCCAAAACAGTAAAAACAACAAAACAAACAAAAATAACCAAAATAAATTATTTTAAAAGAAAAAGGAATAACCTTGACGTGTGGCGTTAATTGTAAGTGATATTCTTGATCGTAATATTGTGCAATATGCCGACTTAGAAACAAGCTGTTCACACAGGTATCCCAAGCTTAAAAGAAGAGTGTTTTCTCCAACTCCAATATTTTCGGACTTTAAATCGGATCTTTCCAGGGTCGCTTGTTTCCCGACCGCTAGTCAAGGGGAACGTAGATCCTGGGTAGGAGGGTGGCGCAGCAATAGCGTGAAATCTGCCTACCTGAGTTGGGTAGCTTTATTTTTTGTTTCTCTCTCCTTTTTCTACAAATTTCTTAGCATTTTAAGACTTCCAACGAATATTGTCTTGAAGTCAACTCCAGTCGAAAAATTTTCCAGTTTGGCGTTCACACGCTTGTGAATTTGTAATATGAATTTACAAAAAGGTACTCTCCCCAGGTGGGACGCGCGGTGGCCTAATTGTTAGTGCGCCGGAGGTCCAGGTTCAAGCCCCGGCCGGGGTCACTGTGTTGTGTTCTTGGGCAAGACACTTTACTCTCATACTGCCTCACTCTACCCAGGTGTATAAATGGGTACCGGCGAACTAATGCTGGGGAGATACCCTGCGATGGACTACCATCCCACTCAGGGGGAGTGGAAATATTCCTAGCCGAATAGCTGAAAAAGCCCCAGCAGTAGCGATTTGTTTAAGTCCCTATTGATGGCTTCGTACGGAATAAAAAACACGGGAAAGTACGGCTCAACAGCTTTCATTCCAATGTTACACGGTAAGATTTTATCCAGTTACAACTTTTAAGATCAGATTCCGTAAGAGTTGCGGTCAGTTAAATAGATGTCTTCGATTTTTTTCTTTGTCCAACGCTCGTCCAACATTGCTGATTCTAGCAGTATGCAGGACGCGTGTCACATAAGAACCTAGTAAATGCACTAGCTCACCAAGAGTCTCTCGTAGCTCAGTACTGAACATTTCAACGTTATCATTTATTTACCTAGCTTAAAATTTGCCTTCTCCATTGTTTATTACAGAAGATGTCAGCCACTTTCTTCTCTCCTTCCCTCCTTAATTTTCTCAAATTTTAATATGCATCCAACTAACCTGTATTAAAATTATACAGTTGTGTGTTCTGTAATGTTAATTTCCATACACCCATAGCATTCTCTCCCCAGTAATGTAACGACATCAGAACCCAGTTTAAGTCTTTTGCACCAAGAGAACTATCGTACATCCTATATTTTGTTAGACTGGACACGGTGCCCTGGGGTGAAGTAAGCTTTATCAACAGATCTCCACGACGGGTATAGTTCAAATTCACAGCTACTTCAACGTGTTCCAAGAAGTTTATTTCATCGCCACAGTATTCACTCCAGTTACTCAGGTCGATCGTTTCTTTTAACGCCCGTTTTGAAGGGATTCGACTGAAAGACATGAACAAATATATCCAAAAGACACGTAACGATCATTATCCATTTAGAATCTACATGCAAAAAACTAACATGCGTCCAAACCGAGAATTGCATAATATTAAAGTAACGGGAATTTTTTTTATTCATAATATGGTTGGTGAAATTGTAAGAAAATTTCCTACTTCGAGAATGTGAGAAGAATGTTTGCACCAACAGGGAACGACGAACTGACGATTGCCTTCGAATGCGAGAATCAAACCTTCCAAAAGCCTTAACCAGGTGATGACTCATGGATGGATCATTTAAAAAAAATTAGCTTACATTTTTTAAGTTTCTCAACAACCATCCATCTCAATCGTCCTCCCTTGATTACTTCTTCGATGTTTTTCATTTTGCTAATTAGTTCTTTTGAAGTTTACTTCGATTTAAAGGAAATTTGAAACATTGCAAGAAGTGACAGCCCTTTTGAAAATAAATAAATGAATGAATAATCGTTCCATAATATGTACGCTCTTGAATGGGTTAACTGTTTCAGTCCCAAAGAGAGAACAAACACAAAATTTATGAATAAAAATTTTAATACCAAAATATCTTGGTTCTTACCTGTTTACATAATAACGTGGTATTGTGCAATTAACTTTTGTAGGAACAGTAGTCCAGTTGATTGCCAGATCAACCATCTTTTTTGCATCCATGAGGCCAAATCCAACTCTATTATTTACTGTATCGAAGAAAAGACGCGTGGTTACGAAAGGATCTAACTAATCAATTTAATAATAATAATAATAATAAAGGAATAATTCCAAAACAATAATAAACCAATACACGAACAAGCCACTAATATTTATTGTCGATATCATGATACATTAATTTAAGTAAAATGTTTTTTCAAGTTTGAAGACAAACCATTAGTTGTTCAAATTAAGAGACAATTCCTCTTATATACACAGCTTGTCTTGTTAAAGAGCCCCTATTTTACAGTTTCGTGTGCAATAAGCTTTTTCACTGATCTTACCAAACTTCACTCCATAATAGACATAATAAGCAATGAAAATCACGCCAAGAGCAACAAAAACACTAGAATTTCTCAAAGTCCTTCGATGCGCGGTTTAGGTATGTCACGTACGAAGGTTTAGGTATGTCACGCCCTCTCGCGACTTCGTCACTCACGATCGTCGCTTCACGACTCGCTGGGCGAAGCGACGCTTTTCGGTTCGCTGCGGTCGCCTAAAGATGGCGACTTGGTGCAAGTCTACAACAACACTACCGACTTGTGTTTCGTGCAATTGGCAATGCGGATTGTTATTATAATTTCAACCCGTGAGGTATTTTTGCTATCAAAAAAGTAACCGAACCATTCCACTGGCCGCCATTTTGTTATGAGAAAATGAAATCAGGGGATCTGCCCATGCGCCTTTCAGGCATCCGCTGACTACCGCCCCGATGATTGCTTTGCAAGTGGTGAGAACAACGCTCAGATTTCATATAAGAGAATGTATGGGAAGTTGCTCCCCCCGCCCCCTGGTTTGAGCCTTTTGCTTCACTCTCTCAGGCTCCAATTTTCAACCAAGCCTTGGAATAAGGCCAGTTAATGACGGATATAATAAACGGCATGCACGTGCATGCAGAGGCGATGACATTTCCCAAGGAGACATTTACCAAAGTGGTCTTAAAAAACATTTTCAGGGAATTTGTCAAAAAACATTAACGTAAATAAAAGTAGCTGACAACTTCTGTGTGTTGAATTATTGTTCAACAAAAAGTTGCGTTATCTTGTAGCGTGACGTCCGATATACGATATACTTCTCGCGAGCGACATGCAAGGTCAAGCAGTAACCAGACAGGCCCATTGTATCAATAAATTTAGAGTCTGTCTACTGAATTCAATAATAATAATAATAATAATAATAATAATAATAATAACGGCTTCAAAGGAAGAACTTCCACAGGGTGGCTCTTCGTCTTCCAATAATCTAAAAATTACCTAGAATTATTACAAAATTAAAAGATTAAAAGATTATTATTTACAATATTTACAATAGAATTAAAAATTATAAAAAGCTAAAACTTATGATAAAATAACACGAATAAAATAACAAAATCGATCACAAAAAAAAATTAATTTGTAAAAAGAAATAAATAAGTTAAAAAATAAAAATTAACCAAGGCGAGACTGCCTTGCGAAATAAAATGTCTTTAACGGCATTTATAAAAGGGGCATACGTGAAAATGTTTCTAATGTTTCCTGGTTTCTAATGTTTCCTGGTATTCAATAAAACTCATCAAATATATAACTTGTCTCCTCGTTTATACGTTGTATCAGTCCTTTCTAACTTTTCAGGAGTATTTTGCTTCGTTTTTTCGCGATTTCTTGTTAGCTTCATCTCTGTTCGCGTAACATTTATTCTTGTAGCTAGTT